>QLNU02014802.1:645051-661575 GCA_006491805.2 Dysdera silvatica | reverse complement strand
TGTTTTCTTTCTCATTTACTAATGCTAACAGAACACGTCTGAATGATATAAGGTATGATTATTGTTATATGGTTAATTGTTATTATATGGTATAATTAAAAATGTACAAATTATTGCAATTATCAACCTAAATTTTTAAATATTATAAAAGCCAAAATTTTCTTCCTGATTTGTTAATGTAAACTAGGTACGTATCTGCATATTATAAACACTAAGTTATCAAAATCCTGCTAAAACCACACTGAAAAGATAAATAAAATATTGAGAAATTCCAGTTCCCAATCCAGATCATGATTTCAATCTAAATTAAAATTTATATACAAAAGGTTAAACACTGGTAAAATAGCAATGAAAAAGATCACTCAAGCTTTCGGACGCATCAGCAGCAGTCCTTCATCAGGAGTAATGATCACTTCAGATGAAGCGTTTGAAAGCTTGGGTGATCTTTTCCATCGGCTATTTTATCAGTATTTACCCTTTTGTATGTGTAAATTTTTTCCATGGTACTTTGTATCTTATTACTATATAAATTAAAATTACCTACATCAACTCAGGTTTCATCCTGCCCTTTATAATAATTTTCTCAAATGCGGCCATGAACATGCAACAAAAGTATCAAAGCATCCTGTCTGTAAAAAATCATTTATGTAATACATGATTTATCTGCAGGAGCCATGCAACAAGCTATAGCTTTTCATTCTCCTTCATTTCTAACCCAATCACAAGTTAACATTTTCAACCTCAAAGTCAAGAATATCAATGTAGCATGAAGAATATCACTGTCAGAATGCATAACCAAAATTAAAATTAGGTTGAACAAAATTTATTCTTACTCCATGAGTTTTGAATCGTTATGCTATTGTGTGTGACCAACGCATCTCGTCTAACTGCATAGCTTTAAAACAAGCAAGAAAACTCCTGCATCTTATACTCTAAACATATTCAATCAGTTTTGAGAGTTCTGGTTAAAATTCACGGGAGTTCACCGTTTCGTGAATGCATCCACAATCAGTTGTCGGTTGTTAAGTCTTCTTACAAGGGACCAGCAGAGGGCTAAACGATTCAATGACCAAATCAAAAAGGTTAAAATTTACAGTTGCTACTGGTCCCAGGGCAACTAAATATCGAAAAATGGCGATTAAAAACACGACTTCAGTCGCCATCACACTCACCACTTCGTTCCCTAATGCAATCCTGTCCGTTTTGACTCTGCAGGAAGGTTACATTCTGAAATCGCAAACTATTTATTATTTTTAATGAAAAACGTTGATCAAACGAAATCTCCTAAGGCTGGAGTATTTAAAGGTTTTGTGGCCATGTAAAAGTGGCTACTAACCTAACACTAGAACTGCAGCTGCAGTCAAATTGACCACTTGTGAAGTTTAAACTCAAATATCTTTTAAACCTTTCGTGTTTGAAAGCTAGAAATTCTTGACTTTTCCTAAAATATGTTCCTAATAGCATATATAAAGTTTTAAAAAAATACATTACAGAGAACCGTAGTTATAAGCATATGGACCTAGAACCGACGAAGAGGTCAATTTGACGGTGTTGGCTTTTTTTGTGTATTTATTATAATAATTAACAAGAATAATATGTACGAAGTAATGATATATATACATACATATAATGTATAAGAATTATGCGAACAAACAGAATTATTTAGATTTTTCTCTTTTTTTTTTGCTGATTGAATTTCAATATGTGAAACAAGATAATTTGGCTTCATTATAAGTCAATCAATCAGTTTATTTACATGTATGAATGAATTAGATACATTAGAAAAGTTATTAATCAATCATTAATGTTAATTATTACCGTTATTCTATCAACCTGTGAAATTGAGAGGAACCGTAATATAAAACAGATGGCCCTGAAAAATACTTGCCTTCCGTGCGACTACGATCAAATTTAAACCATGTGCTAAATAATTGCACCAGATGAGAAACATCAGAAACGTTCATTGTAATTTATGTCAAAAACTGTACATAGCTTTTGTTTGCTTATCATTTTGGCATTCATTTTAATTTCTGTCCCAGTTTATTTAACTTAAAATTGATAATAGCTGAAATTTTACTTATGCATCTCTTTTCAATTTTATGATTATAAATTAAAAATTCTTTCATTTTTCGTGATACAATACAGGCTCAAGGGGGGGGGGATCGCCCCATCGCCCCCCCTTGGATCCGCAACTGACTTAAGATTATATTTAGTTGACATTATGATTTTAAAGGATAATATTTTTACGTACATGATAGTTTTCCCGAAAAGAAATTGTGCTAAAATTTTATTTAATTGCTCAAATTAAGCTAATTATTTAAAATATTAAATGAATATTATTGGGATTTAACCTAAATATGTCAGTATTGTTGAAACAAAAACAAAATTGTATTTATTGATAGTTTTAAAGACATTCACATGTCAATTTGACCGCCCTTGAACAGTGTGAAATGTTCTAGTGTGAAATGAAGTGGAGTTGGGGGAATTGTGCAAGGGTTTCATTGGGAAGGGTGGCCGCCGGAGGCGGCGCTGTAATCCCAGACAGGACGCTTGAACAGCGTAATCAGCCGCCGAGGCGGCTGAAGTGGGGAGATGGATTGCCGACCAACACGGCATTCAAAGATGCAGGTTCACGTGAAATGAAATGAAGTGGCCTCTAATAAAAAGGGCCCTGCTGGCCAGTGGCAGGGCTGCCACGACAACTCCTACTGTGGGCTCGGCCACTGGTTTTGTGACGTCACGCAAAGCACCCACCTTTACCTGTGCTAAAAGATCGTGCTTACGCATATGTACAACCCATGGAAAAAAGTTCGGAATCAACATCTGTGGTCTATAAAGTTTCACCAAAATCGATTAAGGTATTCTAAAGAAAATAAATTCATTAAATCGAATTGGTGTATTTACAAAAATATACATTGTTTCTAAAATTTACATGCAAAAAGATCATACTACATTTATCCGTATAATACTTTTGGATCTCAATCTCACTTAAAATAATGTTTCCTGTAATTTTCTTTTTGTATTCTTCCTTTAAATGAATATATTTGCACATTACATTAGAAACAGTTATTATTGCTGCCATTCAAATTCCTGCACCGTTTACAACGGGGTGGGAAATGATATGTAACATGCTAGGAAGTAATCGAGGATACCACAGGGCATTTTCTTTCCTTTGCCTTGTTGTAAAATATCATTTTTCAGTTTGGAATAATTGTTTAAAAATATATTAAGGGAAAACGGGATGCATTTTATTCCAAGTTCAAATTTTGTTCGATTACACAACGAATATTTGCTAATAGCAACGTCCAACCCGTGTAAGTAATGTCTGTAAGGGGTATCACATCAGAATCTAATTTTTCAAATCCTTCGCATGGGTTTTGGATGTTCATCACTTTCAACCATTTACAAATAATTTCCAAGAACTGAATAGTTCCTCCAAAATGGGGATCACCATGCATTTTCAAGGCAAAAGCATTTGAGTTATCAAATATTTTGAAACAAAAAGAAACATTTTGTCTTTCAAGATTGGTTGGAAATAAAGCCTTGTGCATCAACTCCGGGGCATACTTTATGACAGTATTTTTCTCTTTGGCATACATAGCTTGTAAGTGGCCAAGAGAAGCATGAAGAACTCTTATTTTGTTGTAAAATGAAGGGAATATGAAGTTATTGTCAGTAATTAATTGATGCAACCAGTTATTCCGAATGCACTTTAAGATATGCACTGAATCAAACAGAAGAATTAATAGATGTGATTCATCAAATAGGTTTGAAATGCATGGCTTTAAAGAATCCGTACATAATGATGTAAACATACTTGGGTTTATACGATTATTATCTGACAAAACTGGGATTATTTTAAATCCATAATCAGCAACTAACTTACACTTTTCGTCATTTTAAGCAGCTCATCTGCTCTTAAATGTTTCACAGGGAAAAGAGAGCATCCTTATTTTTTTTAAATACAATGAGGATAAAATAAAGCATTGTACACTATTGGTTCTTTGCATTGATTTATTTACACTCATCCTACATAACACATTAGAGCCATAGCTAATGTGAGGTCGAACTGAAATCTCATCCAATAACAAATTAACGACAAGTTCATGCTTTTCCAACTTTTTACTCTTAGCTTTTAACTATGCACGATGTTCTAATCCGTCGGTACTTTCTGAAAATGACAAAACTGACAAATTTTTCTTAAGTCTCTTTCATGAGGTAGTGCCAAAATTTTGCTTGTGTACAGTTCTTTATAATATGTACTAGATTTTATATACATTGCAAATGCCCATGAAAACATTGATGGGCTATATAGCATTGTACGTTTCCCTGTATTTAGGAAATTTTGCTCATAAAAAAATTTAAGGCAATTTAAACTATCATCGGTATTATTTTTCATAGCAAGGCATTCTCTAAACTTGGACAATAAAATATTTAAAGACATATCTTCTGCATTACTTTCACAATTATCTAAAAATGAAAGTAAATTTTCTACTTGTGAATAAAGTTCAACGCATAGCACATCGTCTTGTTTCAAACTACACAGTAAAAGAACTTGGTTTGGAATTTTGTCACTTCCTAGGAAGACATTAATTGACAGATCTATCTCTATGGAAAAACTTCTACTAATTTTGGTGGGCAATGAAGTCAGATCCAATTTATAAAATGTTGGACGAGACTTTTCAACAAATGAATTCCAGTTTGTCTTTGTAAATTTTTTTTGAGCAATAAGCTCTTCAAATGACATGATATAATCTGCTTTTAAAAAATATATATTTTTTTTTCTCTCACTTTCCATTATTTCCTCATGCTGTGTCTTTGGAAGTCTTCCTGTAGTTGAGGGACCAGGGTTCGACAGATATGCGGGCAAGTTAGGAAAGATGCATGGCACACCATTTGAAGCCAATTTAAGCTTTTCCCTTGGGAACACAATGGCAGATCCATCAGGTCTGGTAAGAATGTCTTCTTTAATTACATCTTGCTCTCTAAAGTGCTTTACACAAACTGCAGATCGAGGAATATGTGTCCAATCTTTTCTTGGAATACTCTTAAGCCATTCACTACGAAGCCTGCTTTCATTAGGAAATTTAAATACTTTAATGTTCCCTTTCAATTCATTACTAGATGTGTAACGAGGTACGCAACATGAAGTAGGTAATACTGTAAACTGTATAAAAAAGAAATATTTGTACAAAATAAAACAAGTTGATAAGTAGAGCTTAGCTAATTCGTCACCCTATGGTACCGGGGAAAAAATAATGAATAAAAGCATAGTGATGAATAGTCAGTTAAAATTGACAAATTGTTAAGCAGAGTGATGAACTAACGAGGTTCTACTGCACATAGTCCAACTTCTGTAAGTCAAATTTTCTGTAATTCAATAATTATTCCAATTGGTTTAAATGTATCGATTCAATTTGGTTATTTATAAAGACAATCATAATTATACAAAAGGAAATTCAATGTAATGCGTAGACCTACTGTGGAAAGTTCATTGAAAATAGTAAAATCATTAACAATACAGTTTTTGTAAAATTAATTTAGAAAAATATAGCATATGTTGTTCAGACCAAGCGGTCATACCATAAATGCACCAATTTCTGCTATAAATGGGATAAAATTGAATCATTAATATTAAATTATTCTACGTCAAGTTTTCCATAACTCAAATGCAAATGTTTTCCTCAATCCTCGGGGGGGGGGGTCAACTTATGGAAGTTTGACTATATATTATATATAAATATAGTCTACTTTTTTGGTTCCATTACAAAAACGTTATAGTTATGTATTTTACATTTGTACCTTTAAGTTTTGTATTTTGTATGCAATTGTCGTGAATTACTAATAACTTAAGCAGCACTTAATAAAGTCATAAAGACAAATTAAAATAATATAATAAAGCAGCATAAAACAAGTTTCTGAAACATTTTAAATATTGTTTTCTCGTGTATGAAAATAATTAGTTTTCAATTAAAATTATACATAGCTGGATATATCTACATACCTGAGATAAAAAAGAAACTATAAATCAAATGCAGAGTGTACAAAATAGCAAATAATTGAAAATATAAAACATGAGGTTACACAAACAATCCACTACATGCCACTCACAGAATTCAGAATGAGAAACGCATGGCAGAAGTTGGGCGCTTAGCGTGACATCATCACCCACCCACCCTAGAGGGGTTGTCCTTAGCCCCAAAACTAATTATCGCAGCAGCCCCACACATTGGCCACTAAGCAAATACTTGAGTTTTAAGTTTTAACCAAATCACTTAACGAGTCTATTCATTTATGGCAGATGGGAGAAATTGTTCATTGGTTCGTTCAATGAATGATTTACCACATCTGTAGAGCAGACTTTCCATTCCACCCTATCAAAAACTAAAAAGAAAGAATTGTGAGGAAGTTCTTGTGTTTAATAACCAACTTTTTATATGCACAATATTACTTGGAAAAGCTTGTACATGTAATATTCCTATAAGCTGGGTTTGACAGATTAGCGTGACCATCGAAGTACAGCTTACATGGCTAAATACCACATTTAAATCAACTTCAAGGAAACTTAAAAATCGGAGAAAACAACCATTTAGAGTTGAGCAGTAAGATTTTTTTTTAGTTTGAAAAAAACGGTTCTCTGTACTTCGACAACCACTGAGTCATTAGGTCCACATACAAAAATTGAATGCAAAAGGAATGTTGACCGTACATGCCCTACCCCATACATAGGCAAAGAAGGTCCTCCAATGAACCACTCCAGGAACACTTTTCCCATAGACACGAAATCTACTAACTACGGAATGACAAGGTTAATACCTAAATAATAAAAAAGTTGAAATTGCTGCTCTGCACACGACATAATACAATTGAATAGAAGATAAAAGATGATTAATAAAATTGTCAATAACACTGCACATTGGGAGGCCAAGACTCCAATAGAAAGAAGTGTAAACACCAATGTATAAAATGCGACACACAGATAAACGGAATCATAAACTATGACATCAAAACACACAGACTAATAGTTAAGAAAAAGTGTTTGCGATTACAACAAATGCAATCATAATTGTATACAAGAGGAAGAACACTTCAGGTACTTGCACATATCCTCATTACATATACAAAATTTAAAGCACTCATTGTACTGTACATATTTGGTTGTACTAACAGGAATAATACAGTTAAGTTTTTTGGGAGAAAAACACATTAAACAGGATAAAAAGTACGAAAAAGAGACTGAATTATTGAACAGAACTTATAATACATTCATACCGATAATCGTCCAATTTATGGACATTACAAAGAAAAACAAACATAGATCAAGTTTTTCATGAATGCCATCTTCCAAACCTTTCAATAAAATTAATAAAATTGCTATACAGTGACTAGAAAAGGTTGACTTTTAAAAATTGTAAATATATTAGAATAATTTGTATTAAAATAAGGTTTTTTTAAAGCATTTGATAAACAGAGTTGATTTAAAAAAAAAGATATTTCTGTTTTACCAAAAACATTGACCACTTTATGAATTATCACACAAATATACATATATTTAAATTAACCACAGACCATGCACAGAATGACTTTGTTTACACACAAGGTTTTTAAAAATTCCACTTTTTCAAGAAGATTACAAAAACTCATTTAAAATAAACTCAAAATTTCCAAGAAGGGTTCAACAACAAGCATGCAATTATCAAATGCAGGTGTTAAACCTATGCATTATTAATACTATATTGCAGTATTAATAATATTACAATGCAGTATTATTAGTATTATTATATTGCAGTATTGTTATTATTATATTGCAGTATTCTTAATATTATTATATTGCAGTACTACTATTAATACCATAACGTAATGTTATAATGATCCTGCCACAAGTTCTATTTCTAACCAGCGCATTTTTTATTCCTTAGAGGGAGCTGAGTGTATATGAAAATATATATGTAAGATCACGAACAAAGACAGCAACATTAAAATAAAATACATGGAATTTTAAAGATAACAAAAATAAATTATTCTATTTACATATCAATTAAGTCACCATATCTAATTGGAGGTTAAATAAATATTTTTTGATTACCACATGCTTAATTTTAAAATATAATACGGGATTAACAAACAAAAACCACAATTTTAGACTAACAACTAAAGATAGGAACAAAGGAAAATGTTCTTGTAATATTGCCGACATTGAGGTAGGGAAATACCATGGAAACATAATATATCTATATTATGTGTCAATATCCCATCCTTTATCCCAAATATGCAGGAAAGTTGGGAAAACATTGAAACACAAGTGCTCATAAAAAATATTAACAACCATCTTTTATCAACTACAGTATGAATAACATCTCTTGTAATAAATTTGCAAACGATTAATTATCATAGTCATCGGAGAAACATACATGACAGAAGACATCATATTATACAGAAAAGAGTTATTCTGGGTATTAATAAATCATTCAAATAAATGGATGTCTGCAATAGTGTGGATATTTCAGTTATTGTGGAATGAAATAATTCCTTTTAAAATCTAATTCAATTAACTGATGCTACTAACAACATTTGCAGCATAAGCTGGCATGGAAAATATAAAGGGTCATTCATAGAAGAAATGGCATTTAAAAGGTTTGCAGGAAATAAGTCTCCAATTAAAATTACGTAGTGTGCCTAAGAAGTTAAATTCCAATTAAAATTATGAAGTGCACCCACAAAGTAAGTAAGTACTATTTGTGAATATATCTTAAGAATTTGATAATATCTGTGATTGACGGTGTTATTTCATACGAGAACATCCAAGCATTTTGTTTGCTGTTATACATATTGAGGTTAACAAAGTGTCAGTATGCATATTTAAAGTAAGTGTACAGTGGTCAAACCCATTGATTTCCAGGCTTGCTGGTTTAGAGCTGGATTTTTAAGTTTGGGTAGATGTGAATGTATTGGAGAGGTGATGTCAGAAATATACCACGGTGTTCCTATTGCCAAACAAATGACAAATATCTACTCTTATCTGGCAGTCCAAACTGGCAGCCACCCAAATGGTTAGATAGCTAAAAATGGCGAGTGTTTAAATATATATACATATACACACACATACAGGGCTCGAGAAATTGTGATGAGCCATGCTCTCCCACCTTAACAAAAAAATGAGGAATTCGAGAATAGAAAAGATGATTTCGTGTTCGCCAAACTCCAAACACCTAGTTAGCAAAGATGGCTGAATTTGTTGAGCATTATATATATATATATGTTTAATAAAGGAGGGGCCTGGAGGAGGATGTTCCACGGCAGCTTGTCCTGAGTAAATACAAATTTGCTAGATAAAGTTAATTCCAGAATTCATTCACAGATGCATGTGTTTCAATTTCTTACTCCTCAATGTAATTTCCAAATATTTCACAAACTTTGTTGCATGAAATTTTGACATAATATGCAGACTCCAAGCAAATATGCCAGATGGGTACCAAATTGGAGACACAGGTAATCACAAGAAGAAACCTATGGAATCTGTTTTGGTGGCAGTTTTTTATAAAGACGTCTAAAATTCGTGTCTTGATGTGATAAGAATCTCCATTTGGGTGACAAATATGTTAGAAGATAGAGTAACAAGGAAGGGAACTACCCCGAGTGGGAGTCCTAACTGAGAATTGAGACATATTGCAATTTATAGATTTTAGACCCCTAATTACGAATCCAAAGTCCTTTTTCTGTGAAATCCACATATTGATTTTTAATTAACGATTAAAGTTTTCCAAATTAGCACAAATTTCAGCTGTTCGGCAAAATATTTGTAAGAATTGGCGATGTTTTTATAATCGTTTCGAAGATGGTTTATTTCTTTATAGAAAAAAAAAAGTTTTAAAACAATATACATGCTTTTTGTGAAAGCAATCAAAATTATCATTTCAGATAAATTAAATTTCAAGTGCACTTTCTCTATTTATAAAAAATAATACCACAAAATTTAAAAATTTGTATAATGTGCATACGATGTGAAAATCGAAAGTAAAAATTTAAATATGGGTTTGTTTCTAGCAGAATTAGTTAAAAAAAAAAACATCTACCATGAAAATGGTATTGAACCAAAAAGTATTCAAAACATACCATTTGGTTACAGTAGATGCATTTTAAAAACGAGTAATTCTTATATAATGAAATATTGCAATGAATGTTATCAACTGCGGAGGAAAGTGTTTCTACATTATTAAAAGCTTTAGGATCGCTATCTGAATAATTGTACTTATATCAGGAATATTGTAACATTGGTGGATATTGTTCAGATTGAAGTTGGTTATATATTATTAAAGAGTGCATTTTTAGTATTTCATTTCTATTTTTTATATCAATTTCATATCATCAAGGGCGATTAATTTTTTTGACAAAGTTTTTATACTGCCTGAAAAAATATACATCGAGTGGTTGAATACGGGATGTTGTTTTCAGGGTTATTTGTAAGGTAATGCAGTCACTAGAAAGATCTTTGTATATGCTTGAATCTGTGCATTCTATCCAGGAATCTAAGATAAGATACAAGAAGGTGGGTGCAAAATAGGAATAACGCTTTATTCAGCCATTCTTTTATTTGTAGTTTGTCCATTTTTCCTGATTTTGAAGATGTAATACATAAATTTTAAGGCTGAAATAACTTTTTTAACGGTCGGATCACAATTTTCATTATTTTCTTTTGAGCATATTAGTAACTTGCCTTTTAACTCCCCACTCATTGAGAGCATTGGTATAATTGTATATGAATGTGTTAATAAAAACTCTAGTGGAATTGCTGCAGTGGTTGGTTTTTCCTCCTTTAAAAGACAATAACCTTTCATTTGCAATGAAATATTGGTTTACTCTGATCGGAATTCAGTATTTGAGCAGGATCGTTAACGTAGAATCTCTCATTTTTAATATAAATTCCACAGCAGTATTTTCAATTTCCTCAATTTTATGGATATGTGGTGTGGTTGAGTATTTTGTGGTTTTTCGAGAAATTGTTCCAGATGCCTTTTTAAAATTTTGGATGAAATGATAATTTCTTTTGAAGTTTATTAAATTTAATTCTTTAGCTTTATTGAATACCCAGCGTTTTAAATCCACGTCATGAACTCAGAAGTGACAATTTCTGGAATTCTTAAATTTTTTAACCATCGAAACCCTAATTATTTCATATTTTCGATTATTCATATCTAATAAAGTTTTTTCTAATTTAAACATATAACCAGGATGTTTAACTTTACGATAACAAGTCTTGGTTTGAAGAAATTTTCGTTTTTTACAAGGATCATAGTAATCAACAATTGTTTTCATATTTGTCAAAGTAAATTCGTTTACCAAAATATCATCGTTACTATAATCAGATTCATACGCATAATTACCATAATTTGTTCGATTTTCATTAAAGTCATGAAAATCCAAAGTAACATCTTCAGTCATATTACTAACAAAAAACCCTTCAGTTTCTGCAAAAATACGTTACTTTCGTCTAATGTATCGTCGTCGTATTTTTTGACTGATACATTTAAGATAGATTGAATGATGTTCACGAAATTAATTTTTTTTAAACAGAAAATCGAAAGTGAAATACAAGCTGTTGTTATGTTGTGATACTTCGCTAGAAAACGAACAACTAATAATTTCAGTCTGGCATTAAATAAACTTCTGATTAAACCAAGTTAAAAGCATACCAACTGACAACTCAAATTCTCGTCAACACCTCATTGCATTCATAGTGGCGCCAATTCTTACAAGGACATCGTCAAATAGCTTAAATTTGCACCAATTTTAAAAACTTTAGTTGTTAATTAAAAATTTATATATGGATTTCGCAGAAAAAGGACTTTGGATTCGTAATTGGGGGTCAAAAATCTATAAATTGTAATATGTCTTAATTCTCAGTTAGGACTCCCACTCGGGCTAGTTCCCCTGTGAGTATATAGAATTTAATAGAAATAAATATATCTGCAATTGCCTACTTTTTGCATTAAGCTGACCCAGTGCTTACTTTGTGGACACACTTCGTACCTTAGAACAACAAAATAGAATTTATACAAGCTAAATCTTATTGCCAAGGAGACAACAAAAACAACCCCATCATAAATTACAAGCAGCACAGGAAGACTTCAGTCCCTGTCTACTTTCATACAAAAATAACACATAATAAAATTAACTAGCGATTTAAAGGAAAAATTTTAAAAATAAACAATATATAAAACTCCAAATATTAACAGCCACGTAACAGTACCTAAAAATGTTATAAAATTATATAATACAATAAACATGCATTTAATTTTTTACAAATATTATTATATGACCCAACTAAAAGTATACTTATTTGAAGCTTTCTAGTGGAAGAACCACTAGACAAAATGTTCCAACATTTAGCGGATATATAGTTCAGACAACTAGGAAAAGCTTCCAGCAATAAAAAAACTAGTTAAAAAATTTGCCGAAAAGGGTATGGTATATGGTGGTCAAATCTGAATATTATATATAACTGCTGGAACATCTAATCATTTATAAAAGCAATGTTTGGAAATGTTCATTTCAATCATTGAACAAATTTAATTCTCACTTTGCCTGAACATGCCCTTTTCACAAAGCTCTTTTTATAAAAATTTTAAAAATACGGCAGCAGTACTTTGCGATTACAGATGCCGAAAAGGACTAGGGAAAAGTCCGCTCACTGAATATGCATTACAATGGATGAAACATAAGAATGGAGAGACCAGTAGTCTCCCAATTTGAGCACGAAGGGGCGCAAGACTTTACAAATGTAGAATGAAGTTGCAGCAATTTTAGTTCCAAGGATATAGTGAGAGGAGAGTAGGTTCATGCAATTCTCAGAAAGTCAAATTTGTAACACAATACTCTGTGGAAAATTTCGCCAGGAGCACTGAGCTACTGCAATATAAACTGAACAACAACCAAATTCTGACGTAATTTTGCAGTAACATTTATGACAAACCTAGAGGTTGATGGAGATTGGCATTGAAACCTTCTTCTGGAGGGATGGAGCATATCTTCATGTTTGTAGAACAATAGGCGCACAAAATTGCGACATCTAGACTACAGAGAATAAAAACTACCTATTGATAGCGATATTCCCTCCCACCCCATCAGCAAATTTTTAAACTTTACTCATTATAAATTTTTTTATTTATAATGAGTAAAATTTTGTCACTGATCGGAATGCGAAAGAGAAAAGGAAAAGAAAACGGAAAGAAGAATAAGTCAGGTAGAAAAGTAAAACGGAAATAAGAATAATAAGAGTAACAAAAGGAGGAAAATAAATTAAAAAAAGTTAAAGAAATGATGGAAAATAAATCAAAAGAAAATTAGGCAGAAAGAGACAGAAAAGGAGCAAGAATAAGTAAAACTTACCAATGGTATAAGAAATTTTTTGCAATGTTTCGAGAACTGCCGTTCACTTTTTCAAGTGAAGTGTGGAGAAAGTGAGAATGTCCTGTATTTATACCCCCAGTTACGGGTTTCTCCAAAGCAGTGGGGCACCGGAGTTTCCCCATAGCAGTGGGGCACCTGGGTTTTCCTTGAACTTTTTATTCTGGTTTTCCCCATCTTCTTGCAAAAATCTTGTATAATTCAGTCATAGGTTTTGAGATATTAATGGATTGATTCCTTATTTGTTGTTTTACGGCTCAAGGACTACAATGTTCATACTGCATAGGGATCTACTGTTACTGTTTTCCGAGGAATCTGAATCTCTAGATTTACAATTTTTCGAGGAATACAAACCTCTTAAGGGCTAGGAAACCAAACCCAGACTACATTAAGCAGCGCGATCTTGATGAGATCTCTAAGTAAGTGTTTTTTGTACTGTCGGGAATCAAACCCGGATTAACGGTGCACCATATAGGCGAACACACTACCACATTGTGCAATTGCAGAGTAGCTTGATTCCCTAATTGAAGAGTTTCCCAAGCTTCAATGAAGTCTACAAGGTTGAGAAGTAACGTTCTTATAAAGAACATTTTCTCTTATTACTGAAATATCTTTCCCATTGTCTGAAATGTATGCATACCAAACTTGGTGACATCCTGCCTGATGGTTCTCTCGCTATTAGACACACTTTAATTGGGTCACCCTGCATATACTAGACTCTGGATAGACATGCTGCATATATTAGACCATATATATATATATATATATCACCCTGCATATATTAGACCATATAGTAGCAATATTTAAATACTGATGCACATTTCAAATTATTAACATTTAAAACTCACTCTACGTCTATACTTCAGTCTGTCTTGCATTGGTAATAGTCAACAAAAACATTACATTCTCTTTTCCACATTATAGAAGTGGTAAAATACAGTAAAAATCCTTTTACCAAACCCACCTCTCATACTGTTAGCCAAGAATTCCCTAGCAAGAAATTTCTTCGCAGTAATGCCCACCTTCACTTTTTTTTTTAGAGAGAAACTTTTCTATCTGGCGAATGTCCGTTAGTAAGGCTTTTTACAGTATAAAAGTAGGTTACGAATAAATCATGTTTTAACGAAAACTAACACAATTAATGAACATTACCTTCGTTTTTTCATCACAGATTTTGACTTTTAAATACAGATTTTGGATCTTTCTCTTTCGATGATATACCGAAAGGTCAAATAATGTTTCATCAGTGTAAAAAGTTTTGGGAAAAACTTCCAATTATCACATTTTCGATTTTTAAAAAATTGTCAAATAAGACACAAAACCATGATTTAATCCCCTTTTCATATGGTGAGCAAGAAAGGATCCATTCGAACATGGAATCAGAGAGTGAGGTCATTATTCCAGCAATTCTTTAAGTTCTCAGTACATTAGATACATAACATTTCTTGACAGGATTGGAGTCAAACCGAACATGTTTTAATAATTGCACAAAAAGCACATTTGGCTATTAATTTATGCCAAAATTTCAACGTCTGATCCATTTTTTTTCTACGGAATCTGGTGAATTTCGACGAGAAAACTGAATCCAGATTTGAACCCTGTGCAAAAAAAAAATCCATAAAAGTTTTCTCCTCCATTGTCCCATACATAGATATATAGATTAGATATATGCTTTTCATATATTAATCTACATCTGGTAACCCAATACAAACTAGATTTAGCTGCAATACGAGCATAGAGATTAGATTAGCCGTAAATACTATTGCTAACTTGATCTCAAATTTTTACAACATATGAAACATGAATACGACAAAAACAAAAAAATGAGTGTGATAGAGATTAGAGAAAGAAAGACTAGGATAGTGTGGGGCACATTCTGAGAAGAGGACCATCTACTGCAAAGAGTTAAGTGCAAACTTGTATGAGAAGAGTAGGAAGATCAAGCCTAATAATAGAAGCAAAGGCATCTTGTCACGACCTTGAACAAGAAAGTGGAGAAGAAAACGATGTGAAGTAAGACTCCAATCCCCCTTGATTATAAAAATGAAATCAGTGTTCAAGGTCCATGTTAGTTTCATTAGAAAAATTTTCAAGAATCACAGAAAAACTTCGAAGACTATAATTTTCATACAAAAAAATGATAAGTATAACTCAATCTTTAAAATGGCACACTTCATTTCAAACTGATTACCATAAGCATTTCTTTTTTTTAAATTTATATGTAATAAGCATTTTTTTTTTTAAATTTGTATGTAGCAAAGACATATAACACTGTGTGTTGTTGTAGCATGCTAACAGCCAAACTAGCTAATCCTGTTAGGAACAAGAAATCGAGAATTGCTTAGTGTAATTTGCCAATAACTGCAAGTAATAGTTATTTCATAAACTAACTCATCATACTAGCTTCGAAGCATTCAAGGTATAGTATTTTCAAAACAATATAATTTTTATACACACATAAATACGACAACCATGTAAATGCATATTTTTCACTCGGATATCACTGGTGCTTGTTAGAGGTAATTATAAAATTGCAAAAGGGGGTAAATATATCTAAAAAGAAAGATATCACCGGTCGAGAATATCAGATGTCAGTATTCATCATCTGAGATACCACTTTACAGGAATAAATGCAATAATACTGATACCAAAGAAAATTTTTGTACATAACATAGTGCAGGTAACTGAACTGGCATGAAAGTTTTAAAGGACAATGCCCATTTTTGATTCATTTCAACAAGTTGAAATTCAAGAAAGTATTCTTTAATTAAAAATTGGTTCATTGCTTGCTTGAAGTGACACCAACAGTTGAACATGACCATCGAATTATGGATATATAAATTTAGTGGAATTTGATTTGAATATCAATCAATTTCGTCATACTGAATTACCCAGAGATGCCATTCTTCAGTATATATAACTGACATGAAAAAAAAAATACTTCACAATATGGTAAAACATTATTTTTCACAGAATTTTATTTTTCATATTTTGTTTGCAAGTTTTACGATATAAAGACAACAATGGCGATGCTGTGTCAAGACCCACAGTTTTTTGACGAACCTGAACTTTTTATGTCTCAGGGTCCCAACACAACCAAGTGTACAAGAAGGCGGGGGA
>QLNU02014802.1:596322-644951 GCA_006491805.2 Dysdera silvatica | reverse complement strand
GGAGGTTTTTAAGGTGTCCACCAGCAATGCCACTGTTAGTCGAAGTACCGATTTCTCAATCTTACTCTAGTAGTTTGGCTTAATATTTCATAGGTTTTATATTTCATAGGCTTAATATTTTACAAGGTTTACAAAGAGCCATGTCTTACATGGGATTTGAATAAGTGCCCAGTTAGTTGCCAGGCTGATGCCTTAACCAGCTCACGATCGACCTGAACTGTTGATTGATCAAGAGACAATTGTTTAAAAGGCTGATGAATGCACATGTATTCAAAGGTTCTTCTCTTCTCCTTCAAGAGCTATTATGTAGCATTAGTTAGATGAATTTCTATTATGCAGCATTAGTTAGATGAATTTCTATTATGCAGCATTAGTTAGATGAATTTCTATTATGTAGCATTAGTTAGATGAATTCAGATGGTCATTACTGATTGACAAGGTTAAATAAGACTGTTCAAGTGCTGTAGCCTTTGATTCAAATGTGCACACAGCAGAGTCTACGATTAGAGGTGGGGGGGGAACTCATATGCATACGAACTTGGAGACTAAACCACAAGCAATAAAAAAGATCATCAATGATCAGGTCACAGGGAAGAAAGCTTCAAGAGGGTTGATACTCCACTCTTATCTAAGCAGCAAAAAAACAGCAAGTGTAAAATTGTGTCAAGAGATTGTCGAAAGGTTTGGCGGGAGCATGTCTAAGTGGATTTTTAATACTAGTACAGGTGATGAAGATTGGATATATCAATATGGCACAGAAACAAAGGATCAATTATAAATAATAGTTTTTATAATTAGAATTAGTAAGTATCTTCTGCCGCCGTCATCAAAAATGTCAATAGTCTAGCAATAAATGGTATCTAACTGGTATGAATGGCAACACTCCAGTGTTTATTTAGTTCACATGTATTATACTAACAAAGGATGAACAAGTCTGTTTGAAATGTACGGCGAAACTTGTTCGCCAGTTGTTGCTATGCTTAGAAGGTTTGATTTATATTTTTGAAAGGATCAATTCTTTAGACCTCCCCCATTTATTCCTTATTGCCATTCTTAAAAGTGCAAGAATATTTAATACCTGAGTAACCTCAGTTTCTAGACGCTTCTTTTCATCCTCGTGTTCTTTCAGTGATTTTTTTGTAGAGAATAAATCCTTAAGAGCTATATCTAATTTTTCTTGAACCTGAAATGAAGTTAGGAAAATGATATTACACAAAACTGTTGATACAATCATTATAGAGTCATTTAAGTTACCGTGCTTTAGCAGGATTTTTGATTTTGCTAATTTTTTTATATGTTACAGTACAATAGAAAAGCAGCCAGAAAACAAATTTTCGGGTCAATTTTCCCCAACTCCTTTGGAGATGTGGGTCCTTAAACCCCCTAAAATCAGCTAAAATAAGGGTTACTTTAAATTAACACAAATTGAGTAATTTTAAAGCTACTAATATATAATAGGTGTCAAATAGAGGTAATTATCTGTCCATTCATAATGTAAAAACTAGATTCCCATAGAATAATTCGTTGGGTGGAGGGGTGAGGTCAAAGTTCAAGGTCACAATGCCTGTTTTCATCACTTTTTGGCAACACTTTCATACCAGAAGGGCAACTGAACACACAATTATTTTTTCTGCCGATTCTCGTATGTTAATAAGAATGTTCAAACAAATTTCAAGTGCTGTAGTGTTTCCAATTTTTAATCAGAAATTATCTTATAACCGCCATACTGCTAGAATTTCCGTTTTTGGAGCTATTTGAGATGCAATAAATAAAAACTGTATTTTTAAATAAGCTGATATTTTCTGAGGACAATCTTCTATTTCATATCTACATATTCTCAAAGTTTTATATTTTGTTGTAGAATAGTTTCTGAAAAATAATTATCTGCAATTTTGTCCTTTACATATTCAATATGAGCATGGGCATAGTTTTAGCAGTTAATTGAATGCGAAATAGTTACCAAATGCATAAATTTAATAAACATTATACTTTTTATATATTTATATAATATACAATTGTTTTTGAAAGTAATAAGACTGGTTATTAATACTGTGCAACTGCAAACCCCTCCTCCAATTTGTTTCTAAATAATGCTCCAAGAATTTCTTATCTGTATTATGTGCAGGTACTTTATTTTAAATTTAAAGATTTATTTCATTTTGATTTAATCATTTAAAGGAAAATTTACATACTCAGTTTTAAAGGTTTTAGAAAGTTTATGCAATAATAAACTAATATATTTTTGTGCAATATTAATGATATATTAATGCATTAGTAATGATATGCAAAATTAATGATCATTAGTGTAAGGATCTAATAAATCTATTTTAATTATTACATCAGCCTGTGCGATAAATAGGCTTATTTGATTGCATCATAACTTCACAGATGTGGGGTAATCCCAAACTCTCAAAATTATAATGCACCAGTCTGAGGACAATAATACCACATGGCCCTTTCAGAGTTGTGTCTGTTGGGAAAGATAAGAGCATTGTTTATATTATTCATAATGTAGTTGTAGTTTAAACGCTGTTTTGTTGAAATATGTTCTTTTTCTGTTGTAGACTGAAATAGATCAATTTGCAGTACCATTGTTTTTCCCAAACTATTCTAAAAGAAAAAATAAAACTTTGGGAATATGTAGATATGAAATAGAAGCTTGCTTAAGGACCCACATCTCCAAAGGGGTCAGGAAAATTAATTCCAAAATTTGTTTTTTTTTGGGTGCTTTTATGTTGTACTATAACATGTAAAAAAATTAGGAAAATCAAAATTCACGCAACTACAATTTTTTCTTAAATTTGGTGATTTCATATGGAATGATCCGATTTAGAAATAAGAAAAGTGAGAAAAGATGAAGATCAATATCCTTCATAGATCCGATATGTCTTCTGACACAATATCTGCAATTTCCATCAGCTTGGAATGTATTTCGTTGAAATGCGGTCTATTCTCTGGTATATACTCCCAGCACTGCAGCATCAGCTGATAGACTGCACCGGGTGTGTTGTCTGGGGCATGCAAACGATATCCTAGAAATATGTGCACAGATTATTCTTTTTTTCCTCTAAAACAAATCACCGTAAATGCGTATCAATGGAAAACTCAATTTTCATTTGAATTACGGAGAATGTATTTTTTCTCCAAAAGCATGACTCACCACCTTCCACAGCCTCTGCTGCTTTGTTGTTTGACAAACCAAAATATGGTACCTGACCTAACGAAAATATTTCCCACATCAGAATGCCGAAACTCCAAACATCACTCAATGATGTGTAAACGCCTATGAGACAAATAATCTCTCATTTGTAAATTTATAATAATAAATCATCTCATTCGTATCAATATGTAAGTTTAGATAAATTTTAGAATAATAAATAATCTCATTTGAATTGATTATTGTTAAAAATCCGATATAAACATTTCTAAGATAAACATAGTAAAAAAGATGAATTCCTAAATTTTCACATATTAAAATCACCATTCGATGTAAGGACTCTTGCTTTTACAATATAAATGACAAATTTAAGACCCATGAAGATCCGATAGTTAACTTTTTCTAGTACCCTCTCGATCATGTTATACTGCAAATAGTGGTTCTAACTCGATGACTGAAGCTAAGTAACTTGGAACATTAGTCCGCCTCCAGGTAGATAATCACTAGTAGCAATGTGTGTGTTGTAGATTCGTGTGACATCAGTCACCTACCATGGTGCTTATGTCATGTCAAATGAATGAAAATCACTGATCATGTAATTTGATTCCTGAAAACTAAATGGCCAAAGAACTATTTGCTTATGGAAAAAGAAAAACCATTGTAAACGATGTTCTACTAAAAACATAACTTACTTCAACATACACGTGATCCTACATAATTAATTTTTTTATGTAAGATACAGTCCATCCCAACAGTTTACAGATGCCATTAAAATGCACTTTTCTAATTAAAAGAAAAAAGAATATGGCTACGATTTCAAAAACATTTATTACAGATACATGCTACTAATGTTCAACTAAAAAAGAAAATGACAATGCAATTTGCGTCATAGTTATATGGGAAAAATTCAAAAATAGGTGTCCCGAAAGTATATAGGATAAGCAGGACTTCTGAAATTTAAATAAACATTTGCTTCTCACAACCTCATAGGTTTTCCTTTGTTTCGTAGAACTTCGTATACATGATCTTCCATGGGAAGCATGAAAATTTGTAGCATTAAAAGATCTAAATTGTACCATGAAAGTTCGACCCCAGTCTAAAGGTCAGTTACGGATGAACATTGCTGTCCATTGGCATAAACTTGTCAAGTCAGAATGACATACACATTCTCGATTGGGTTAAAGTTCGTGAAGATTGGTGGCCAGTCCACAATGGAAACATTTTGTCTGTTTAGGTAATCTTGAATGGCATCAGAAGTATGGATATAGCGTTACCCTGTTGAAACACCCAGTTCGGACCCTCTAAAATTTTACCAAATGGTATCAAATGACACTGCAGCGTTTCAGTATACTTCAACGAGTTTTGTCACCCATGTAGAATTGCTTTGGAAGCTTGACCATTATATGAAAAGGCTGCCCATAGCATCAGAGATGCCCCACCTTGTTGTCTGCTGAAAAATGTTCACGGCTCTTTCCTCAAATCACGTTAATACCTTGCATATCCATCAGGACCATCCAGTTCCACTTTTTTTAGTCACTAAACAGCATGCTGAGCCATTCATGATGTGCCTACGAGCACACTGCAAATGCTTTTCTTGGTAAAGCTTTGCGAGTGGAGATTTGTAAGCCATTTTGTTGTAAATCATGTGCTTAATTTCTTTAATACGTCTATGTACATTATTCTTCGATGTTTTTATCTGAGAAGCCGTGATTATTTGACGTACAAACATTTTTTGGGAAGAAGACATTCTCTGTAATCGTTTGTCATCATGAGAACTTGCCGCATGTGGCATTCTTAAACTAGGTTTTGGTGTATGTGTGGTTCCCAACGAGTCTGGCATTGATATATATATATCATGCTTTTATAACGATTTAGTAGTTTATAAATTTTATTTATAGATTTACCTTGAGACCTCAAGCTGATTATTTTAGCAACCTCTGCAATCAATAGATGCAAAGCTTTAGGAATTGTTTTTTTTTTAGCAAAATAGACTCTTCAAGCTTACGGTAACTTATTTTTATGCCCCAAACCTAGTGTGACTGACTACTCGTTTTAAATTTAAACTTTCTATAAACTTTTGGGACACTTACATTTTAAATATGTTAAGATATGAATTTTAGTTTCAATTTTTGTTTGAAAATGGGAATAAGCATCACTTTGTAATCGGATTTAACACCATTCTTGAAAGACGGAATAAAACCTATGATGTAATAAAAAAATTATTCGCAACAAAACAACAGTCTATAAACTTTTGGGACGGATTGTATTATTATCTACCATAACAAAACAATACAAAGTTTCACAAGGAGTTTAAATAACAACAGTTATTTCAACACTGGCGTAAGGTTAAGAACAAGAGAGACTTCAGGTCAGGGTGGTGTCTCTTTTTTTCTTATACATAAAAGCTTTAGTCTGAGCTTAAGCATGAGTGGCAGAAATTGTTTTCTATATTTAAATAATAATAATATATGCAAAAGTAAATCACCATAGTTCAGTGCTTCTGGGGAGGTCCATTTGATAGGGATGTGTTGTTGGCCATCTGTCACCACATATTCTTTACTTTCCCTCGACATCCCAAAATCTGAAATTTTTACAACATTGTTGTCGTCGACCAAACAATTCCGTGCAGCCAGATCCCTAAATGGAAGATTTTAATAATATATATCAAGTAAGTGTAACGACATATATCATACTAAACCATATGAATTTTGATATTAAAAAGTGACATATAGTTTAATTGATTATTAGTTACTATAGATTGATTAATTAGTGATGTGATTTAATAAATATTAATTATGACACACAAATTAATCCACAACCTATGAATGCAGCTTCTACCCTCCAGGTACTCCATACCAGCAGCTGCATTGATGCAAAACGACAGCAACTGATTCACATTTATATCGTCTTTGCAGCTCTGTAAGACGTTCAGTAAAGATCCACCTGAAAACGAATCATTAAAAAAAAAAAATCGTAAGTATTTACACAAATTCATAAAATCATTAAAGAATATGCTTTTTACTAAAAAAAATGGTGTTAGAACGCCCCCTATTTTTTATTCAATGCCATTTTAAATTAATTTGACCATAAATTTGTAAGTACTCAAGTCAGCACCATTTTAATGTGTGAGCCAATGGGACCTCAAATTGTGTGTAGTAAAGTTTATTATCTGTTTCTCATTGTAAAATTATAGAAATTCAAAAGTTAGCACAAAAAGGGTTCCACAAAATAATTGAGTGAAGGGGGGGTCCTGCATGTATCGGGTAAGGGGACTAATAGCCATTTAATATGCTAAAAATAAGCTGAAAAGAGCAATTCTTTTTAGAATTATTAGTCCTGATACTTTGTAGACTGGAACGTGGAAGTACCTCAATGTCATCATACCATCCATAAACATAAGGTTGAAGTGGGTAATTTAGTCAAATTAATTCCATGTATGCAGTGGCGTAGCTACATATTTTACCACTCGGAGTGAGTGACTGTCATTGCCCATAATTGTTGTGCCTATCAGTGTTTTTTAAAGATTAACTGCCATCCCTGAACTGTGGCACCGGGGGCAACCATTCTCCTTGCCCTCCCCTAGCTAAGCTACTGCATGTACGCGCTGTTGCAAAGTGATCATGCACGGTCCAAAGTCAGAAGCAAAAGGAACCCAAATTTTCTTGGAAGTTCTTTTGGTATAGAGAATTTCAGAAGATTTAACCTTTTCTCGTAATTTTATTCGAATATTTCACTCGTCTAGAGTTTTAAATTGGATTCAAAATAAATCGAAATGCAACATTTTTTTTTTGTAAAAGAAAAATACATGACATTGAACTTTAACGATAATGACTGATAAAAGGTTCTACATAAGCCATTTTGAACTATTGGGTTGTTCAGGAAGTTTTTTTTTTTCCTTCATGAAAATGAAAGCAGATATTTTTATAGAAAGAAAAGTTGTATTCAGTTAAGAATTAATCGCATTATTCCACCACCTTTTAGTATTTTTCAAGTGATATCATAATTCCACGCTCACAGAACTTTTATTCCTCATTCACAAAAAACTGAATTAAGTGATTTCTGACATTATCATCTGAATCGAATGTTATACCAGCCAAAGAAGTTTGAAGAAATCAAAAGAAGTGATAACAGGATGATGCAAGAGGAGACGAACACGGTGAATACAGTAAACATCTCATCCAAGTGCTAAAAACTGTGGGTGCATCACAAAAATTGTGTGAGGTCTGGCACTGTGCTAGCGAAATACTATACATTTTCTATTCGTCAATGTTGGTCTCTTCTGCTCAATGGAATTATTCAATTCGTCTAATTAGTGGCAGTAAATATTTGAATTAATCATTCGGTTCCTTTATAACAACCCAAAATAAACCACATTCCTTTTCAATCCCACCAAACTGAGAGCATCATCTTCTTTTGATGAATATCAGTTTTCGACGTGCGTGCAGCTGATTCCTCCATGTCAGCGCCATTCCCAATTATGATTCGTTTTAGAAATGGGTTGCTTTCCTTAGGTTTCAACAGCAAACTGCAGCTGAAAATGCAACAAATCGAATTTCTTTGAGAACATGTGGAACCCACAAAACAAGCTTTGGAACTAAACCAAGTCATTCCAAATTCGAATGCGTGCTTGATATTGATAAATTCAACTACTCAGGAATTTCTTATGATATGTGAATATTTGCATCCACCAATGTCCGTATTTGGTCTTCTTCAGCCTTTGCTGGCCTGCTAGAACATATTGCATCTTTGAGACCGAAACTATTAGAACAAAATTTTTGAAGCCAATTCTGACACTGTAATTCAGTCAACATATCCTCACCATACATATTACATAATTTTTTCTTGCATGCATCACATTTTTTTCCTTACGGTAATACAAAAGCAAAATTGAGCATAGGGTCTCTCTGTTCCGTCAGGACCTAGGAGGAGCTCAACAGAGAGACCCTAGTTCAAATCTAGGTTGTGGGTGATGTCTCCTGTTCTCTAAAAAAAACAAAAAAAAAAAACCAGATCAAACAGTGGGTGTCAAAATTAATAAGAATCATCTACTCCTATGGAGATGAGATCAACTTTAATGCAATTTTTTATTTCCAAATCACGTAACACATTTTCAAAATTCACCCTTTATGCAGGATCAATTCTGAATTAACATGCATGATTCTATGGATTTATTCACTATGTTTAAAGAAAACTGATATAGTTGAGTTCTTCAAACACTTTTACAATGTACAGGCTCAATGGTTTAAATTTGTTTTGAAGAAAATACATTCGGAAAAATGCATGCATCACATTTAAAAGTCAGATTATAGTCTTTGTTGTATGGAGTAAGGACCAACTAAGGTCATGTTATAGAAGGACCTTTCAATTTTTGAAGAATGCAAACCTTGTTTTCTAAGGAACGAAGCCCTGGACAGCAGCGGTCAGGAAAAAAAAATCAACCCCCACCCCCCAACTTTTACAGCATAGTTGAGAATTGAACCCAAGTGAATGATATAATGGATGGAAGCAATACTATTATGCCATCATAAGGCTCAATTTATGTATTTTGATATTTATTAGGGCTGCTACGGGAGTATAATGTGTACATATGCTTCTCACCTACCATCCTCAATGACTTCAACATGCCGAAAACGGCAAATTCTGTATGCATGGCAGTTATGAGGAATTCAACTCATAGGGGATAAAATAAACAAAATCTTACCTGATATCAGCTCCATTACAATCATAAATGGAAGTTTCTGAACACATATCCCAATAAATTTAACAATATTGGGATGGTCATAGTCCTTGAGAATGCGTCCTTCTTGTAAAAATTTTCTTTTTTGTGCTTCAGGGAGATTCCAATGGCATATCTTCACAGCAACCTCTTTTGGGTAGGAATGCAGAATTGCTTTGTATACATCACCGAAATTCCCCTACAGAAACCCATTCACAACAGGATTACTTCAGTTGCAAATAACAACCATGTTCATTTCAATTTAAAAAGACACAGATAAAGTGTTCACGAGTCATCAGGACCGCAATGTTGTCCTGGTTACTATCGTGGCCAAATAATCCATTTAAGCACTCATTTCCTTTAGATGTCCAGATGCTTTCGAGCGGCAGTTATTTACTCTCTTGGACCCATGGCTAATAACGACTTCTTACTGCTGCATCATCTTGATCAGAATGGTGACCAGTATATTTGCATGATGAACACACTTCTTTTGAGCATATGACAGGGTTCAACCTCACATTGGAGTAAAGCATTCCTTGACTTTCCCAGAAAAATTTCATGACCAATCATAACGTTTTTTAACTGAACTTCGGGAAAAAAAGCAAGGAAAATGGCTTCACATTCATGGAAGATTTGGCTATTTGAAACCAAAGTTAAGGTTTTCCCTGACTGTTTCAAGTTTGGCCAAAAATTTGTTTTCCCCCGACCTCTTTAGGGACCATTTTAAATTAACTGACAATTCTGGGTTTTGCACGTGAATGGGAACTCTGTATGATGCAACTCCTCTCAAACTCGTTTGTCTGCTTGATCGGCTGATCATATGCATGTCATAGAGGTATATTTACAGATTATTTAACGCATCAAAACAGGCAAACCGGTTAGATTTATCCACCAGCGGAAACAGCATTTTTTTTATATTGACCATAAAATGAAGCCTTCCTATGCACTTTGAAAACACATGGTGTGTTCATTGGTGTAGACATTTTGATCCTTTGCATGCTGTCTCGCTATTTTTTAATAGTGCCATTTTTTGGCAACTTGTCATTGTCGTTTGTGAGTTTTATGGCACAAGGACAACAAGGGTCATGCTGCATCAGAATTCTGAAGTTTTACAAGGAATCTCGGACTTCTATGACCACCTATGGAACCAGCCCCTGTACTACAGTTGATTGGTAAGCTTTTGTCACCATTGGAAGTTGATCCAGGGTAAGGGGACACTAGGCAATCATATTACCACTGTACTATTATAGGGGCACTTTTGGCAACAGCATGCATTTTTCAAAATAACAAATACATATAGACATACGCAACTCAACAGATCTAGTTGTTATTGGTGAATATATTTTTGCAATTGGCAAATAAGATCTTGTTTTTTTTTCCTACCAGGTGCTACGGTTTTCACTTTGAGATGTACAAGTACCATTCTTGTCTGGGAAGTATGGTTTGAGGCATGAAGTCTTGTGTACATACATGTAGTAAATATTCACAATAACCTCATAATCTTGTTGCGTTTTTTTTTAATGTTAATGATACTCGTGTCATTATCTTGGGTTATTTTAAATTTTAAGTGCTTTAATTTTGTTTTTCATGTTGCTAATGATAATTTTATATTAAGTGTCGTCAGTTACAGGCCTGCAAACAAGTTTAAGCACCAGAAAAAGTGAGAAAAGTGACTGATTAAAGATAAAAAGTGACTCGCAAAAAGAAGTGCAGTATTAATTTGTGGCAGAAGAAAATTTCTTTTTAAAAAAGTCAACTACCAGAAAGGCCGTGTGAGATTGAAGTAAAAATTGTTGCTGCATCATAAACATTGCAATTATGAGCACAGAAATCAACTTTGGTCTTGAATGAGGTCTGGCCAAAATATAATATATTTTTAATAAACTACAATACTTATTACAAAATCGTGAACAACAAAATGATGATCGAAAACTCATTTTTACATCTTTAGTTTTCTAGCAAAAATTTTTTAATTACAGATGCTTTTCTTTTATCAGTGTTGTTCTGGAGAACACCTGTTTCTTGTCTTTTGATATTTTCCTTCTCTTGGACACAGCAAACACCATACAACAAAGACTGAGTAAGTTTCACTTCACTAAAATCCCTGTTTTTCAAAGCCTCCGCCAACCTGTTACTCATTCCAAGAACAAGTTTACCAGCAGCTTTGTGAATTTGGTCCTTCTCTTTCCTTTCGTTTCAGTATTTTCTCTTTCCTATAAATTTTTTCTACTCTGTTTCAATCTTTTACTGGCACTCTTCCTCCTTTTTCTTACTATCCTGTTACCTCTTACCACTACTTTTTTTTTCCCCCTTTCATCCCTATAGTGTTTATAACTTTTGTATACACCATGAGTAAGAACTAACAAACTTTTGGAGATTGGCACTAGTTCAGGCTTATTATTGTACAACTGCAGAAATTCTTTAGTCATCATCATTATTGCATTTAGAGTATGCTCACTTATTGAGGATCTAACTTCTGTTAGAGAATAACTTGAAGACGAAAACCTTTCAATGCCTGCATTGCCATGTGATAGGAAGAGGTAAGCTTTCGCAACCATAGTAATGGTAGGCTACTTTTTTGCAACCTGAAAAATCGTTGGTCATAAAAATTTGATTCTAATACTCATCAATTCGAATATCTGCATGTACATTAATCTCTTCATCGGCCTACAACGGCCTCCCCTCATCCATCAATCTGTCACCAGTGACATCAAAAGGTAAGGCTTTGGCAATCAGGACAATATCACCAACATTTTGTTGTAAAAGTATTGATTTGGATGAAGGCACTTGAAACACTTTAATAAACATCCATGTTTCAAACACTTTTTAATGACATGATTCTAGCAGGCAATGTAACGTTTTCTTACATCTCTCAGGAATAACAGTTTCTTTTTTTCATTTGTGTTCCTTAGAGAAGCAAAGACAGTTTCTCCACAAGCAATGTCTTCTGAAGGAAGAAGATTCGTTTCCTCAAAAATGCTATCATTTATTCCATCAAGACTTGTTAATGGTAACTTAGATAGCTGGACTAATAAAATCTTCACCAAGGTTTCAATTTCACTGTAAATCAAATGTATCAGTGGCTCATCTTTTTGAAATGTAAATTTAGTAAAACACGTGCACTGCTACGGACAAAGAGAATTTCAGCTTTCATAGTATTGTTTGTCAATAAGACAACAATATGCTTGTGTTTTGTAAAGGAGGCAAATTTTGCATTCTTCTTCGGGATAAATGCAATAAAGTACTTTTTAAGAGCATCCTATTGTTGAGAAAGTCTTTCTGCTGCATTTTCCATAGTTAACTATCTGGTAGTACTGTGTATGATAAAATGATGGTCAAGTAATTGCAATTCATTCTGTATGATTGTAAAGTCATCTCATCATGGTGGCCAATCAATAAAATGAGAATGAACTGCTACAATTAGAACTAACACATCCTCTCCAAGCTAAGAAAGTCTTCTAGGAAATCCATTGTACCAATATTAAGAAGTTTTTTGTATTGTACAAGTGATATTTCCTCATTCATAAGATGTGTTACTGCCTTGTTGACATTGGATCTATCGCTTCCAAGCATCAATATGCTTCGAAATGACAGGTGTGCACTGACAAGGAAAGTTTTAAATTTCTGAAATAAATCCTGTGAGGTAGCTTTATCAATAAAGAAGGGTTCCAAGTGTCTGTTCACGGTTACAACTGCTGGATCAGTAACGAGCTGTAATTTGCAGCTCTTTCTTGTCAGCTGCATTCATAGTTTCATCAAAGCACATGGAATATACCCCACTCATATCGTTTATTAACTTCTGTTTGAAGTAAGGTCCTAAGGCAACTTCTAACTTTAGTTCACCTCAGAGAAAACTCTTGTGGTAATGCTTTATGAAATGTGGCTTTAAAAACCTCTCCAATTCCAGCGCATGAAACTGCTGGAAAATTACTTGCCACAGACTTCAACACCCATATCAGTTCAGCAGTTGCAGCAGAATCTTTAACACTATACAACCTAATACGTGAACATACTTTGGACACATTATTTGTATTGGAACAAGAAGCAGATGCTGATACATCATGTGCTGGATTCGATGTCAACCGAAGCTGTTTGGTTTCTTGTACGAACAAAAGTTTTTTCTGTGCTTCAACGATTCAGCATGTCGTAAAATAGTTTAAAAGCTTTTATTTCTGGAGTTTACAATGCAGTTGGAAGGCATTACATTTGGATTCCCATTCAGCCACCGTGTACTCATAGCCATCATCTTTTAAAAGCCAGTCATTTCTAAATTAACATTTCCTTATGATTCAAGTGTGAACTCTTCAAGTTTTATGCTTTACTTAAAAAAAAAAGATAGGGTATGTAAATGCTTGTTGCATTTAAAACAAAAATTCTGGAAAAAGAATGCTACAACAGCCTGGGTTATGACAGCCTAGAGAATGAGAGTATTGAAAGAAAGTGGTCTATGTTCAAATTTTGAAAAATTATGCTTTCTGTTTAAAGGTGACCTTACATGGCATCCAGATCATCGTTCTTAAAGTTTTCTTAACATTTTGAAAACTTTTAGAACTTTAAGACTACTAAAATGAAAACTGTGTAAGACCACTGTTAAGACTTAATTTCTCAAAATTTGAACGTAGACAATTCTTCTTCTATACTGCTCAAATATTTCCCTTCAAATGTCTATCACTGTGGAACTTTAACTTTTAGCTGAGTTTTCAAGTAGTTAAAAAAAAACAAAAACATATAAGGATACAATAAAAAAAAAAAAAGCAAGGAATCTGAAAAAGAAAAGTGACATTTAGCAAATAAGTGAGCAAAGTGTAAGGTATTATTACCCTTCACAGGGATAACACAATTGCCAAATAATGGTCAACACAGAAAAGCCTCCGTGGCGAGATTTTTGTGAGTTTTTCGTGGGGGAATTTATTATACAATAATTTTGTGCCACCCATGTATATTTAGCTCAAACTAGAGCTTTTTTTATATTTGGAGAAAAAGAGGCGCCGTCCTCATCCTGGATTCGAACCAGGGTCCCCGCGTTGAGCCCGCGGTGTCTTGACCTACTAGACGAACGAGGACAAGAACAAACGCATTTTTCTCCGTATATGAGATGTCTTTTTTTTTTTCCAAAAACAAAAAAGCTCTAGTTTGAGCTAAATATACGTGGGTGGCAAAAATTATTGTATAATAAATTCCCCCACGAAAAACTCACAAAAATCTCGCCCCGGAGGCTTTTCTGTGTTGACCATTATTTGGCAATTGTGTTATCCCTGTGAAGGGTAATAATATCTTACATCCTAATATACGGAGAAAAATGCGTTTGTTCTTGTCCTCATTCATCTAGTAGGTCAAGACACCTCGGGCTCAACGTGGGGACCGTGGTTTGAACCCTGGATGAGGACGGCGCCTTTTTTTCTCCAAAAACAAAAAAGCTCTAGCTTGAGCTAAATATACGTGGGTGGCAAACATTATTGTATAAGTGTGTAAAAGTGACCTTTTCCAAAAAAAGTGACCAGTTTGCAGGCCTGCAGTTAATGTTGTGCACAAGGAATACTCATGGACTAATTAAGTGACAGTTTAATGTGACATCTGCATCATCGCAGAGTCATAGCCAGGCTGAGTCTGAGCTCCCAACCCTCTGGATATGTAATCAGCCCCTTAAAAAATAGGTTTTTCACAATAAATTATTTTAGAACTTTATTTTACATTTTATGTTTTTAAAAAATTATACATGACAATAGAAATCGTTCTTTGATGTTAAAAATATATTCCAAATAGATTTCTATGGTAGATCTAGTTGACTGCCAAAATGTTTTTAAACATTACACAAGGATTGAAATAACTGTTGCTATGGCATTTGCTGATGAAACTTTGTAGTGTTTCATTAGAAGATTATTCATGTCCAAAACAGGTTAAGTCCATTTTATAAAAGATCTCAAAATTTAACTAAAATAGTGAAATATTAGTTGCAAATCAATCAATTTCAAAAATGGGCCCCATTATTTAAATCTCATCATTTTAGCATCATTTGGCTTCTAAAATCCAATTGGCAACATGTCATAGCTTTCTGATTAAATGGGCAGAAACAAAGTACTGTAATCATTAAACAAAAATTTGTTTTCCACTTACTGCTCCAATCTTTTCTATGAGTTCTACATCATCATTGTTCAGTTCCCACAATTCTCTTGCAACAGCTCTTTTCAGCATAGCTCCTGATTTTGATGTAATCGGCATGCCAGATTCGAACTGAAAGTCAATCAGTTCGGTAATCGTTCTAAAAGCAGGACCTTCAAACCTAAACAGTCCCTACCGAAAACAAACGATGAAAATACATAATTCGAATCATAACCTTACTTCTGAAAGTTAACTAATTCTGTCATTTCAATTTTGTCAAAGGACTGCTCAATGAGTTTCCACAAACTGTGTTTCCTAGTTGTGTTTGTAAGTTTTTATATATGTTGTAGCTTAATTAGGAATTGAACAGGAATACAGAAAGTGCAAATTTTCTAACTAATATGCTGAAGTTATATCAAAGCTGACTGAAAATTTCAGGGAAAATAATCAACAAACTAGAACCATGATCACACAGTTAACATTTGAACGTAACACTAAACCTAATCGTGTATCTAACATAATATATTGTGGTCATGATAGCATATATATGTCCTAGTGGTTATATTTACTGTTTCCAGGCCCACTAGGTTCGGGTTCAAATCCCAAACAAGCTTAGTGGGAAGTAAATGAATCATGAGGGTGATATCAGTTGCTTATCATGATACCCCTATATCAAACCGGTTGACAAATATCTACCTCCATCCAGCACTTTACACTGGCAGGCACTGAAATGGTTAGATAACCAAACATACTGGGCATCAGGGAAAAAAAAAAATATGTATATATATACTGACTACAAGAACAATATCAAAACATATTACAGTGAATTCATGTTAATTTGGTTTCGCTTAAGACAGACCTCTTATTAGTTCGGATAAATTCTTTTTCACTATATGAGGCATATGCACATTCAATGTTAAAGACTTCACTTAATGCATACGGTTCATCATGGGCACTCATATGAGTACTTTTAGTGGGGGATGAGAAAAGTTATTACCTTCTTTTTAAGGTTGTCAAGCATTTTAGTAAATGTGCAAGATACTACAATGCGATGAAAAGTATCTTATTTTAAATTTGTGTTTGTAGAACTTTTAAAGTAAATGCACAGCAGAATTAGGCAAACCAAATTTCTGAACGGCTTGGGGGGGGAGGTCAAGTCCCCTGCCCTCCCATGCGGCTCATAGGATAATGCGGATAAAAAAATTTTGCGCAAAGGAAAAAAAAAGTGTTTTTCAGGAAAAACTTTAAAAGGTATTGAAGACAGCATGGTTTTGTTTTCTTCAAGTGTAGTCACCTCTTCCTCAAAAACACCCTCCCGAAGTTTTTTGGATTTTCTATACTTTAAGTAAAAATAAATGAGTTTACACTGTATTTAAGTATTAAGTTTTTCATTTTGTTGTAAATTTTTCTGAAGCATTCACTCATAATAATGCATCGTAATTTACTTACGTTGTATGCTGTATTACAATGTTAAGTTATTGCAGAATAGCCTGAAGTTTTAGCTTCGGAAATTTTACTTTTGCGTAGTGCACAGTTCTGTTTGTAAGGATAAAAATTCGTTGCTCATAACGAATCGCATTAACGAGATTTCACTATAATTTAGTTTTAAAATTATAATAAGTTATCCGAGAAACGGACGATAATTTAAGGTGACTCCTCCACAAATAACAGTACATTTACAAATGGCCATGTTTATTAGGAAGCACAGGGAACATGGCAAATGTTCAAAGATGTGATTTTTTAGACATCAAAGTAGGAAAGGGAAAATGGAAGATCAGAGCTCAATAGCAGAAATTTGCTATTCATAAATAGGAAATTTAAAAAATGCATTAGCGTAAGGAAAATATATTATAAAAGTATCATGGCAAATACTCACGTCATTTGTCTTGTGGACAATGAAGTGTTTGTAGCCGTGAGAACAGACAGACAAAACGATTTGCTTGATATCGTTTCTTGTCGTTTCTCGGACAAGAAAATCCCCATCTTCAACTAAGAACCTCACAACTTCTTCTCGAGGCAACACTCCGTGAAACCAAACTTCATTTTGATAAGAAGTATCAAACGTATCCTGCTACAATATCAAAATCCAAATACATTAATTTTATGAAAAAGAAAGACAAACAGAAAAGCCGTTCATTCAAAGTATACAGCTAAAGGCTGCTTTACATGATAATATTTTTCGCTTCAAGCTACATCATATCTGGTCATGCTACATCATATCTGGAACTACAGCTTTTCAAGGAATCTAAAACTCGTAAAGCCCAGGAAAGCATCCCCTGGAATAAGCTGAGCAGGTAATCAACAAACATTTTTTTTTTGTCAGTGAGGAATCGAAACAGGATGCTAGGCAAATATGTCATTGTTGTATTAACTTAGGCGCCTTAAGCCTCTATTTCGTTTGCGGTTTTAGGAGTTTTAGTTAGTTTCTTTTGTTTGACTCAAGGACTACAATGGTCATGCTGCGCTGGGACCTACTGTTTTCCGAGGAATCCAAACCTCTGGACCTACAATTTTCCGAGGAATCCGAACCTCTTAAGGCCTAGGGAACCAAACCCCGGACTACAGTGAGCAGTGCGATCTTTATGAGATCTCTGAGTAAGCGTTCTTTGCACTGCTGGGAGTCGAACCTGAGTTAACGGTGAATTAGGCAAATATGTTGCGCCACTGCAGGACAAATGGGTAAATCCGGTCCTGTGGACCTACAATTTTCGGAGGAATCTGAAGGTTTTAAGGCCTACGGAACCAAACCATGGATTACAGTGAGCAGTGCATAGAGAGAGAGTGCAATGAGATACCTGAGAAAGCATTCTTTGCATTGTTGGGAGCCAAATTCGAGTTAACAGCCCACTACACGAACGTGTTACCACACTGTGTCACCGCAGGGATCAAGCCTCAATTCATTCTAGCACTAAGACCGTCTATCGTATTTAGATGGTGTAGTATCACACCTGTTTTGCACATCTTCAGTAGCACTTGTTTCTTGCTTATTTGTGAGTCTTAAAGGGTAAGGACAGAAGGGCCATGCAGCGCTGGAAGCTAAAGTTTTCCAAGGAACCTGAATGTCTTAGGGTCTAGGCAATTAACTTCTGGGCTACAGTGAGTAGTTAGTTGGTAAGCATTCTTTTTTTTTTCTCCCTTGACACCATTGTGAATTTAAGATGGGGTAATGGCACACTAGACAAAGGTGTTAACCATAGCACCACAACAATGCTTATTTTCTTCTTGTTACATGATGCCTGAATAGATGCTTACTGAGTTGGCATTCAGTCTGAACACTAGGCCTAACGCTCCGGCAGTCCTACATTTCTGCCATTTACATGACCAGTCAGCATGAAGCACGATATGAATAGAAGCTTGAGCTGAAGAAAAAAAGTTATACAAAAGGGCTTTAAAGAAAATTGCAAACCAACCTTTATTAGAATAAATTTTTCTTCGTCATGTGTGTCAATGGATTCCAAAAAATCTTTACTCGGTGGCGATGGTGGACCAGCCACAACCTATTCCAAAAATTGACAAAATTTTAATTTTTCACAAGCAATATTATGGTAAGAATGTTGTACGAAGATATGAATATATATATATACACAGTATGCACAATTAATACAACAACGTTATCAACAATTGCTGCATGTCCATGATGATCAATCAATCGATCGAAAATAATTTATTCATGTCTAACTACAGTTGTTCTGATAAGTTTAGCTGATAAAGTAATCGATTAACTGATACTAGTTAGCGATTTACTTAATGATATTTAAGACTGGTACATAGAATTAATTTACATGTGAATCTTATTCACAAGCTGCAGTTACAAGCTAGCAAAGCATGGTACCCACTACAACGACGAAAGGGTATGGCTAAGGTCCATCTCTGGTTAAGTTCAACTGTGTTGCCAGAACATGTTTGCTTAATATTTCAACACTCCCCCTCAAAGCAAACTCAGTGTTCATTGTTCTTATTTTATAGCACTAAATCCTAATGAAGTTTCTCAAAGTGCACACGAGCCAGAGGCTTGGTAATGATATCAGTCTGCTATATTCCCTTTCAACATGCTCTAAGCTGATTAACCCCGCTTGGTATTTTCCTCCCACGAAGTGGTATCTGATGTCTATGTCTTCGGACCACTTGTGAAACTCTGGATTCTTTGCCAACTTGATCGCACTGGCCTTGTCGATAAGCACTGTTGGCACATCCCTCAGCTGTGTTATTTCTTCCATCAGTCGGCTGAGCCAAATAGCCTCTTTGGCTTCTTCACTAGCTGCAATGTATTCAGCTTCTGTTGTCGAAAGAACAACACTTTTCTGCTTCTGGATTGCCTAGGGGACAATACCACCAGCAAATTTGCTGATTATTCCAGTTCTCGAGCATCTGGTTTTAGCATCACCTGTATAGTCTGCATCAGTAGCGACTGCTAATCCTCCCTGTGCATGGTTTCCAGAATAAAGCAATCCATATTGTGAGATTCCTTTCAGGTATTTGAAGATTCTTTTAACTGCTGTCCAGTTCAACATCATTGGAGTGTCCAGTGTCTCAGATACCATACTCACCGCATATGCAATGTCTGGACGTGTTGCTGTTACTAAACACATGAGGCTACGTACAGCTTCACGATAAGGAACTTCTTTTCCTACTTCACGATCACTCTCATCACGATCAGTTTTTTCACATGGGACAGCCACAGCATTTGATTCCTTCATGTTGAACCTTTCTACGATTTTCATTACATATTTACTTTGCTCAACAAAAATAGAGCTATCATTTAATTTCTTTATGTTCATTCCCAGGAAGCAATCCAATGAGCCAACTGTAATCTTAAACTCTGCCTGAAGCTTTTTGACAAATACTGTTACTTCACTCTGATCAGTTCCAACGACAAGACCATCATCAACATATATCAGTACTAACAACTTCTTTTCATTTCTTATTAAAAAAAATAGACATGGATCTGCTGTACTGCAATGCATGTTTTGTCCTTTAATAAAATCAACAAAACGCTTGTTCCAACACCATGGTGCTTGTTTTAGGCCATGAAGACTCCTATTAAGTTTACGTATTTTTCTGCTTTTATCGTTGTAGCTTTCAGGTTGTCTCATGAAGACCTCTTCATGCAGTTTTCCATATAGAAATGCGGTCTTGACATCAAACTGCAGAAGCCCCAGGTTTTCATATGAAGCTACACTAAGTAGTATTCTGTGTCGAATCGAGCAACTGGACTGAAGGTCTCGTCATAGTCGATTCCTGTTTTTTGTACATAACCTTTGGCAACTAATCTAGCTTTAAAGCGATCGACATTTCTATTATCTTTATTCTCGAGACTCATAGGTTCATGATTACTTTCCTGTTTCTAGGCAGCTCAACAAGATCCCATGTCTGATTTTTTTTGAGTAAGGCCATTTCCTCATCTATTGCCATTTTCCACTGATCAGCTTCATTTGATGACATGGCTGTGGCATGAGACTGTGATATACTGTGCTCTGCCAAGAATACATAGTCATGTAAATATGGCGGAATTCTCGTTACTGTTTTCATCTGGTTTAATTGCATGCTCTCTTCATCTTCACGGGAATAGACAACTTCATTTTGGCTGTTTTCTTCAACAATCACCTTTGGCTCATCCGTAGACACATTTGGAGTTATGTCGATGTTTTCTGTCACACTTGGAATCGATACTTCTGGTCCCAATGTTGGCATGATAGGCACTTCCAAAAAAAAAAAAAAGACTTTGTCCCTTTTCTCTGAAAACAATACCTCGATTTAAAACAACTTCGTTGTCAACTGGTGTCCACACACGGTAGCTACCTTTTTCACCGCAATAGCCTACAAAGTGTCCCTTTACACTTTTTTTTATCGAATTTTCGTCGTTTTAAATAATCAATATTTTTGACTTCTTTATTGAACCAGAGCTCAAAAGGATTCTTACTTTTCACTGGAGAGGGCCCAGTTCGGTTTAGTATATATACAGCTGTATTAACAGTTTCTGCCCAAAGTTTCGTTGGGAAATTCTTGGAGTGAATGAGACATCTGGCACTTCCGACTATAATGCAGTTCTCCCTTTCAGCTGCTCCATTCTGTTCTCGAGTATAGGGCATATAAGTGTGATGCGTGATTCCCTTAGGCTCAAGAATGCGTTGCACACTCTTCATTTCAAAATTCAGTTCCACCATCACTTCGGAATTCTTTAATGTGGCGTCCAGTAGTGCCTGCCTCATTAATAAATATTTTAAGGCAATCTTACACTTCACTCTTCCTCTGCAGATAGAAAGTTCTGCGAAATCTTGTGAAGTCATCCTTGAAACAAACGAAGTATCTGGCACCTCCGATAGATTTCTGTTGCATTGGACCACACACATCAGCATGAATCAACTGTTCAGCTGAATCTGATCTATTCTTTTTAGCTCTGAAGCTAACTCTGTGTTGCTTCCTTAATAAACAGCCTGCATATATTTCTTCGCTTTCTTTAGAATGGATCTGGAACATTCAAGAACTGCTTTTACAAGATGCACATTTTGATGATGCAGTCTTTCATGCTATAGCTGCACAGATTCTTCTTTGGAGGCAAGATAAGTGGCAGTAGCTAGATTAGGTATCTTGACTCTCCAGTGCATAGAGACCTTGGTCGGTTCTTTGTCCTCTCATACGTATAGAACCACCTTTTGTGAAGAAACAGCCACTGTGGTCCGCCCCAAAGACGAAACCCTTGTCTATTGCTTTACTTATTGAGAACAGGTTCCTGTTCACATCAGGGACGCACCATACATTAATCAGATGGTTCCTTTCCAATTTTGCATCCAGAAGCATTTCAACAATTACAGTTCCTTGACCATATGCTACAAAAATATCGCTGTTTCCTATCTTCACTTCCCGGGGTGTGACAAATGATTCATATGATGCAAAGTACACCTTATTGTTTGTCATGTGTGCAGATGCAACACTGTTCGCCAACCAAAGTTCCTTTTCCATTACTCCATTCATGCGCATAAAAGCATCACCATTTTCTTGCTATGTACTGTCTCTTCCTTTCTTACAGCAGTTTTTGGCAAAATGTTAAGGCTTGTTGCACTTGAAACATTTTCGACCCTGCTTTTGCTTCACTGTTTTTTTTTTTTACATAAAATTTAGTCAATAGGGCTACAGACTCGGTATGTGCTTTTGTTGGAAGCCTCATCTCAATAAGTCGAAGTCACACGGTTAGCTTATTGATGGTTCGTTCCTCTATGGGAATAGACTCACACACACTTTTGAATTCAAAATATGCTGACGGTAGAGTGGACAAAATTCTACTCATCAAAAGCAAATCTGGCAGTTTTGTTTTGGCAAGTCTATTTAGCTCATCATTTAACTGGCGAAAATTTCTTTGCGATCTTGAAATATGGGTCACTATATCTTCTGTGGGATTCTTTTTGCTGTTGAAAAATTGTTCCATCAGTCTATCGACCTGTTGACCCGAACCTTTTTCGTAGATCAATACCATTTTTTCAAACATGGCTTTCGCTGTATCACACATGGCGATTAGTTCCATGTTTGCATTATTCACGCTACCAACCAGGATTAGTTGTGCCAAAGCATCATATTTCATGAATGCTTTATATTTAGTGTTACATGAACGACTTACGTCAGAATCAGTGGTTGAAATTTCTTCAGGACTGTACGGCAATTCATTTTCTCCATTGATGTAATCTAGAACATCGTGATGACGCAACAGGTCACTTGCTTTTTCCATTTCGGTCAATTTTTCGTACCTTCCAGCTTCTCAATATGCGCCTTAAAATCCACTTTGTTAAAAATTGATACAGTTTGAAAATAAATCTCACTTAGCGTTCGGCAGGGTCACTAAGCCTATTAGTCAATATGCAATTAAAATCATGCAGTTTCAGCATGAAAGGGCCATAACCTGATAATTTTAACTGTGTTACCAGAATGCGTTTGCTTTATATTTCAACATGTCCATACAATAGGATACAGGCGCAAACAACTGCTGATATGGCTGCAACCAGTAGTAACAAATTAATTTTGATTATTTAGTAAGTATTTTTTTAATTTTGATTTAAATTTGTGTTTAGGTTTAGTTTCTTTAATTTCAATAGGTAGGTTGTTCTATAATACTATTCCATAGTAACTTATATTATTTTTTCCAATATTTGTTCTTATATTTTGTTGTTTCAATTCCATCTTATGTCTGGTGTTAAGAGTTTTGGTTTAATTCGTTTATGATGTCCCAACAATCCAACATTATGTCGTTTGATTGGTGGTGGGTACATTGATAGGCTATATATATATATATATAAAACCTTGTTTTATAATATAAGGACAGCTTAAATCAGAACCATAGTTCTTCAAGATATCTAAATCTGTTACCAACAAAATCAATTTTTTTTCAGTTCAAGCTTTGTGGCATGAAAATAGCAAGGGTCAAGCTGTGCCAGGACTTAAAGTTTTCCAAGGAATCCACACCTAATAAGGTTTACGGAACCAACCCCCTGGACAAAGGTGAGTAGCTCGTCGGCAGTTATTCTTTTTTTGACACAGCTGAAAGTGGCACACAGATTAATGGCATAATCAATGAATGTGTTAGCACAATGTCAAAACCGCAGGGCCTATTTAAAGATGGGTGACGAATGAGAAAATTTGTGGTTTAACATGAATGAGAATGGTACTTTATTCACTTAACCTTTTGGTTCAGGTTTAGGGGTGTAGCTACCACATAGCTAAAGTAGGCAAGACCAAGGGCCCTTTTAAAAAAATTATAACGAGGGGGGGGAGAGAGGGGATTAGTCACGTCTGTTTTCAGGCTATTTTGTTCCAAATATCATCCTAAATTAATTATAAATAACAACAGAGATCCATTCCTATTCCAATTATTTATTTTGGTTTTTAAAAGTTTCGTATTTATTACTACTTTTAAGGTATGATCTCTCCAAATAGATTTATAAACAGCCATAAAAATATTAGGTCACTTTTGAAATCATCTGAGAAAAAAAAATCGTCGAATCTTAATCTAATTTAGTTCATGTTTTACATTTGCATATTCCATTTAGTAAATGACTCAAGATACTGAGAAAAGATTCGAAGAATACATTTACTTTAGTGAAACATTTTGCACATCATTAAATCAAAATCTGCATGAAATCACTTCATAAGTCTGACGAGGTTCCACTCACACTGAAGAAAATTCCCTCATCGATTACAAAAAATCCTTTTAATTAAATCTCAGTTGTGGGAAAAACGGCTTCCTATTTGCGAGAAATTTAGCTACTTCCAAACAGGTTAGGGAGGTTTAGTGGAACTTTGTCAGGTTTGACCAAAAAAATCTCATTTTCCCTGACTTTTACGGATGATTTTAAATTCTCTGACAATACTAGGTTTTCCACATGCGTGACAACCTTGGTTTGATGTGAAGTTCTCTCTTGTGTAACCAGTATAAGTCATAATGACTGAACTAATTTACAAACCCTGCAATACAAATGGACATGTGATTACAAATGCAATATGAAAACAGTTATCACAAAAATATATGAATCACCTACATGCTTATGCTTAAGTGAATGAAAAGGCTGCTTTAGTTTTTCCATGATCAGTTTGGAACTGCGAGTAAAGAGGGTATTAAACTCAACTTTCTGCAAATAACAAACACACAAAAAGTTATTTTCCTAATAGTTGCAGAAAATGGAATACAATCATTGAAGCACAAGATTGGAACTTTAATTTTTTACTTGGTCATTTGTCACTTCATCGAGTTCGAGACCTTGTGGAAGACTCTCTTCCCCAACGCAAGACATGGCCAACTTAATTAAGTGCAGCTGCACGCGCAGAGTATGTTCAACACACTTCAAACGTCCCAGCTCCTTAACTACGATGTCCACAGCCCTTTTTTTCACTTTCATTCTAAATTTTTAAAGAAACATACAGAAATTATGAAAACGACGCATCCATGTTAGTAATGAACCTTATTTGATTATAGTGGCGTAGCGTGGCTTCAAAACTAGGCCATCTGCAATGGTCCACTATTCCTCCTCAGATGAAAAGTCATGATTCATACATCACCATGGTGTTGATGATAATGATGGTGATATATGCACGAACTCTCTTAATCGAAGGGAGAATGGTGAACAGTCAGAGATAGCCCACTTTTGAAGTCACACAATGCAACGTTTAATTATAAATATATATATATTTTCATAGGGGATGGATAGCTAATATAACGTTGTAACATGACGGCAGTTTTCCAAAGGATCTAAATTTTCATTACCTATGACAGCGATTTTCAACCCGTGTGTTGAAGGTGCATAGGTATCACGAATGGCTAGTTCCCACTAGCCATTAAACGACTATAGTATAAAATGATACACTAATATAGAAAACGCTTAATTTGGCTATTACTAATATGCTAAATATTAAGTATTATTAGTAAAGCGGTTACTGAATGAATGTGATCAATGTCGATAAATGGGACACGGTTATACCTATAGCCGGCATTTTACCTGTAAATAGCTAGTGAATAACCAGGCGCTAAGATAGACATAAGACAATGTGAAACAATAACAATTCTTTAATGTATTCCCAAGATTTAATAAAAACCACCATGCTCCATATAGTATACAAATAAACGTTGGGACGGCAATAAGAAACTGAGTCTGATATATTCAATGTAGCAGGAAGCTATAATGGCAATATACTAAGGTTTTCACCTTCATTGCACGACAGCACAGTGCTTATGGGCTGAGCCCGTGATTACTCTTGAAAGCTGACACAGTTAAATTAAACACATACAATAAAACAGTTATTTCACTTAATGTACACATGTAATATTGTTGCAATATTTGCATGCAATGCAAATAGTTATGCCATAAAAATTGTTTACTGAACTACCTAAAAACATTAACCTTATCTTCCTTGGTTCCATGCCTATCTTACTCGAGACCTGTCTCTACAGACTGTCCCTTTACTACCAAACCGCGATACACCTCAAATCGAAGGTAAAGAGAAATAAAACTCACGTTACACGGGTCTCCTCCATCATCCATCTTAAGAACAGTGAAAACTTTCGGGTGACTGATCCGGGAAAAAACGTGGCTCCAGGAATTGTCTTGTGAACGGGTCTGGCAAAAGTGGCTCAAAGAAATCGTTTTGTGAACTGATCTGGCAAATATGGTTCTAGGAAATTATCTTGTGAACTGGTTCGGCAAAAATGTGGCTCCAGGAAATCGTCTCAGAAACTGGTCCGGCAAATGTGGCTCCAGGAAATCGTCTGCTCCCTCCTATGCGCCGAAAAAATAATGACTCAGGTGCTACTGCTCCAATGCTATTTCAGCCACGGATAAATAGGTACGAATCTACGTACGCTGGGTCTGGAAAATGTTTCCAATTTCTAACGGCGACTTTAGGGCTCGCGCTCGTTTAAACAACCTTAATCGTAATCTACCAACTGTCTCGCATTGATGATTTTTTTCTAGATCCTTTGATCTTTCATCTTGAAGATCCAATCCGGATCCTCTATGGTCTTATTTCTTTGGAGATCAGACCCGCTCTACCCCAAAAAATCTCATATCAGTTTCCTCATCCATAAACGACCTTCATGTCCATCAACCTATTGCTAGCCAATCTCAACTTTGATCAATTCTCCCTTCCAATCACGTCCTTTCCTCCTATCTCACCGACCACTCGACCTGCGGTTTCATTTGCCCGTTCGACCTTACGGAGCCTCCTTCTTCGTCCCGCCTTCCCTAAATTTCCTCTTCGATTTTTACGGCCTAACGATATATGACTCCGGTGCACTTTCGACATTTATATAGCTTGTTATTGTTCTATAACTTTTTTCCCTGGCACCTTTTTTGAAATAACTTCTGTCTGGACCGCAAGCTGACCTTCACCACCATCCTATTCCCTATACCCAAGCCTAATTCATCTTCCAACCTCCAACGGTCATTTTTATCCAAGATTCCTTTAACATGAATTTTATTCCTGTATTCATTTCCATTTTATCGCTTCCCACTATCATATCGTGAATAACGGTTCACGATATATCGTCCCCAGCCCTCATAAAAAAAAACTTCGCTGCGTACACACCACTTATGTAACTTCATTACAACCACAGCAAAATACAACCTAAGACGCACACTACACAAATTATAACACAATGTATATACAGTACAATACAAACTATAAAATATAAACATAAACTATAAACACAATAAGCCACCACACCTTTACATTAGATACATGTCTTCTTCCTTCGCTTTTTGCCCACAGCCTTACAAACCAAGTGAATTTAATAACTAATAAAAACTTAACGAAAGTCTATTAAGTATCCCAAGATTGTCTTTATTAGCTTAAATGTGAGTCCTCCATGGTTTGTAAGTTGACGAACTTGCACACCTCGTGGAACTGTGTATGCTGGAATACACTTCACATATGACGTTATTTACAAACACAGTGAGAATATCTTTCCCTCTTCTTCAACATGAGGTGTATACAATTTATTAATAAAAATAAATTCCCTTTTTGACCCTAGGACCCCAACTATCACTAAAAACACACCTCCATATGCAAAGATATCTCCTAACTTTAGCCAAAGTATGTTTTTTTTCCCCTTTTCCCACTCCCCTGTATCTATTCGCAAAATTAGTGAACCTGATCCTTTCCATACATCGTTACAAACGGAAAAGACATATGATCTCTGAAGGAACCCTGACCCCCCAAGCTAACACACAGCTAAGCGGAGGCTTTCTTGTGTTGACCATTATTTGGCAATTGTGTTATCCCTGAGAAGAGTAATAATATTTTACAACTTTATATGCGGAGAAAGAGAGCGTTGTTTCCTGTCCTCATTCGTCTAGCGGTCCAAGACACTCCGGGCTAAACGGAGGGACCCTGGTTCGAATCCAGGATGGGGAAAGCGTCTCTTTTTCTCCAAAATTACACAAGCTCTAGTTTGAGCTGTAATTAATACGTGGGTGGCAAAAATTATAGTATAATAAATTCCCCCACGAAAACTCACAAAATTCTCGCCCCGGAGGCTTTCTTGTGTTGACCATATTTGGCAATTGTGTTATCCCTGCGGAGGGTAATAATACCTTAACATCTTTACATACGGAGAAAGAGAGCGTTGTTTCCTGTCCTCATTCGTCTAGCGGTCCAAGACACTCCGGGCTAAACGGAGGGACCCTGGTTCGAATCCAGGATGGGGAAAGCGTCTCTTTTTCTCCAAAACGAATAAAGCTCTAGTTTGAGCTATAATCTATACGTGGGTGGCAGAAATTATTGTATAACACAGCCAGCTTTTACTAATTTGAAAACACCTTTTTCACCTTGGTCAAATCTAAACCCGCCATTCTCCAATAGTGCTTTGTCTTTACAGCATGTAAAAATGCTGTCTCTACTCAGTTTGCGCATCATCTTTTCTTTTTTTTTTTCAACATGGATATTAAGACACCACTAATGCAAAAGGATTACATACTTAACGTTGGTGCGGTCACGTGAGTGCTGATTACAAAATTTCAATGCGTTTACTCATGCAAATCTTTTTACTTCATTTATGCCATTTTCAAAAAACATTTTTGTGTATATAATCAATGCTCAACTTATTTTTCTAATTTCTATGCAGTGTTTGCAAATAGCACACAATAATTGTGAACCGAGTAAGACCAATATTACATAATAAGCTAATTATTACAATAATAAATGCTGTCACGACATATAATTCGTCTATACTTCCTTGACGAGTGATTGTCAACCATAACCATGATAATATGAGTGATTAACAGACATATGGGTAATTATCGATTAGAAATGCATAATCATGTGCATAAAAGTCAATGTATGTATTCTACAAGCTTAGTTACTTGCTAAATTACTATAATGCATGAATATGTATTAACAGTATATATATACAATATATGTATACTACAGTAATAGAATAAGCCTAAATGCTGGTTTTTTTTTTTGCAGAGCACATGCATGATTACATAAATATATAAAAATTTTGCCTCTACTAATTGCACATAAATGATATATGATTCGGATTTGTTTTGTTTTTTTTATCGACTAAGCTGCTATGTATTAATGAAGTGCATACATGTATGCACTTCATTAATACGTAGTGCATACATGTATTTCATTACATTGCATACATGTATTTCTTATTTACTATCAATACATTTATTATATGCATCTATTGATACTACATTGGGATAAGAGCCTTTTAGAGAAAACGTGAGGCCCGGGGGGCAACTAATTTTACAGGCTCTTCAAAATTGACATACACGCACATCTAACCAGGGATAACGGCACACTACATAAATGGATTACCACTGCAGAGTCTCCCTTTGGTGAATATTCTACAATGTCATCCACTAGAAACATATGGCATAATTCTTTTTTATATTTTATGATTTACAATGCGAAGACATCCAAGATCACGCTGGATTCAAACCCACAGTTTTCGGAGAATTCCGAACCTTCATTGGCTAGAGAACCAAACCCATGGATTATTTAGTGGGTAGAAAAAAAGGGCCACGTGTTTGACAATACCATAGGAACCAAACCCACGTTAATGACAAGATAGTCAAACCCATTATTTCTAAGACACTATAGGACATATTGCACAAGTGTTGTAAGAGAACATGAGAGCAAGAATATTGTTTTATAAAGAGTGGGACATTTACTTACTTTGGAGAGTCAAAATCAACGAGATGGGTAAACCTAATCTCATCTTCATACTGGTTTAAATCCTCTTGATTTTTAACCAACGCTTTCTCACATTTGCTGAGCTTCAGTTCCAGTTCATGGTTTCTGAAATAAAAAGTCCTTCAGCAACGAGAAGTGTTTCTGAAATAAAAAGTCCTTTAGTAACGAGAATTGTTTCTGAAAGAAAAGTCCTTCAGCAACGAGAATTTGTTTTCAGAACCATTTTTGGCTTTGCGAGTACTTAAATTAATGAATTATGGGTCATACAGGATCAGCAGCTTATCATGATCGGTGAATCATGTTACATGCAACCAAACTTACTCGGGGTCAAATCCAAGTCAGTAGGCTCAAAGGAGGTAGACATACAAATTGAGGCACAGAATACGAAATGCATTTATTTAATACTACGTGTCCAGTCGGGGGTGAAGGGGGATAGGGGATATACTAGTTTATTGCATGACATCAAATATTCTGAGTAAATACATTCACTAAAAGAAGTACTTTCCGAACTAAGCATATTCCATTTCTCATTTGACAGAGGGAAGAAACTAAATTTATGAGTGTTAGTATATATGACGTTAATAATTTCAGTAAATGCTCCTTACGTGAACAAATACAACAAGCAGGGGCATGATATGTTGAGAATCGGAAGGATTAACAGGTCAATAATGTTCGGTCACCTTTTCTAATTAAGGAAGGTAATACAAAACATGAACATTTCGCTGCCTTTTAACTAAACTGTGAAACTGTAAAGACAATTATAATTACCTATCAGTAAGAAATTCATGCGAAAAATCATCAACAATGAGTTCATTAGCCTTTAGAGCACCAGTAAAGTCTTGTAGTAAGTTGTCGTCAAATTTAAATTCCACTGGTGGCAATGGCTCTGTCCTGTAAAAGTACGAATGCTGGAAATTACAAACTAACTTTTACCAGATAACTATGTAATCATATTCAATGTTTAAAATTGCATACGTTTAACCATAGGATTTTGCAAGAATTTAAAATATTGATTTAAAAATGACATGTCCATCATAAAATTTTCAAAAATAAGCATTGGGTGCAGAAAAATGTGTCATATTTTATGGAATTTACAGCTTGTCAAACTGACGAAATTTGAGAAAGTGGTGGCGACTTCAGCGTGATGGGGACTCAAACTCAAGACTTCTTGGCTGAAATGCGAGTGACATCACTAGGTACCTACACAGGGCTACAAGTACAATTTCAGGCATGGGGACTCTGCATTATTTTTTTTTAATTCTGCACTTAAAAGAGTGAGTTTGGTTCTATGAAACGAAGTGACAAACCAAATAAACGGGGCAAATCGTTTGTTAGAAGGCATATGGAGACAAAACCTTCTTAATTGCATAAACATTAAGAAAAAAAAAACAGAGGGGAAAAGAGGGTTTAAAAATGCGATTTTGCATGACTCTTAAAAGTTGATTTAAAAATGAAACACATCTTAAAAATGTGAAAAAATATGTACAGTTGATTCTGCTTAATCGGGACACATCAGGACTCGGACCTTTAGGCCAAATTAAGGAGCTTCCCCTAAACATTCAAATTTGGCATAAAATTAAAGTGTTTCTTCGATACTACACATATAATACATATAAGAACATAGCACAGTTGAACCTGATAAAGTGACAAGTTTTTATAAGAGAGAACTGGTAGGGACTTAGTCTTGCCTATACCAAAGTCTGTCATGTATAGTGACCAGCTGTCCATGGTGACCATTGCAGTTCAGTCACAAAGGTGACCACTTTGGCCAGGTTCTACTGTATACGTAAGAAAAAATAAGAAATTCTGAAATAAAATATGTAGCCGGAACTGATGGCGCTTTCAGTTTTACCCCGCTCACAAATAAAGACCTATGACGTCGATGTGCCTCGCATGCATGCCAGCGCTGCTTTACCACACTGACGGTAAACCTTAAATGATATGTATCTGAAGTCCTATTGTATTGTATATAAGATCACATCATATTAAATTTGTAATGAACTCCTAACCTCTTTTTATTCCTCAATGCTTAAATTCTAACATTACACAAGATTAGAGCGTGAATTTGAACTAAATTTACTCAAAGTGTAAATTAGTGTCACAATTAAATATACGTGGGTGAGAAGTCCGAGTGGCTACGAATGAAGACCAGGTTACAGCACAGACGTTTATTATACAGATAATAATACAAATCAAGCTCAATTCAGCAATACAAATCAGAAACATCGGTTAAGATTAAAGGTATACAATTATGATTTTATCTTGTCCTTCGGGACAGCTCACAACGTCTATAGAAATACATTACACGTGTTACTTAAGCATACTGAGCATAAATAATAAATAACTAGTTAACAACTTATTAAAAGTAAATGATTTATATCTAAATCTAGTTCCTAATTCTTTGCTTCCTTTTGCTATATTCAGTCGAGGTTGTGTTAGTTCTTACTCCGTAATTAAGAGTAACAAGAAGGTTCTATTTCCGGCAACTAAACCCCCAAGAACATATACAAAAACACTATAACAAGAGCACACAACTTTTGAATGTAATCCACTCTTAATACCAAGATTACTTAACAGTCAATCTTGCGCCTGTCCTTGTGCTTTAACAGCATAGAGCCGCCCTAAACAACTATTGCTAATTAACAATATAACTTCTATTCAGTAGGTAGTAAGTACAGTCAAACACAAATGTTTAATACATCACCAGATCATTGTCGTTTGCTCAGCCCTGTGAAGTCCTAGGTTGGCAATGAACTCCAATCTCAATCATATTGGCGGGGTGCACTCGTTGCTCTCTGTGTACAACGTACTGGTCAACTCAATCCCTCCGGAATATGTCCAGCAAACCGGTATCAGTTCGTGTCTGCAATCCCTTCAGCTTCCATTCGCAGCCAAAATAACTACACACTTCAGTGGAATGCTTTTATCTCCAGATCACCCGGAACTCAAATTCATGCTCTTTGCCAAGGCTTCGGACAATCATTCAACGGCATGTAGAAACATCATTCCTAACTTAAAACTGTTATACTTAAAACCTTTCATAACGGGCCCTACTTCACCTAATAATTACAGCACACAGCTCAACTCCAGCGCTTCAGACGCTAACTCCAGCTAACATCGCCCGCTATTAGATATCAGTGTTCATGCTTGCGTATGAGAAAAGCGTGAGTGAACGAGCCATACTTTACCCTTAAGTAGCATTACACAATCAGCATAGTCAACTAATGGTGATGTCAGCTGTTACTCACGGTTGCTTCTTTAGCGAACAAAGCACAACCACTGGCCCAGCTGGCCTCAATTTCAATTATAATTATGTAATACCTGTTGCAAATTGTTGGTACATTTTTTTTAGACCATGTGTAACATAATATGTATGTACAAATTAATTGTAATCTTAAATGTTTGTCGCAATTATGTGGAATGTTGATTTAAATCCAAACCAGATTCCTTGAACATACCAGAAAATTCCATGAAAAGTTGCGTAATATTTTTGGTAAAAACACTGATTTCCGAAGGAATATAGAAAATTATAAGAAATAAAATGAAATTTTTGTAATTTTTAAAAAGAAACTCCAGACGAGGTAATTTGAAGTTCCCGGAATTTGAAAAAATCCCGGAACTCGATCACCCCTGTATTAATTTCTTAGTTTGGATTCTGTTCCTTGAGATTTGACCCAATTAAGTGGTGGCACAATTAAGCGGAATCAACTGTATTAGGTTCGGAAGAATGTGTTCTATTTTATGCAATTCACAGCTTATCAAATTGATAAAATTTGAAAACCAAATAATTTTTTTTTTAAATTTTCGTGACATTTGAGATGTCTCATGTGATTGCCCTGTGATTTTTTTTCAAGGATAAAATGACTGTGCTAATGATGAGGATGTCATGTATTCTGATAAGGATATTATAAAAGTAAATAACCTGTTTTGTCGAATAAACTCTTTGTATTCATCTTCTGAATCGATAACTTCAATGATTTTTTTAATTCTTGTCTGTATCGCTTGAAATTCATCTGAGGTTGTGTCAATAAACTGGCAATATTCATTTAATAACTCTTTCCTAAAATAAAATGTCTATTGATGAGTGTAAATAAACAAGTTATAACAATTATACAATCACAACATATCAAGACACTGAAAACATATAAGGAAATTGAAATGTAATATTCATGAAAGCTAATAGTTTTCTTACAAGTTCTCCCTATTACAGTAGACATTCTAGAAGACAGGCACTATCGGTTAAAAGGATTTATATATTCATGTGCTCATACCTACAGTGAATTCTGTCAACGATGACACATTAGGGAAAGGAGAAAGACATAGTTATAGAGAGATTGATTGGTATAGATTCAACCATACATATGTTCTAATTCCAATCATAAACAGACATTTTGTTCATTCTACGGTCAAGGACAGCAGGAGATATTCTGCAGGAGTATATAATAGTCTCATCTTGCATAAAATTAATTAAATTACATAATTTATTATGTCGTTGGCAATCGTTTTGGTTGTTGGTAGAAAAATCGTGCGTTATCAGTCCCGTAAGAGATAGTGTTGAGACGATATGTTTGTACAGGATCACTAGCGGAATCTTTCCACAAAATTCGCTGCAAGTCTCTTTGCGATGGTTCAATAAGTATTTGTCAATACATTTTCTCTACATCTGCACCAAAAGCATATTTGTGTTTTCTGAATCTCATTATGATTGTGAACGGTTTGTCTTGAGGTATTTTTCCTTTCGTAAAAATTGAATTGTGTGAGTGCATTGGAAGTAGTCGCCGATGCATTAAATACGACACACAGAGAGGATTTTCCAGGGTGATAAACTCCATGATAACTATGGTAATTCTCATGAACTTCACCAGAGTCCCCTACAATCTCCATATGATCTGTCCTTATATTCATTTACAAAGTTTCTGCAAAGATCTTTCATGTTGGAGTCCTTTTCAAGTTGTCTCCAAACTTGATGCAATCTTTTCTATGCCAATCCTTTAGATTCTCCTAGTTTTATTTCTTCTTTAAGAGGTAGCTGAACAATGTACCGTCTGTCAGGTTGTCTATAATTTGTGTTGTTGAAATGCGATTCACAATACATTGCTTCTTCACTAAGGATAGGTTTAGTTTCTTCAATGTGTTCGATTTTCCAAAATTGTTGCGAAATGTCGTCAATTCTATCGTTGTTGACTAACAACCCACAATATCGAGTTTCTGGTTTGCTCTCATACGCACCAGATGCGATATGCCCAAAAACTGTGTTTTGAAATGTTAATGATTGACCTTTCAAAGGAAATTTCCCAGCGTTTCATATATCGAAAAAAAGTTCTGTGCCAATTAACATGTCAACTTTGTTGGTTTTGCAAAATATGGATCTGCCAATATTACGTTAGTTGGTATATTTAGCGAATCAATATCCAAAATCCTTAAAAGAGTCACATCCGTTATTTTTGAAATAACTGAACAGTCTATTGACCTTTCAAAGGTTAAATCCTTGTTTGAGATATCTGCCTTTACTTTGAAATTAATTTTAGTTACCCTTTCATCATTAATACCCGAAACTGAGGTGTATATCCTTTCTCTTTTTAAATTTAGAATATCTGTTATTTCCTGTGTGATAAAACAAGACATGCTTCCATTATCGAGAATTGCACCAACAGGAAGTCATTGGTCATTTTTAGCTTTAACATACACTATTGCGGTAGACAGCAAAACGTTTTGCTTTTTTTTAAAAGCCAACACTTGTTGGCGAGAGGGATTGTAAACCATCCTTGTTCGGGTTTTCGGTTTCAGAAGTGAGGTCAAGGTCTTCTTGCGAAGCGTTACTTTTATCGTCCGTTCTATGCAGTAACGTATGATGTCTCTTTCGACATTCAAAACAAGAGTGTCTTGACATGTAATTTGCAACTAAATGTTGTTTACCCAAACAATTCAAACAGAGTTTGTTTTGTTTAAGTACTTCAAATCGTTGTTTTACATTCATTTTCGAAAAAGATTCACAATTAGAAAGCGAATGGTTGGTATTACATATAATGCAGTTCAACGTATTGCTAGCTTTTACAATAAGCACTTTAGTTTTTGAATTCCTCTCTGGAATGTTTTTTAGCTTAGAATTAAGGTTTCTACTAGCATTATCTAACAATTGGCATCTTTTTTCGAGAAATGAGACAAATTCATCAAATTCTGGAACCTCTGTTGAATCGACGCCTAATTCAAATTGTCTTCTTGTGTCATAATCAAGTTTTTGAAGTACGATATTTAAGAGTAAAACATTCGATAACTTACTTCTTTCATACTTTAAAACATTTAATGATATAAGGTTTCTGATAACGTTATCTATTAAATTTCTAATACCTTTAGATGATTCATAATTTAATTTTTGCATGCCCGTAATGGCCTTGATATGAGTTTCAATTATTATTCTTTTATTTTCATACCGTTCTTAAAGAGCTTTTAAGCAATGACAAAAATGTGCTGTCAATCGTTTCTAGATTTTTTGCATCCCAATTAAGGCTGATTTTAAGCAATAAAGTTTTTGAACTTCCGTTAATTATGCATTATGATACTATTGAATTATTCCAGTCGGTATAATTACCAGAAAATTTAGGAATTTGTAGTTCTGGTAAGCGAAAATTTTGAATAAATGTGTTCTCATTATCATTTCTAGATTTATTAGATTCAGTGGAAGAACGAATTATAGCAAGTCTTACCTCTAATTCTTCAGCCTTTCCTTCCATTTACGAGAGTTTGTCATCAATTTCTTCATCAGCATCTTTGAAATAATATAGCCTTAATCCTTAAATACTACTTTAAACATTTTGCACAATTTTATACTTGATATCTACTTCAAGCTTATCGCCTCCAATTTCTAGTCTGGCTATGTGGTTAGCCAGTCTGGTAAGTTTCGCTTTCAGAGCCGATTTTTGTCGATTTAGGGCTAACATTTTAATTCAATTCTCCAGCTCGACAGACCAAAATGTCTTTTACTAGAGATTTGTGATTAACGAAACCACCACTAATTAAAATAGACTGTATAACAAAACAAAGGAAGTCTTTATTGAGACAAAGTCGGCAGGTTCTAGAGAGTGTTACACGCTGCGGCTCTGACCGAAGAAGCGACGCAGATAACGACGCGTACATAGGGGGCGTTAGCGATATTAGGAAACACGGGAGGCTTGCCGTAACAGGGGGATTGGGCCCATATAACTCTGCACCTATGGCAGTGCGTTTCGACAAATTGCAGCCACAGTAATTCATGCTTTGTCATTAGCAGTGGAATCCAAGATGGCTGTCAACTGTTAGAGCCAAGTTGCCGACAAACAGTTCTTGTGCAAACACTGGATGAAGCACCTGCATTAGAATCTGTCGTATGATTGTGTTTCTTTCCACTCACATGACACGACTGAGCCTTCAAGCACCCTGTGCATCAATCGCTAGTGTATGGCCATATTTTGCTTGATTCACACAAGTTTTTATGCTTCTGAGGTATTGTCGGTACATCCATGCCACAGTACTGCATAACATGGCCAGTAGTTTGGCAGTTGCTGATATCAAATATCCAGCCTTGCAAGTGCCGATGATTTGTCTGCAATCAAATTCGCTTACGTAATTGCCTTTACCTATGATAACTTTCATTGGTGTGCCCATAGATACTCTGATATTTACACAATACGGCCCTTACGTCAGCTGGCTGCTCGCAGGTCACTGATTTCTGTCACACTCACTTCCATGGTCTCATTGCAAGTGCGTATAATAATTTGTTTTTTCAGTGTATATACTAACATCCACATCCCCTCTCTTTTACAGTTCCATATAAAATTAAAATATAATTTATGTAAAATTTAATATCTGATAATGGATTGACATATCATAAATTGAATATCATAGCATATAAAATACAAACCACATTTCTGATGTATCCTCCATAACTGTTTGTTGGAAATATAGCAATCCAGGCAAAAGTGTCGATCGAAAGTTTTTCTCATATTCCGAGGCTTCGCACAGAAGTAAAACCAATTCGTTGTGCAATACATGTAGTCGTTTGGCAATTTTTTGGTATCTTTCTTTGGCATCTTCAACTTTTTTTACTCCTTTTCCTGAAACAACACTTTTTCAAGACATCGAAGTAAAACTAGCTTGCTTTTTCACATCAATATTTATAAATTAACCCTTTTAAACTGAATGATCATACAAATTTAGGGGCATTCATTGAAGTTAATTGTAGTATGGCTTAAGATATACATCTATAATGTAAAATTATTTATCTAAAAGGTTTGGAAAATGAATACGCTGTCCTGTGTTAATTTTTATGTGAGATTTTAGTAAAAATTATAACTAAATGCCTAAGGGCATACAATAACAACAAATACGTTAGACCAGGGTTTCTCAAACTTTTCAGACTGTGGACCATTTTTTTTTTTGTAATATTTTTTTGCGGTCCATCCCAATACGCACAGACAAAGTAGGATTTACAAGTAATTATAACAACCCTCCGAAAAAAAAAAAGATACCATATAAAAATAACAATAAATAGCTTAAAATATTTAAAATGTTATATTTTATTTGTTTTTAATTTTATAGTTTCTTTTTGCTGTCTGATTATGGATAATAATACATAACCATAATAAAATGAGGTACTTTTTCACATGTTAATGTAAAGGGTGAAGTTGTCTGCTATTGCATGACAACTGTATATCAGGAGGAAAAGAAGTTAATTTTACTCTTAAATCTTATAAAGAAAATAATGATTTCTCGGAGCCTGGTGTGGACCAAACCCTACGTTTGATCGATGCTTATAGCTTGATGGGAAAGAGAACTTGATTGCTTATCAAGAGGTTATATGTTCGGTCCCCACTAGGTGTCGAGAAATCATTTTTTTCTTTGCATTTTTTTTCTTGCGTTTGACTTCAAATAAATTTCGTAAGTGTGTTTGTGTTAATTCCAATTGAAACATATTATTGCACAGTGCACTGCTCCTTTACTTACATCAAGAGCTGTAACATTAGTAAACCCAAAGCTCAATCCTGAGATACATACATTATACAGGCTTTTACCTTTTATGTACTGTTCTTCGTATTTCGATTTGGCATCTTTCCATAATTCCAACTGTTTTTCATAGTCAACTTTCGTTGTTTCGACAGAAGTTTGTAACTGCAGTACACAAAAATAATAAGCTAGTGAAGGTAATTATTTTACTAAAATCTGCAGGTAACTTTTTTTTAACTTTATTTAATTAAGATACACTTTGCGAATTCTTACCCTGTGCAATTCTTTGGTTAATGCTTCGTGTTCTTCAATATACAGTTTCTTTAGAGCTTTCTTTTCAGAAATAATATTATTCAAGGCATCGATAGTAACTGTTGCTGAATTTTCCGCATTTTTCTTAATAAGCTTGCTGAGGTTTTCTGTTTCTTCAATAATGGCATTCCAAGCCTGTAGTTTAATATTGCAAAAACTTATTTAATAGAAAACAAACTATTAATTTTGCAAATAAATGTACGATAGTAACATAAAACACTATTACAGCATTACTTGAATAATTTGAATGTTTTTAATTTGAGTTTTCAACATACCTTTTTAAAATTTCAACTCGTTAAATATTTCGATGTTGAAGCCTACTTAATTTGAAAATTTTGTGCAGTCTCTTCAACTCTGAATTATTCAAGCTTTACTGTAAATTGCATTTTAATGTTATAATTTTTGCTCTTTATAGCTTATGAGAAATATAAAAATTCTTATTTAATTTTTATATTCCGGGCCATTTTTGGTGGAAGTGCAAAAGGTACCCCTGCACCTAGGTGGTCAAATCCAGGGCGGCAACAGATACTTTATTAAAATATTATATCACCTTTGAAGTACAGACAATATTAAGGATCTTTGTTTCGGTTTATGGAAACGAAAACTAAATATTTCTTTTGAATGGTAACTGTTAAAACTATGTATATGCAGCTATGAATTAAATATTGCATATCACATTCTAAAATATTAAATTAGTAGGGATGCCGATACTATTTTTGCATGTGGGCAGCCAGCATTTTAAGTGCATATACATTGGTATTTTGAGCTTCTTCAGTGCATATTTTGAGAACTTTTGGTGCATATTTTGCAGGTTTTTTAGTTCATATAATTAAGGTTCCAATAATAATGAACACTTACTTTAGTATTTGTGGCTATCTACTATAAGTGTCACTGCGCATGACCAACATGCAAAAGAAACCTGATTTTCTTTGTGGATGGCATGCAAATTCATGCACTTGCCCCTAGCCTTCAATCCATGAATAGGATAAAGCACTCTCTCTAATATTGCTAGAAAGGGTTCAAAATAACAACTATATTTTTATCTCTTTCTCACAAACGAACGCATCAAGCAATTTAATTTTTTTTGTGCACGAATATTTTTTTTATGTTATTTAAAATGTTAGGATAGGGATTGCCATGTGAAAATTCGAAGTTCAGGATAAATTGACATATTATGGTAAATTTTCAAAATTTTTAAAATACAACTTCATTGAGCAGACATTATGCAATTATTTAAATATCCCTTTACATTCTCCTACCCTGTCCCCTCTTCTCCTCCTCCATGTAACACTGCTCCTAAATACCATTAACTCATAGAACGTGAGAGTAGGAATAAGTGGCTCCGCAATAGAAATTGATTCTGAAAAAGGCTATGTTTGTTGCATCTGTCTTTGATGAAGTGGAGTAGCATGGAGGATGCCATAGGGGCAAAAGCCCCATGCACTTAATTCTTAGGGGTGCAAAATTTCAATATTGGACTAATGGAAGGGTGTGCTAACAGGTGTTAGAGAGCACAACACCTAACTTGCCCCAGGTGCTGGCAATCCAAACTATGCCTGTGGTTTGATGCCCTTTTTGCTCAGTGCCCTAGGCAGCTGTCCCAGTTGCCCCTTCCCTTCTGTCGCCACTGACTGACTACTAAATAAAATGAACCTACTGGCCAGTGGCTACCAGCCTAAATTTGTAACTTGCACCTTAAACCATAAACAAGATCAAATTTACTTTGAACTAACAATCAGTCCAGCATACTTAAAGGACATGGGGGGTTGTGGATATTAAACCATAAACAAGATCAAATTTACTTTGAACTAACTCAGTCCAGCATACTTAAAGGACATGGGGGGTTGTGGATATTAGACTATGTGAGTACGAAGACTGCATTTTATGATGCAAGGATAGTACGAGTCATGCTGGACCAGGGGCCATAGTTTTCCGATGAATCCAAAACTCTAGGCCAAAAGGCCTAGGGAACCATCTTCGGACTATAGTGCTGAATACATGGGTGCCCATATGGGTGGGCAGAGGGGGGCTCGAGCTCCACCCCTAGTCAGTTTCTTTTGCTCGAACCTGCTATGCATTTACTTTCAAAAGTTTTACAGTCACATTTTAAAATAAGGTACTTTTTAGCTCATTACTAATTGTCAGGTAGTATCAATTATTTTTGTAGCGTTTTGGTATCTTGTACATTCACTAAAATCGACAGCTTTGAGAAGATGGTGATTATTTTTTTCAGCCCCCTCCCCCACCTAAGAAATACTTATATGGGCACTCACGGCCAAGTGCAAAGATGAACAGTACCAATTTATTTTTGGGAATAAAAATACAAAGTATGAGGGAAGGAACATACAAAAAGTTAAGCACTGGTAAAATTACAAATGAAACATACAACATAAAGTGTCAGATGAGTCAGCAACAGTCCTTCATCAGGAGTAATGGTCAGAACCGATGAAGTGCTACTGCTGACATGTCCGAAAGCTCCATAATGTCAAAGTGGATAAAATCAAATAATTGAGATTTTCATAATGTAAAATTGTAAGATATTATTACCCTTCTCAGGGTTAACACAATTGCCAAATGGTGAACATAAAAAGCTACTGAGGCGAGTTTTTGTGGGATTTTTATTACAATTAATAAATTTGACACCCATATTTTTTAGCTCACACTAGGGCTTCCTTTTTGGTACAAGAGAAAAAGAGACATCGTCCCCGTCCTGGAGTCAAACCAGGGTTTCTCCGTTGGGCCCAAAGTGTTTAGACCATTAGAACAGCGAGGACAGGAATAACTCTCCGTATGTAAGATATTATTACCCTTCTCAGGGATAACACAATTGCCAAATAATGGTCAACACACAAAGCCACCGGGGCGAGATTTTTGTGAGTTTTTCGTGGGGGATTTTTATTACAAATATTAAATTTGACTCCAGGATGGGGACAATGTCCCTTTTTCTCCTACACATACAAAAAAAAAAACCCCAAAAAAATCTAGCACGAGCTAAAAAAAGTGTTGTCAAATTTATTAATTGTAATGTAAAGGTAGTATAAATAAGTCTCTAAAATGAAAAATAGTTTAGAGTTATTTCTAAATTATAACATATTTAATTAAACGTTAAAATGCTTAAACAGTAATGACCTATTCAGAGATGAGCTCCATCAGTATGGAATGATGGGTTCAACCTCTGCGATAAAGCAACACTTGTGAGATGTGTAGTTAAAATTATGCTACACTAGGGGCTACCGTTTTCTGAACTCACTGCTCAGAAAATAAAACTTCGAAATGTAGACTGACAGGAAAAAAAAGCAAGCATTTTATGCTAGCAAGACTCAAACATATTTTCTATATGACAGAGAAGAAGCTTGTTATTGTAACACCAACACACAGCTGAGATCGAACGAATTTAAAAAGATAGCAAATAGTAACACTTTGAATATTGCAGATGTTCGTGATCTTACCCTTGTTATACAGCTACCTTCCAATTCTTTAAAATGTTCAAGCTTTTGAGCCTGCGTGCTGACTAGGCTTAATGATGTTGCATATTCTTTGTCGCATTTGGCACGCAGCAAAATACATTTTTTCATATTATCCAAAAGTCTCAACTCTGCATCTTGCAATTTGATTAGAGCTTCGTGGGAAAAAACATCCTGAAGTTCAGTAGAAAATCCCATTTAATATTATTGTAAAGCCTAAATAAAAACAAAAATTTTTACAGACGGTCATACTTATAGCAATGCATATTCCAAAATCAACCCACACTATTATATTTAATATTAGAATATTATTAAAAAAAAAACTTGAATACAGGTCAAAGCATTTCATTTTTTTAAGTACAGCTAAACTTTTACATTCCAAGAACTTAACAAGATAATTTAAAACATAACAAATGTTGTGAGATCTTAGCTTTTTTTCTTGGTAAATTAAACATAATTCAATATACATATAGTCTTTGATTTGGCGATACCTTATTTAGCGGGTGGTTGGTTGAATTTTTATGGCGAAGAGAAGACAGCCAAGGTCATTCTGTCCCAAACAAGGTGTGAATGAGCATAGGGGTACAAAATAAAAGTAAATTAAAGCTAAATCGGTAAAAATATATTGAAAGTAATGGATTAAATGTACTAAATGAAATGATATAAATAATTATATGACACGGGAAAAGACAACATTAGATAAAAAGTTAAAAATGATTTCATGGTTAAAAGAGTCACATAAAATGTCATGAAGGGTAAAATTATTTTGGTTAAAAGCTGATGAACATTGCTGGTTAAAATATGTAAACATTTAATGATTAATAACATGTGGCATACATCAGGGCATTCTCTACCTTTAACTCATTTTGACCAATGTTACATTAACGAAACATTATTTTCAGGATTTTTTTCTATATCCTAATTCATTTTTTCCCCTCAAATTTTAGCGATTATATTCAGAAAGATTTGATCTCACTAAATATAATTTTTTGAAAATGGAAGCAAGTAAAATTTCCTGCTTTATAATTCTTCATTTTTACATGTTTTGAGGGATTTTCAAAAAAGATCCATTTTTGAAAAAGTATATTAATTGCTGATTGACGAATATCAACGTTCTTTTCTTTTAAACATAATCTTTCAGATGTCAACAGTTTGTGAAAAATGGAAATTACAAAAAATGATAATTATAAATACGCAATATTGAAGAAAGAAAATAATGTTGCATTAACGCAATGTTGGCTGGATACGGGGTTAGCCTATCGCTGCACTCTTCCGGGGCAACCTTGGGTTTGGGTTCTGTTTCCCCCATTCTTTCTTTGAATGTTTACTTTGACTAGCATTATCGACAGCTAACAATAGTGACAATGCAATCTAACTTTTGCTACTTTGTTTCCTTTGTTCTATAAACATTTATATATTTCAGAATTTGACGTTTTCCAAGATTTTTACACTGTAATTTTTTACGGTTATAAAATGTAATAATTAGTTATTTGATTTAATACCCATTATGAACAAAGAGCTTTTATTTATTATGTTTATTGGGAAAGTAATATATATACACATACATACAGAAAAAGAAATGTTCCACGAAACCCTTGGCCTCCCAGGAATAGGCGTAGCCAGCTTTCCATCTCGTTGAACAAACCATTGGTAACCCGAAATATATTATCAAAAATACTAAAATATACCCAAATGTACTTCAACTTTTATTTCTAGGGGGCAAGCGCCTTGTCTATTGCCTTGGCTACACTCATGCCCCTTTCCCACCCCGCTGTAATTATAGCTCGTTAGTACCCTTTCCTTGTAGTATAAAAAAAAAGAAAAAGACTCCTCTTAATTTTGGGGGCCACATGCTGTGATTTGGTTTGGCTTAAGTAGTTTTACGCTCCAAAGGTACACGCTTTGACTACCTGAGAAGAGACCGACAGCTGAACACATCTCCGAAAAACAAAATGCTATTTCTTTTTGATTGTTTATTGACTTTTTATTAGTTAATTAGGAATTGCATTAGCTAATTAGGACTTTTTTAGTTACTTAAGATTTTCATTAGCTAATTGGGATATACGAAATTTTCATTCCTGAATTGGAATTTTTATTAGTACGTAGTTAATTTGAATTTTTATTAAATAATTAGAATTCTATTACGTAAATATAATTTTATTAGATAATTAAAATTTTATTAATTGGATTTTTATTAGATAATTATTCAGATAATTATGGGAATATCTGTAAAAGCATTTTAAAAAATGTATAAAATTTCTGTTACGTGAAAATTAATTGCGTTTTATAAAAATCCTGAATTGTATGCGACCCCAAAGTTCATCTGTAGTAGCTATGGGACGAGGATCACGAGCGAGACACTGACCAACGAAATCCCACACATGTTCAATCGGCGACATATCCGGCGAATAGGCAGGCCAAGGAAGAAGCTGTATCTGTTGTGATGAAAAGAAGTCTTGAACATTCCTGGCAATATGTGGGCGGGCATTGTCCTGTTGAAATACAGCTCCGGGAATGCCTTGAAGGAAGGGAACAACTTCGGGCTCCAGAACTTCATTGATGTACCGGTTGCTGTTAAGATTACCCACAATTCGTAGCAGCTGAGATCGTCCATGATACGCAATCGAACCCCAGACCATAACGCTGGGGGTTCGTCCACTATGACGTTGGATAACGCACTCCGGAAGGTGGCGTTCACCGGTATAGCGTCTAACACGGATGCGGCCATCACTGTACCCCAAATTAAAGCGGGATTCATCAGAAAACACCACTTGTTGCCAATCAGCACGCCAGTCTCTATGTCCATGAGCCCATTGTAGCCGCAGGCGCCGATGGTTTTGCGTCAGGAGGATCCTGTATAAAGGAACTCTTGCACGCAGTCCACGGTGCAGTAGACGCCGACGAATTGATGAAGCACACAATGATACACCTGTAGCAGTGCACCAACGTTCTGCCAACTGTCCAGATGAAGCAAAACGGTCCGTCACCGCCATGCGGACCAGGTGTCTATCATCCCGTGCTGACGTCACCTTTCGGCGTCCACTCCCGGATTTCTGAGTTGTCTGGTTCTCTTGAACCCACTGCTTCCACACTCGCATCACTGTGCTGCTGTTACGCCCCATACGAGCTGCTATTGCACGATAAGAAAACCCTCCTTCACGAAGGCCGATCATTCGTCCCCGTTCAAACTCCGTAACTTGCTGAAATGTCGCCCTCTTTCGTCGTAGAGGCATAGTGACGTCTCATGTAACGTTTACCACTAGCAGATAGCCATACACGCCCCGCTACAGCCCTCTATTTATACGGATCCATCAGCAGTTCAGAGGGCGCTGCTCAGTCCACGCATGCCTGATGCTTCTGAAATTCTAATCATTTGAATAGCATACCCTAATTTGCATTTCCTGAAAGTTTCAGCTCAATCACATGATTCCTTCATGGTGTTGCAATTTTTACAAACATGAGTTTAGAAATGTGCATATTAATAAAAATAAAACATGGGGGTCACTGCACGAGATGTCACCCACTTGCCTCACTTTCCACTAGAAACCGCTAAAAATTGCACTAGATGGATTTGTAACGCAACAGAGTTACTAGCCCGTAGCGGGAAAGCAGATCTGCCGGAGAGCAATCCTCCTGCGCAAGTTTGTAGACTTCGCCAAAATTGGTATCAGTGTTTCCCCACATTAATATGTACTTGGCTAGAAAACTAACATCTGACCAGAAGAGAAAATAGCTCAGAGAAGATATTTTAGAAGAAATATTTTGGAGGTGATAATTTAGGAGATATATTTTGGAAAAGGTACTCTAGAGGACGATTTTTAGGAAAGGTATTTTAGAGGAGCTTTTTAGAAGACGTATTGTAGAGGAGGCGTTTTGGAGGTATTTTAGAAGAGGTATTTTAGAAGAAATATTTTAGAAGAAATATTTTAGAAGATGTACTTTAGAGGAGATATTTGAGAAGTGGTACTTTGGAGGAGATATTTGAGAAGAGGTATTTTAGAAAACCCATTTTAAAAGAGGTATTTTAGAAAAGGTATTTTAAAGAAGATATTTTAGAGGAAGTACTTTAGAAGTGGTATTTTGTGAGGTACTTTAGAGGAGGTATTTGAGAGAAGGTATTTTAGAGTTATCTTAGAAGAGGTATTTTAGAAAAGTATTTTAAAGGAGGTATTTTAGTAGATCTGCCTGATTTATAGCATCTTTCAACATTATTAGAACAAAGTCTGGCGTCACATACGCATGTGTCATGCAGTGATAACTGGTTTGAGACACCACGTAGTGATTGCTTCATGTTGCTCTATGGTCTGGTTATGTTCCTTGTAGTGAAAATGTCAGAGTATTTGATTTTTTTTTTATAGATTAGGTATGCAAGGTAAGATATGTGTGAATTTAAGAAGGGAAAAAGAAAGGAAAGAGGAGGACGAAAATCACATAAAAAACCAGTAAACAGCTTTTTACGATTCATAGGAAGAAAAGGACGATGAAAATCCCACCCCCCTCCCCCAAAAAAAACAGGCGTAGACAACATGGTGGCAAGTCACCTTGTGCCAATTGGCAATTTTGGAAGCATGCACTAGATTTAGGGCGGTAACGTTTCGTACCACCAAAACATGGATTAATGATTGGCACAGCATTCCACCTGCGATGTGGAATTGGTGGTAGTACAGATACCGTCCCACAAGTTCAATTTTCCCCTAGAAATGAGAAGGAAAGTCGCTGTAGGTGGGGTTTTTCACCGAGAAAAAGGAGCAGGGGGAGGGGAAGAGATGGAGGAAAAGAGGAGAAAGCCAACAGGGGAAAGGTTTTGATTGATTGATTGTTTGGCTTTTTTATGGCGCAAGAGCATCTGGGCTATACTGCGCCAGGAAAGGTTAAGAGGGTAGAGGTTGGGAGTGGAAAGGGAACAGGAGAAAGGGATTAGAGGGTTAGGGGGGAGTAGGAAGAGACCGCCAAGAAAACAGGGGTTGGGAGGTAGAGAGGGGAAGGAGAAGGAACATGAGGAAGAGATTAGAGGGGTAGGAGTGAAAGCTGGGAGGAGGGAAAGGGGCAGAGTCTGTAATGTGACATAAGCAACATGGCGGCAAGCCAGGACAAAGTTGCCATGTGTGTTGGAAACACGTCCCACTAAAAACGAAATGGGACAGTATCTGTACTAGCGGCGTGGAATTTTTTGGAGTGTAATTTGATATAATGAACTTCATAAATATAGTACATTAGAACCCCTTTCACCTTCCTGTTACCCGAACTTCGCTTAATCGAAATGATCCCTTCCACTGCACTGATTTTTTTAGTAGACATTCGTTGAATGTTTTTAGAATAAACACTTGTATTTGTTTTATTGTGTTCTCTTGCCTTAAGGAAGAAAGCGGTGTTTCGAAACCAATACAAATGGTAAATAGCAGGCATGTACAAAGGTATTTATATATTTTGTAGAAATTGGAAATATAAAAAGAAGTATCTATTTCCACAAAACGATTTCTTAATTAGCGCATACATATGCTTTGTGACAGCTTTCACTATCAGCATATATGGAAGTTTGGTAACGTGTAATTAAAGGTGGATACGTTGCAGTTTCTTTGTGCTTTTACACTTACACTGAATTTTCGGATTGTCAGAAATTTTGCTTATCCGAAATCAGACCCGCCCCCTTATTCCGAATGAAAGTGGTTCCACAGCATTCAAACAAAATATTTAAATGCCGACAATATATATTAGTAGCATTCGATTAATCTGGTTTAGTGACCAGGAAAAGAATTCTTTACCTTTCGCCAAAATGATATTAATGATGCCACAACGATTAATTAATTAATTATGCATAATTGCACAATTTAAAGCCACAAGAACACATAATCAAGAAATTACATTAAATTCCGTAATCATCAAAATGAACAATTTTCAACACATTTGATGTGGTGTTGCCTTAGGTTTCCTTCGGGTGAAAATATACCACCTGAAAAGGAGGGAAAATACTACTTTGGTGTATAAATACCACAATTTATGAAATGTAACTATGAATCATTCTAAGGAAAGAAAAAGCAGACCCGGGGTTACAGGCCCGTAGCTAGCGGCTTCTTACAGGGTGAGTTCCGAAAGTCACAAGGGGATCAGAAAGCTATAAGGGGTTTAAAATTCTTAAATGTTTTGATGTATTTTATTAATATATTATTTCTATCTTAAGAAACACAAAAAATGAAAAATCAGCGTAAAAAAATAAGGAAAA
>QLNU02014802.1:563406-587630 GCA_006491805.2 Dysdera silvatica | reverse complement strand
CTAGAGTTTTCCGAGGAATCCGAACTTATTAATCTCTAGTGAACCAACCCCGGACTACGATGAGTAATTAATCCGTAATATTTTTTCTGCACAGTTTGGAGTTGGGTTCGGGAGAGCGCGCAAGGCAATCGCGTTACCACTACTCCACCGCAGGGCCAATTTTGCAAGAGACGCGAGTATAGACAATAACCCCTGTAATGTAGGGGGTGTTGGTAAAGACGTGCAGGCAGAGATATTTTTTAAGACAATACTGTAGCGTGATTGAAATTAACTTAGTAGTAAATAAACGGAACTGAATGGATTATCTTCAGCTCAATGCCTTCACCAATCTTCTTTCCGCTACTTCTTTCAGTGGCGCGAGCAGTACCGCTTCCGCACTACAAGATTGGAGGACGCTATTTTCATTTTGGTATCTTTGGGCATTATTACAAGGCATTGAGATTTGCAATTTTTTCCTTTAACAGCAAAACACCGGACTATTTTTTTATTTTATTTATTTATTTTTATCATTTATTTGTGTGTTATGAGATCAGCTGTGATTATCATACTTCGTTTTAACTATTAGTGAGACGGCGACATTTGCCGTATTCTTCACTTCTCGATTGTTGCAACACGTATTATATTCAAGGGCGGATACAAGGGACTCCCGACCCCCAAAAAATATATTTTTTCACTGTAAAAAATTCCAACTTTCATGATAAATGAAGGGTGTTATTCCAAGACCATGGCAAATTCTGTCCTTAACCCCCCAAATGAAAGTCTGTATCCGCTCCTGATTATAGTGCCCATTTTTTTTACGGAAGGGGCGCACACGTCGTTCGTCTAGAGCCGCAAACTTTCTTGCGCCGGCCCTGTTGACGTGTCATAGAAAACTTTCGTAGTTGGATCGAAGTAAACGGGACAACGATGTATTGATTGCGGCTAATAAATCTTATTGCTTTTGTCTATATGGTGAAACTTAGCTTTGGAAGTCCCATTTGACCAGGGGTTCTCAAACTTTTTCTCCCGCGTACCCTTTCGTCCTGTTCGAGTGTGTTGGCGTACCTTCTGAGAAGAATATGATATGAAACGTATGGATGCCATAGAATAGGTAATAGACAAGTAGTATTTCTTTATAATTTTAGTCAATGCATAATTACGCATTTAATGAGATGGATGAGCTTGGCTCTTTTCAATAAGTAAATCAATTCTGGGAACCCTTTCAGAGAGACACACAGACATGTCATTTTCAATTGACAGTTTTGCGCAGTATTTGGTTTTGGTAATGCACATCGTTGAAAACCTCCTTCGATGTCGATGGGAAAAGACAGTATGGGAGGAATGTGGCAGGGGAAAGAATTTAGAAAGCAAATTGCCTCTTTCTATTTTGGAAAAAGGGACAGGAGGACTATGAACTTCAAATCATTAACAGGGACAAAGTGCTAACTCGTTCGCGAACCCCTTGATTTTCTCTCGCGTACCCCAGTTTGAGAAACCCTGCGTTAGACTCTCTGTTTCGTATTAGATGAATATTATTATTCAATTATATATTAATTATAATATTATATATTAATCCAATCATCGCAATGTTGCACCTACTCTCTTTTCAAATCTCATTCATCCACCTTACCAAGGACTGCTTCCTTTGATCACTTGCTATCTGATGAAATATTTGTATAATTTTCGTTTTAGCTCTGAAATCCCGGTTTTGATTCCAGGGGGTGCCGTGGAATGCGTGCCGTTTGTACTGCTTTGTAGTCTAGAGCTTAATTACCCAGATACAGTAGCGATTCTAGAAAAAATTTTTAGGGGGGGAGGCAAAAATTCTTGCCCATGTGCATGAGCGCCGTAGGCGATATAAGAAAATCCTGTTATATTTGGGGGGGAGCCATGCCCCCCGGTCTCAATCTAGCGTTGGGTTAAAATCCCAATATAACAATATTCCTTACTATAAAATTATTTTTAATTAATATGCACATAAAAATATGTAACAAATGATTACGCTCCAGAAACCCCAGTTTAACTCTTCATTTTTTTTGTTTTAATTTTTAGGTTGTAACAATTTATTATTTTTCTTTTGTATGTTCTAGCCAGAGACCTAAAATTATTACGTGTTTTATTTTACTATTACTTATTGTCAATTTTTGAGTTTTACAGCCATTCGAGAGCCCCATTCAATTAACTGTGAAATTGCAGACGAAAGAAAAATGTGAACGAACTTTCGAGTTTTAAATCTAACATTCATTATTCATTCAAGAAGAGAAGATTGTATTATTAAGTAGGATTTGTTGTCATTCTTCAAAAGGAAAGATCGAAGAAGATTTTTTTGTAAATTCTATTGATTTGGAACTTTAAAACAATCTTAAATATATTATTTACATCATTTTTATATTTACTTTTGTTATCTCAGCAAGACCCTTTTTACATAATTGATTGTTTTTGTTACAGTAATCATAAAATTGTCATCATATTTTTTTAATTTGATTTTTGTTAATTATACGTTTTATAATTAGTCTTTTTTCTGTTGTATGCCAAACCTACCAATTGTTCAGAAATATTGCGAATGGAATCTCTCCCACTTTATCTTAATAAATAACAGAATATTCTTAGGGATTTAAACGAAATACGAAGACATTTCTATCTCTGATCTGTGCAACTTTTGCTCTCCGCACTGTATATTTTCTACCAACACGTTTCTTTTCCCTTTAACTAGAATTTCTGCTAAACTTTTCCCCCCGCTTAAGAGTAACGAAATTTTACTGCTTCCTACTGACAACTTACTCAAGTTACACCGTCGGCCATCTGCAATGGAAAATTCTTTATCGCACCCGATTCTGGGATACTAGACCACCGAACGTGTATTATTTAGTATAAACGAAGGGACGATTTCAAGTCATCAGCTGTTAACGTAAAAGAAATTTTATTAGTCTGTTTTTTCCCAAAAAGTGGGCAAAAAGAAGGGGGCCATCTGGCTCGCCAAGACCTATACCAAAGAAACATAATATGACCATTGAATGACAACCTAAATATAGTGAGTAACGTCTCCTCCAATGGTTAATTTACTAAGGGTTCCAAAAGGGGCATCAATTAAAGCAACGTTTTCTATGAAACGTATTTTCATGAAAATGGGGCAGAGTTGGTAAGACATAGTTCTCTTTTTTTTTCCTTTCTAATTTCCCTCTATACCTTCCACTTAACATAATGGCTTATTAACATTAATTTATTTTTAAAAAAACATTTTACAAACAGCTATTTAAAAATAGCACTTTAATCTGCGCGGTCAAGCCTTTTTAAATAATAATTAAATGGATAAAAGCTATAGTCTATTTTGAAGATGAAGATTTTAAATAGTTTGATAGAAGAAAGTGAAAGTTATCAATCTTTTTGTGAAATGAAATAATTTTGCGGTTAGAAGGTTTGATAAAATGTCTGTAAGAAAGAAGTTAAAAATGTTGACATTTAATACTTTATATAGTTCGTTAAACTGGATTCATGTCAATAGATAGGCAGGCTTCTGTAATATCTAATGTAATTTTTTTATTATTTTTTTTATAATAAATTTGGATTTAAACTACTTAATTTTTTGTCTCATTGTCACTGGTTCATGATCCTTCCGGTTATTGCTAATTATTAACGTTTTGTTGATCAGTACAATGGTTGTTTTTTTTTTTGGAAATTACGTATTATCCCGTCGACAAATTACGATTTTTTTATCGTAACTTTACGATGTTTTTGTTGTCTAAAAAATCGTAAGTTTACGATCCTTAATTATTTGCAAGATGCCATTTTGTTTGTTTGTTGACATTTTGCAGAATCATTAGTTAATGTTAGTGACAGATGTTTTCTGAGTTATCGTTAAAAAATTTATTTATGATATTTTTTATTATATATCTTCAAAATTTTACATAAGAAAAACGACGAAAGGAGACCCCTTCTCATCGCTTCGCAAGTCAATCATGACTTGTTATGAAATTAGTAAACAAAACTTGTCTTTCACCAGTACAAATAAGTGAACTTAATGGCCTACCAATAATAAAAATCTAAATTTTTTAATTCATCAATTAATAATAGTCTTAAAGATAAAAACAATAAAAAAAGGTCAACTAAGGGCAAAACCACCCAACACTAGAACCTCTATTGCCCATTATGAGAGAGATTCAAGCCTCTTTAAAAGTGATAGGACCTGAAACAGCATGATCCCAGCTACCCTTGGTCATAAATATAGAAATGAATAATCACCTGGTGTTCAATATGCTTATTGTTACCATTTAGCAGCGATGTCTATAAGTTAGTTTGCTCTCTGTTAATTGGTGCAGTATGCCGTTACTCGTCCTTGCGCCATAAACACACAAATAAATAATATTGTATGCTATAAGTCATATTCGGGCCCCACGGTAAAGCAATGGCAACATGTTCCACAGTGGAAAAAAAACAAAAACCCAGCCTTTGTCGACTAACTACTCACAGTAATCCCGGGTTTGGTTCATTATGCTTTAAGAGGTCCAAGTTCCACGGGAAAATAGAGGTCCACTGCCCAACGGTGGCGTAGTGGTAACGGATTGATCTACGGTGCCATTTATCCGGGTTTGACTCCCAATGGTATTGGTAACGCATACCGTTCTTATGCCCAGTGTAATCTGGGTGTTAGTTCCCTTGGTAGCAGAGGTTCGGATTCCTCAGCAAACTGCATGTCTTACCGCGCATGCCCTTGCTATCCTTGAGTTGTAAAAACATAAACGATCTATTAGCTACTGCATTGCATTACATTGCATACTGCAGCACATTATTGTTTCTGCAAGATATCCTTTTCTCATTTGTGACTTACGGGAAAGTTTTTTGTTTTGAATTTTCTAATTTTGTTATGAGCAAAGTTTGTAGTGTTTATTAATGAATTTTTTACAAAGTAATTTTTTCGTGACAATTTTACACAATATAATAGCGACCAATATTTGTATACAATGCTGTATAGTTTCATATAAACCGATAATAACAAACATTAGAACTACCTACGGCACACGGATGAGGCCGTATAAGATATTATTATCTTTCTCAGAGTTAATACGATTGCCAAATGGTCAACACACTAAGCAACGGGGCACGTCGTTTTTTACATTTTTGTGGGGAATTGAGGTGCGTAATGCGTTTTTGGCCTCTACGTTCTTAGCTCACTATAGAATTAAGCCCACATTCAGGAACGTGGGCTGTGTGTATTCAGATACCTTGAGTCCTTCACCACGATTGCAATTATAGATAATATTAGCCATATTAGCCCTCTTGTTCTGTTCAAACAAGAAGAAATGGAGAGAAGAAATTAAGCTGATCGCCGGAATCCAGGAAGCATGACCGGCCCACGGTTTGCAGATGGTTTAATCAAACACTGGAGTATCCGGCGGGTTGATGAGGGTTGTAACACCCCATTGCAATGGAATTTTGTATACATATGAATATATGGAGTTGTAGCTCTGTAACTCTGCATTGTAAGTCTGTAACACTCCTTATGAACCTTCTGCCTACGCTTATGAATATTTTGAATAGATACTAACTAATACACAGAATAAATAACCTACCAAAGTTCTTGCGTCAAAGATACCCTTACCAAGGTATTTTACTATGACGATCTGGCTTTTAATGAAATTGGATAAATCCTTTGCTTTTCTCAAGATTGAGACGAAACGAGATACTAATTTAGTAGCTCTGACTCAGAGCATCGCAACTTTGGCAGGCACTGACTACAAGCGCACAAGTTTACTTAGCGCAGAAGTGGTTTCAACATTTTGGCTGATTGGTGATCATTTTCGGAACAAAAACTCCTACCTGAAGTCTTTGTAAAAGAAATTTTAATTATTTAAGCAAATTGATAGAAAATGCACTTCAATTACCTGTTACGAAACAAGTGCAACATACATACCCGCGATTATCCGAAGCAAATTGTTGTTAAAAGTACTTGCCAATATTCCATTCCATCTACCAACATAGAAAATATTACAGGGATTCACCCTTAAATATATTGGATCTTGATTAATTAAGGAATAAATAAATACATTATTTATTACAACAAAATCGAAAAAATCGTAAAATATTATGAGTGTAGTAGTTGGTTATCAATATTATATACAGGTATACGCATATATTCTTCTAAAGCATGCACAGCAAAGAATTCATTCTGATATTTATAAGAAAAGAAAACTTACGAGGGAACCCCCAACCTGCCCGACGGGGATTGGAACTAATGTAGGTGCGTTCGAAAGGTCTTAAACAGTTATTAGACCATGTCCAAGCTTTTTTTTCAGAATGGCCCTATATTTGGGAGATATGGGCCCCAAAAATCAGAAAACAGCCATATTACAGACTTTGATATCTCAAGATTCCGTGGATGGAATTTAATGATCGGCGACTGTTAAGGCAGGGTATCGAAAATTAATTGATACGTGTTTCAGAAATATTCCAGTAAACCTCAAAATTTTGAAATATTAACCTTCAAATCTTTCGGCAAAACAAAAAATAATCAACCCTTGCTTGGTGGTTTTTTAGAAAAACCCGCACTGAAAATATTAGTAGTTCGAAAATGGGATATTTTACTTATTGGGTATTCATTATTTATTATCTACCCATTTAATAACTTTGAGCTCGGTAATTTCAAACAATACACGCCGCATGAAGAAGGGGTTGGTTTTTGTACGTCTTGTGAAGCTTTTTTTTTATTCAGAGATACACTCGCCCATTGCGATCGATAATTGAAGCGAGTGTTCGTACTAAACATTATTCTGACTTGCAATCCAAGTCTTTGGTTTTCACTTACATTAATCACCGAACATGAAGTGGGGTCCTCAATATCACATTTTGCTTAAACTATTTCCTCATCCTCAATAAAATTGAGAGAGGAAATTAAAATTTCAAGTTTTTTAAAAAGCACGAAAATTAACGTTTTTTTCTTAAACAATTTTATTTACATCACTTTCAAAAACTGAATACGAGCATTTTATGATGTGTTCAACGTAGTGATGAACATTGAAGAGATTAATATCGATATTCATAATTTCAAATTACTGAAAATGACAAAAATTTTAAATGCATGTCCTTTCAAAGCCCTATTAGCTATCAAATAATAAAATCATCAAATTAATAATAAATCGTAATTGGTTTAAATTTAATTTGATTTTTGAAATTGATGAACGTATGATTAATTTCTTTCATATCTTAAAATCAATATTAATAATATTTAGGAAGGTGACCCCTTATAATACTCGCAATACGATTGACGGAACGAAATCGAAATCAAACAAAATCAGTTTTATTTCTGTACATAATATAATAATTGCTCAAATACGTCTCAACTCGTTTTGCTATATTTTCAAACAATTTTTCTCTTTAAACTTGTTTTGAATTCATTTATCGGAGGGGAAAATAACAATTATTATGCTCGCTTAAACGGCCAGAAAAGCCTACGTGATTTGTTTTAAATGTATTAGTAAAAAATATTATAACATGCTTTATAACTATTTTAAACTTTTAAATTCATTTCTTATTTACAGGCAGCAAAACTGCTCTGTACGTTAATACATATCTAGCAAGCGAACCTATCTGGATTTCGAACTAACTACGTTGAAGCTTATATTTTCAAAGCCGGGTGTTGTTGAAAAACCACCAAACAGGGGTTGATTATTTTTCCGTTTTGTCGAAAGATTTGAAGGTTATAATATTTCAAAATTTTTAGTTTTACTGGAAAATTGCTGAAACACATATCAAGTAATTTTCGATAACCTGTTTTAAAATCCGCAGATCATTAAAATCCATCCATGGAATCATGAGATATCAAGGTCTGTATTATGGCTGTTTCCGGATTTTTTTAGGTGGGTGGGGGGGCATATCTCCGAAATATAGAGTCATTCTGAAAAAAGTTTGGAGATGGGTCTAAAAACTTTTTGAGACCTTTCGAACGCGCCTACTTTGTTCCAATCCCCCTCGGGCACGTTGAGGTGTTCCCTTGTCAATTTTAAATGAGGGCATCAAACAGGCCTTGGGTACTGACACATGCAACGATAGTAAAGTCCAAATTTTGACTGTGATATGCTAATGCATATTTTCAAGGAAAAAATGGTGGCAAAATAGTGGGTGCTTCTCTTTTTCACACACACACACACACACATCTAAACGAAAAGGAAACATGTTTGAGAAATCGAATTTGATCAGTTTTTGATGCAATTATAAAATTTTTGGCGCCTTGAAATATTCATGTCATAGAAATGTTTTCTACCTATCGAAATGTGGTATGATTTCTACATCCGCCTCACCCTGTATTTAGATAAATTTGGCGGCGAATAGGCCTCTCTGTTTCCACAACCCGTCAACGTGGTATGATGGTTTGGAATTCTGCAATCTTTTCACCTCTCGTACGTAGTACGGCCACATTAACGCCACGCTACAATGTTGATGAAGCAGTGCGGCTTGTAATATTAACGTGTCAGTGGGTCATCCCAAACGCCATTTTTCAACAGGATAACACCAGGCCTCGTACAGCTCGGATCAGTCTAAATTCTTTACAAGGTATACAGATGTTTCTTTGCCCATCCTGATACTCTAGCATATCATTTGGATATTTTAAGAATCCATGTGACGTAATGCTTAGTAATATATTGCCTCCAATAAGGTCACACTCTTTTTCGACAGTCGTGTAGTTTAGATCACTGGAGACTCGCCTGTATATGAAAAATAATAATTTGTTACCGCAAATATTTTATTATCAATGATGCAGTTTTGTCTCTTTTCGGACTGTTTTGGCAACAAGGTACAACTCTCTTACAGGGAGTACACAAATAGTTGTAAATTGCCCAAAATTATTTTTCAATATCTGCAGAAGTTTCTAGAATTCGAAAAAAGAGTGGGTTGTCTTATACGATAGTCAAGCATAAGTTCTCATTGGCTCCTTGGAACTTAAGATATAGCAGTGAATATTTAAAGAGGGACACTTCACTAAGCGGCTTAGCTTTCAAGAACCAAATTAAGATTATTGATTTCCGAGGATGGCGATCTTGTTTATCTAGCTGCTGCTATATAATGATTAATATCTATATATACTGGATACCCAACGTGGAACCAAATCATATGTAGCTTCGTTTCCAATCAAATAACGCAATGTCTAGCCAATATCCGTTATTTGAAGTTTCTGTATTTTTCGTTTCTGTCGGTTATGTGGCCGGTAAGTTCATATTCATCTATTCCCAACTTCATTTCTAAATGTTTTCCCTCAGAAATAATTCATTAATATACTTTAAGTCAGACACATTTCAACTTCGAGGTTTCAATACGAATTACTGTGATTGTTTTTAGGAAAAAAAATCTGTATAGATTTGCAAAGTATGAAACGTATCGATTTTTTAAAAAAAAAAAAAAAGTCAGAAAATGCACGAAATATACTCTGACATTCGTTTTTCTTTTTTCTTGATAATACAGTCGAACCTCCGTTATCAGACACCCCTTTCCATTCGGAAGATCTCTGTTAACTGATGCCCATTTCTTACAAGAGACGTCTTCTATTCAATATCAACTTACTTCGAACGGAATTTATTTCCAACGTCTGTGTGAGAAGATTTAAATAAATAATTCTAAAGTAAAAAATAAGGTAGCCACATTTTTTAAACAATAACACCATTCCTTTCCTGCCGAAGGTATATCCATTAAAAAATGTTTGCTTTTAAATAGTATTATAACAGGTACCGGGTTTTTAAATTAATGCATTTCTATCCCCAAATTTCCATTTACGGGTGCAGGCTCAGTCCCAATCATTTCGAGAAATGGAAGTTTCAATGTACATGTAAAAATAGTTGTATCCCACTTGCTAAAAAACGAAACAATTGTGAAATATAAACTATAAGCGGTGAAAATAGTAACAAAGAAATCTGGTAACCAAAAACGGTGGCTTTCTCTCGCAAAAAGTCCGTAGTTGGTAAATTTTACATCCCTTCCTTCTTGCTGCGTTTTTATTTTCTTTTATATTTTCTCGATAGTTTTCAGCTTTTGTTTGCGTTTTATTTATTTTTTAATTATTTGTCTACGTTTAATTCTGTTTTTAATATTTCATTTTCTTCTTCCCATTAATTTTTAATTCTTTAAGTCATTCTTCTTGCTTCCTTTTTAGCTTGCATTCCTTCTAATGTTTCATTTCGCTGTCTTTCAATATTCCGGTTAGCTATTTATGAAAAATTAATAAAAAAATGATATTTAAAAAATGGTTATTTTTATGCAAATTGTTGTCAATGTACAAAATATTCGAAAGGAAAAAAGGTGACGAAAAATGTGTAAGGAACAAATTAAACATTCGAGCAAAATATATTTAGCATTACCTTCATAGCTCCCGTATTCTTTATGAAACCAAACAATTTCTGGAAGTATACTTTAATAAAAATAAAACTCTTTTTATTTAAACCAATGACAAATCTTAAAAATTACGGCATATTTTAAACACACTCCAGTCATCTTTAATGATTTTATTGTAGAGTGATTTGCTGACACTTTTTTTTTATTTAAAAGAGCAGTGCTAAACTTTTGCACTCCAATGGCCCTGCTGGGGAACATTCAATAAATGGCTTTTAATCTCATTGGTTATCCTTCATACGGCTAAGCTATTTTAGGTACATAAATGGCAAAGTGGGATTGTTTATGAACCCAACTTATTTTTTAATAAACTATTGGATATTCACCTATACATAATATACGATGTTAAAAATGCTTCATTGGGGCAATATTTGTGACAGAACTATTTAAATAGTCTTTAATTTTTTTAAACTTCATGTAACTATATGTTTACAAAATTGATATTTCGCAATCAGATATTGTAGTTGAAATAAATGAACAAACTGCTTTATAATAGGACTTCAAACCGACTTTGGAAGCAGTTATCTACTATATAGTTTGAAATTAAACATTGCAAACAGTTCTTGCATTTCACTTCATTAACTTCTACTCTGTGATCCTTAAAACCCAGTCATCGCACTGCTCACTGTAGTCCGGGGTTTGGTTCCCTAGGCCATAAGAGGTTCGGATTCCTCGGAAAACAGTAGGTCCCGGCGCAGCATGACCACTGTAGTCTTTGAGCCGTAAAACCAAAAAACAAACAAACAAAACCCAGTCAGTGGCATCACAAAGAGTGCATCTCCCTCTCTCTCTTTCTGCCGCCAATTCCTAGGTTTACATTTCTGGGCCTACATTTTTCGTGAAATTTCTTTTGTGATGCCAAGTCCCGCTGTAGTACTTAATACATGATGATGTGCATTTTGTGTGCTTTTAATGTAATTTTTGACATTTTGCAATAATAATAACTGCTTAGCACTTCCAAAATAAACAAGTTTCTTCGATTATTCGTTTTCATTTTTCGGCAGGGGTTATAAATCCATAAATTATAAGCATTTAGAGCTGATATGCCTTTATAGTTAGTGAACGAATGGAATGATCATCTTCTTGTTCCTCTTGAACAATTGTATTCCCATATACAATTTCATCGATAAGATCAATTCCACTTTTCGTTTTATCGTAATCAGGATGATTTCTGGTTTGAAATCGTTTTCAGTTTAAGAAATTTCCTTGTTGTAATGTTGAGAAGAGAGTAATATAACACTTCTGTTTTTTTTCTTCTTTGAAATGTGTGATAGCACGGTTAATTTTCATGAAATAAAAATGTTGACGATTTTTCATGTTTATCTTTACGTTTGTTTAGGCCTTTGCTTTTACAGAAATTTGATTGCTTATAGCAGAATGCATTTATAACAAGTCTGCCCATGTACAAAAATAAGATAATAAAGCAGAATAAATATGAAATAAATAAAAATAATTTTATATTGAAAGAGTTACATAAATCGTGAAGTGAGAAACTCGTGTAAAAACAAAACTATAACTTCTGAAATATTTCGAAGATGGGAGCGATATTTAATAGAAATTAGGAAGTGTTAATTTTGTGCTAGCAAAAACTAAAACAATAAAATAAAAAAAGAGGGATGGAAAGGGAAAAAAAAATAGCTGATCAAAGGAAACGAAGGAAATGTGAAGAAATAACATCCACAATTCGGAAAATGTTATTCATCCTTTTCAGTTTCTTAAGAAAAAAGAATATCCATCGGATATTTGTATAAATTCTGAGGAACATTTCACTTCAAGATATAGACCATCAATTTCAAAAAGAAGAAAATTGGTTTTGCATAGTAATTTATCCGCTAGTTTTGATGTAGCAAAAGTAAGTATTCGAGACAGACAGCTTTAATCCTTACACCCACAATACGGAATCTTGGACTCGATCTATCGCTTTATAATGTAAACGTAAATTAATTCGATGTGAAAGAGCGAAACACCGTCGAAATGTTGCAACCAATTTAAAGAACCAATTCACTGCTCAGGTCCCTTTAGCTATTCATTGAGATAGCAAATTCCTTCAGAATATAGTTGGAATTGAAACATTTGACCATTCTACTAATTTAATCCTCAGAAATGATGTGGATCAGTTATTGGGGTGCGCAAATTATTTTCAGGAATTATTATTTTATTAATCGTATATAATGATTATTGGTATATGGGTTCGACACTCTGTGAGAGCGGTTGTGCATGTATTTATCTTACCTAATGGTTTAAATTAAGTCAGCGGCCCCGTCCCAAATGATACGAAATACGCAGACTTTGGACCTAAGGTGTACACAGCATTCATTACTTGTTTTATATTAAGGTGGAGATCCGCAACTGCAAAACAAGTTCACCATTTGCGTGAGGAAATTTCCAGAAAAGGTAGTGTATATAGTTTTGGATTTTGAAATAACTTTATATTTTGGATATCTTAAAATAAAATTTTGTTCTATATTACGGCCATGCACTATATATAAGAAACGTTGCTAATATATGTTGTCATAATTAGAAGCATAACACTATTTGTTAATAAAATTCACTTAGAGGAACTAAGTTACCCATAAAAAACAACTGAGTTTTGATCAATTTAAAGTGTTGAAAATTGGACGAAACATCAATCGAAAAGGGAAAGCGTGGCTCATAAGCCTTCCTTAGAACTACAGAAATTACAAATGACAATAATATATTCGAAACATTGGAGATGGGGTTAGTAACGGTCCTCTCTTATTCATTGAAGCTAATCTCGCCAGTTTTGATTTTAAATTATAATTAAAATTGGCGTAAATAGCTTCGAGGTCCCGTGTAGACTTGAGTCCCATCCCCTGGTATTTGAGGCTTAGACCTCCCTTGAACTTGAGGCCCTAATGTTTCGCATATAACATTTATTTATTTACGATTTCCGTTTTCCCAAGGGTGAGGAGTGTTTGCAAACCATATGTGTAATTAAGCCTATAATTTGCTCGTTGTTTTATTCAAAGTTTTTTATTCAAATTCCGTTTTCTTCCCGTCATTTCGACAACTGTTAAAATATTATAAAAAAAATTTGTTTTACAGAAATTAATATTAATTACATTATACGTTAAAGGAAAACGCTAATCAAGCTCTTTGATTCTGATTTTAGACATTGGCTTTAGTTAATGCATGTGGTAAACAAATTGTAGGCTTTGGACTCGGAGCTGACTTGTATAACAACATGGGAGCGAAACCAATATTTGCTGCGCAGGTTCTTATAAATAAGTTTGTTTCTTATCTTTAAATGCATTTTGTATCGCTTGTAATTTTGAATATAAATTGATGCCCCGATAATATTTTACTTTTATATTTCAGATTCGAGAATGCATAAAGGAACGTCGTTCTACTTCTGTAAGTACAATATAAAATGTGATATGTAAATGCCGTTTTATATAGAAACAACCAAAAGGAATTAAAATTATTAATTATTTACAAAACAAGAAACGTCGAGTTTATTAGATTTGGCGTATTTTTGAATCAATCAATTAATTTATTTTACAGGAGTTGTATATATATAGCTAAATATCACATTTAAGCTCGCTTTTGTCACCTGGCGGAAACAGATGTTTAACATATTTGCTAATGAAATTTATTTATGACGTAATGTGGTTTATTGTATGTGATATAGACTTTTAAGTGTGCATTACGCGTACCGTATTTTTTTCCCATTTAGAATAAAGGCGAGGAATTTAAAGAAATATGATTGTACTAGTCAAAAGCGGACTAAAGGCGTACAAAGAATGAAAATTTCAGGTTACTATAAAAGATTAGAAAATAAACAATTTTTCGGTAAGCGATGGAACAAGGAGCATGAGACTGTAATTGCATGTTTTAAATTAAATAATATATAAATATACTATACGAATAGTAATAAACTGGGAGTGCTGCAAGGAGAACTAACCAAAAGTGAATGATAAAAATTCTCAGAATTATCCAAAGAGAAGAGAGCATTAAAGGCATATAGAACATTTTCAATCAAGATATATGGGTGAAATATAAAACAATCTGGGATGATGTGTAGAAGAATTGCACAAGATTTACCTATCCGGGTGGCAGGCAGTCGTAGAGACATTTATGCAGAGTCGGATAAACACTAATTATGTTCAACGATGTGGGTATGATGATGTGAGGTTAAAACTACAAATACCACTGAGTAGGAGAGAAAAGATATTACTGACTTTTATGAACTCAAAAGAACACAGCTAACATAACAATGATACTGACACATCTTTTCGAAAAACTGGTAAATTCAAGTTTCGTAAAGTCATGATAATTAAACCAAGGTGCAAACAAAATAAAAAGTAGTTTCGTGGAAAAGAAATTAATTCATATACTACTGTCAAATATGTTACTCACAGGTGGATAGATACCAGATATATGAGCAATAATAAGTATATTAAAAGTCGTGTCCATATTTGATTATGTCTGAATTTGTAAATATTAAATGTTGCAATATATAAGGAATTATATTTTCTCTTATCTAGTACACAATGGCAGAAGTTGAGCAAGCAATGTCCTTCGAGGTATGTCCATACATTCAAAGAAATTTTAGAGTTATTTCAAATATGAAAAAAAAAGTCATTCCTAACTATATTTGTTACCAATTGTTACGAATAGTAAACAATGTTCATAATTAATGGTTTTGTGTGTAATTTATTTTAATATAATATACGATAATTATATAATAAATGGAATAATTTTGTATTATATACGTTTACATGTAAAATTATAGATATTGGATTTTCGTTACAAACAGTGTAATGAATTCAAAATAATCGTAACTAAATCTTCGACATGGCTTTTTGTTACAATTTTTTAAAAAATTATAGACTATAGAATGTATTAAACATATCAGGTTTCAGTGTTACTTTTGTGAGTTATACTTACATTCCAACTGTGCATAAATTATATTCTACGCACAGAATATATCTATCTCATGAAGTCAAAATAATCTTTCGATATTTATTCTTTCAGCTCCCCAAGTAAGATCATATTTCTGTGTAAAAATTTCTTTGCTTTGTGATCTGATAAAAATGAAATTGCTGTATACATTAAATCTATGAAATAAAATGAAAAGCAAACAACCGAACTGAAAATTTTGGTTTATGAAATACTTGATTTAACAGGAGGAGAAACTTCTAACGTCCTTTCTTTTAATTAACGATAAAAAATATTAATTAATCGTGTTAGCTGTCATTTAATTTAATATAATCTATGGTTATCTTATTTATTATTTTTTTAATATTTTTTATTAGATACGACACATCAAATGTTTATTTAAAACGGATTTTCATTAAAAAGACCAGAGCGGAATAAATTTAAAATACTTGTAATTAAATCTTCGACATGACTGTTTAGTGTAATATATTAAAATGATATACACCATAGAATGTGTTTAACATTGTATGTTTCATTTGTACATTTGTAAATTATGGTTAAATTCAAATATGAATAATTTTCATTCCACAGACAAAATATACATTACTTGTTAAAATAATATACCTTTTTATCTTTCTGCATCTTACTCAAAGCTCTACATTTGCTTAAAAATTTTTTCGTTTCCTCATCTGATGAAAATAAAATTACTACTTTCTTGTTCATTAAATATGTAAAATAAAGTGTGATGCATGCAACTCAACAGAAAATTATGATTTATGAAAGAAGTGTTCTAACTGGATGAAAACTTCCTAACATCCTTTCTTTCAATTAGTGATGAAAAATGTTACCAATAAATTGTTTTACATGTTTAATTAATATAAGATTTGATAGTTAAATTACAGACACAGTAATGTTATTTAAGACTTTTTTACATTTGTTTATATATTAAGTTACAGCATTGAATTTTTACTTTGAATGGATAATGCTAGAATAAATTTGAAATATTCATATTTAAGATTTTCATATGACTTTTCTATTGCATTATATTAAAATAGATGCATATAATAATATATTCAAATTATATTATGAAACTTTTTTGTACTTTTGAATTATTGTTCCATTTTAGATGTGAATAATTTTCCTTCTAAAGACGAAATGAATCTGTCTTATGAATTTTTTTTATTATTTTTTCTTTACAACAATTTGCACGAAGTAACCGGTCAATACATAATTTGTTACAATACAGAATAAACGAACAGTGTCCAACATTATAAGATGTGCCATTTACCAACAAAGTAATTTTAAACCGTAACTTTACATTAACCTAATTAACTTGGCTGTTGATGGCAGCATTAGGAAAAGACCAAATCTGGGCTGACCAGTCCCATGCTACAAAATAATTATTGACGAGTGTTAAATGCTAAACAATATAGAGGCACCCTTCCCAGAAATCATGAAAGTAAGAAAACAAAAATTTATAGAAAGAATTGCAAATGAGAATTCAGAAATATTTTAAACATAGGAAAGGCATCAAATGATTTTCAATACAATGGAAACCTACTCCAAAACCTGGGACCCGGATAACATTAACTTCGATCTCCGTGGGAAGTGTAATATCTCTGTGATGAAAACTGATATTGATGTCTGATATCATAAGTTCTCTCCGAGGCATTCAGTTTGAAAATATCTGATATTTTTCTTCTCCTTAAAAAGCTAAATATTAGTAACCCTAAAAGGAAATCAAATATTCTATACACCGGAAGAACGAAAGAGTTGGTCCAGTTCAAGTGGTCATAGTGGCTATACCCAGATTCAATTTTAAAATATCTTTGTTGGAAATTGGACAACCTATTTACATTCGTTTGTGTATTTTGGCCATAAACTGAAAATCCAAATTGGATGGTTAAACAAACAAAAGCAAAATATAAAAAAAAGTTACATGTTTCGGATAATATGTAGGTTATATATTATATGCAGGATGTATCTAAATATATAGGTTATATAAATATAATTACGCGCGTAGCACACCAATGGAACGTGAAACTCCAGAACAGACATAATCAGATCTTCATTCCACTTTAAGTCTTTCGAAAAATGATTTCTAGGAACTCCACAGGGAAGTAATAGTAGTAGTTGAACATGATATTAATGGGAAGGGTGGCCACCGAAAGTCAGCACAGCAATCTCAGACAGATTTTAACGTCAACAGATTTGACAGCCAATGGGCGAAAAGGAAATTGTCCATCTGTACTAGCGTACAGGGAAGCACCGCTCACACTGGTGTCGTTATTTAACATCAACCGAAAACCCTCCGCGATCGATCCATCCCGGAGAGCAAATGAAATAGTGCAAAGCGCCGCAATGCGGCAGGGAACGGTCACGAGCCGGCCATGTAACCAGAACGAACGGAACGCCATCTATCTTGGAACGGAACGAAGGACGCCCGCAGGATCCCGGAGACAAAAACCAGTTCACGAGCAAATGCGGAGCCTAGACTCAGAATAGCGGGCATAAACACCAATCCACCGCAATCCGGCGACCAAGCTAATATCCCATGCACCCCCACATAAGCGAGCCGGACGCAAAGCACGCCAGACCCGAAGCGCAACAGAAAGACCATGTACATGCATGAAAGACCATGACTCATGCCACCAGAGCTAAGAACGAATTTGAATTTCACAGAGTCAACTCTATGTGGAACAAAGGGAGCATTAGTAACTGTTAGCATAGGTAAATAAGTATGTTTGCTAAGGTCAAGAATGACCGATGTCGATTTATCAACGTCAATCCATAATTCATTAGTTGAAAACTAACCACAGTTTAAAACAAAAGCTTTATTTGTTCTCGACAACAAATAATTAGTACCTGACAGGTGATAAAAAAGTGGAGGTGTCATCTGCAACGAGTTAGATATTTAGATCTTTACTATTCAATTAAAACTCATCCATATAAAGCAAGAATAGGTTTGGACTTACGGTGGAGCCCTGAGTAACCACCCGATAAACGCAGATTTTAGATGAGTCACATCTCGCATTGGAAACATGATAGTTTCTATCTTTCGAGTTAGTGAACCTTTTTCGTTTTAAATAATTTTTTTTATGCGAATGCACTGTTCATATCAGTCATATTTAGAGATATTTCTTTATGTTTTTAGTTACCGTTGTTCGTTTTTTATATAACATAGTTGCTTCTTTATTTTAGAACTGCGCCCGTGAAGTTGGTCAGGAATGTGAAATGCGAAAACAACGTTGGTAGCATCTCAATAAAGATGAACATTTATTAAGGCTTGTAACGAAATGACATCTCTTCCCTAAACTAAGTATGGAAAATAACTATCAACAGCACGTGTGCACATTCCTGGATGCTTTATGGGATATGGTTTATCAATGTAACTTCTTTTAAAATCTACGGGAAAATCATTCTTTTTAATGTAATGCACATAAATAAGTAATTAAATCTTTATTTTTTCTTGCATATAATTTAATGCCAATTTGGATAAGATACATAGCAGCGTCATTCAATACACAGACATTAGAGTTTAATTAACCATTTAATTTTCGAAGATTATGCCAGGTTTTGTTTATATAACACACATCACACTAAACGAAAAAATAAAGAGGTTACAACGCACATATAATTGCATATTCATCTCTTCTGCGCAACCTGAAGATAATTAAAAACTTTTTACCGCAAAATCGTTGAAAATCAATTATACCAAAATCGTTGAAAATTTGCTATATCAAGACTATTAAAAATATGTCACGTGACTAAACGTAAAATATAGAAGCATTACTATTATTTACGATTTAAAATTCTCAGTTTGTGAACTCTAACTAAAGTTATAATTATAAATAATAAACCGTCAGAATTTCTTTAAAGGTTATACAGTAAAACGCGCTCATTAACGAACACTTACGGGGCAGACAATTTTGTCCATAAAAGAAAAGTGACCGTAGAAGAGAAGTATTATTATTTGCATGTTTTCTTCTATTCACACCTTCATTGAAAATAGCAAGTTTTCATACTCAATGGATTCAGCACATTACATGCAAAGAAATTACATTATTTAACTAACAGAAAATTAAAAAAATCCATGTTACTGTATATCAGAATTTTGAAAATATATTCGATAACAGTGAAATTTTCTTTTAAAGACTACAGGAAGATCTTACCATTGTATATGATGGCTGAAATATGAGACGTAATTTCTACAAATAATATTTTCCAATCCTCGACCAAATACTTCATCAATTTCAGTTCCACCGCATGTTGTTTTAACTTCCCAGTTTGACAACGGATCTAAGTGAAATAATTTATCCAAGCTTTAAAAATTTATGGTAATACATTAATACGCCAACAAATAAATCAATTTGATTACAACATTAGAGAAATTAGTAAATTGTTTTGGCGATATGTCTCAGCCAAGGTTTAAGCTGCAGTCGCATTTTTCGCAAAATGCGACGAGTTGCTCGAAAATGCGAAGAAAAAATTATTGCCCATCGCGAAAATGCGACAGGCATTTTTAACCACAGTTTATTCTCTGAAAACAGGATTTCTCGATTCCAGAAGATCCGTTATGCACTTCAGCGATCTTTTCTTGTTCCTTTTTGTTTCCTCTTCAAAATTCTTAACAGCACCTGTTAAGCATCGTTGATATAAATAATTTCATTGATACGATTTTTCGAGCAACTAATATTTTTTAGCATTTTGCTACAACTTTTTTCCCATTTTAGCATTTTTGCGACAGCATGTTTTGAGCCAGCTTAAACCCTGGTCTCAGCACATCGATGGTGTACGAAAGACTGACCTGCACTCTATAACAAAAAAATCGATGCACCAAGAAGGAGTTGTCCGATTGTAATGAAATTTCGTATGCAAAGACATTTTGACCGAACATGCAAATGATTAAAATTTGGTGTCCAATGAATGAATAGCGGGAACTCCAGCGCATCGGAACTGCGCATTCAGCAGGTGTATATAAGGAGCGATTCTCAATATGTGGTCAAAATTTCTGTTGCATTTTGACTGCGGATATCTTACGTCGACTGTAACAATGCCTCGCCGAAAGATTCGTGCTCATTACGAGCATATGTCAGAGTTTGAAAGAGGTCGTGCTATCGGATTGAAAGAGGCTGGTTGGACGAATCGAAGAATCGCTGGACATGTGGGTCGAAGCGATGCGGCGATTGGACGGTGCTGGCAAGAGTGGGTCAACAACGGCAGATGTCAGCGTCGGGACGGCAGCGGTCGACCTAGGGCCACAACAGAACGGGAAGACAGAGCGATTGTCAGAGCAGCTGTCACAGCACCGGATTCGTCGTTATCAACTATCCAACGTGTGGCCCGCACACATGTGTCCAACATGACCCTCTGCAGACGACTGAGAGAGCGGAATTTACGCTCGCGCCGACCGTTACGCCGCTTACCTCTCACGCCTTTACACCGTCAAGTCCGATTACAGTGGTGCCGGGCTCGATCAACTTGGAACTGCGCTGACTGGGGACGTATAGTCTTTAGTGACGAGTCCCGTTTCCAACTGTGTCCTGACGACAACCGCAGACGTGTCTGGAGACGTCCAGGGCAGCGTGGGGATCCTGCCCTTACTATCGCACGCCACACATGCCCACAACAGGGCGTTATGGTCAGGGGGTGCCATCTCCTTTGATAGCCGGACCCCTTTGGTGGTCATTTCTGGCACACTTACAGCACAGCGGTACGTAGACGACATTCTACGACCGGTTGTGTTACCGTTCCTTTTGCGACACCCTGGACTTACGTTTCAACAAGACAATGTCCGGCCGCACACGGTACGTGTTGCTATGAATTGTCTTCAAGCTTGCCCAACACTTCCTTGGCAAGCTAGGGCTCACCAGAACTGCTGGGAGCGAATCGCGACATAGGGCAAAAGTTAGTTCCAACAACAACTTTCCCAAAGGACATCTATCTGCCTGAAACCGCCAACAAATTAACGTGGGGGAATTGGGACGACTTTTGAATCACCCGTATATTATATTATGTATTATATATATATATATATATATGTGTGTGTGTGTGTATAATATAATATATATATAGTTAATATATAATTTTTTATTTAATGGGTTTTCTTTACACTGTTAAAAATGCTCATTTTCTGTAGATGTGGCGGCGGCGAACAGAAGTGGTCGCAGAACTTTTGGTTACTAAAGAAGGGGTCGCGGCTTGAAAAAATTTGCAAACCACTGGTCTAGGGAATCAAATCCCGAACTGCAGTTGGCAGAAAGAGAACGCGCTATCCAGGGAATCATGGGAACCGAACCCGGGTTAAGTTCGCGACAGAGGAACGCTACCCCACTATAGGGCTTGTTTGTGTTTTATGACGCAAGGATAACCAAGTTATACTGTGCTAGGACCTGCAGTTTGCCGAGAAATCTGAACTGCTTTTGCGTAAGGAATTAAACCCGGGAAACGCTGACTGAAATCGACCAGGAATAATCGCATAATAGCCAAACGTGTTATTATTCGGCTATTGTAGGGCCTTTGCTTGTATTTTTTATAGCGCAAGGGCAGCAAGAGGCCCAATATTAAGAATTTGCTTTAGTTCAGGAGAAGAAATGTGCGTTTCGTTCCCTCAGCTATCTTGTGTGGTGATATGACAAGTTAATATGCAATTGCAATTATTACAAACGTATTGACGTTTTGCCATTTTCATAATCAGTTGTTTGAGTTTAAAATTTCTGAGTCCAAAAATCGCTGACTACAAAATTTTCGCAATCTAAAGCTATTCTGTTTTTTTTTTCTAGGATTAGAAGACATCCAGTGAGTCATATCCTTTCCTCGAATTCCTAAATTTCATTAATCATAGGTTTGATGTCATTTTCTGTGGAGACCGTTCTGCAACTAATGCGGATAAGCCAAAATAATAATTTGCTCAGCTTCCACGACTGGTTTTAATATGTCATATGAAAGATAGCTATTCACCATTAGTAAACGTAAAACAGCCATTTTCTTAGAATATATTTGGATTTATGAGCAAAATTGGTCATGCTTTCCAAACAAATAATACATGCTTATCATTAAAAAACCTCCTGGTTACATATTTTGCACAGCGATGGTCAAGTAATTGGAAATCTTCCGTCCCGAAATTGCGCCATACTAAAATTTGCTGCGTAGTTGATGGCTTAACTTGAATTTATGCTCGAAAAATAATCATTAATGCAACGTTTAGTGTCCAGGTGTTTCCAGTCATAAGACTCTAGAAAGTGATTAGCCAATACGCGTCTTTTCCAACAACAGAAGTAGTTTCTTGGAAAATCATTTGCAAATGTGATTTTTCCTAGAGACAAAAAGTAAGGTATTTATCTGTTTTATTTTCTTTATTTTCATTAAAGGTGGCAAAGGTTGTGCGCAAATATTGAATAGCACTAATTATTAACAAACCAAAATTAATATTTTTTACACATACACTATATAACCAAAAGTCACTGTACACTTTAGATTTCGGACATTTTTTCGAGTTTTTTGAGAAATACTAAACGAATTATTCTTTAATTTTATTTGGATAAAGAAGATGCTTAGACTCACACTTTTCAGTAAAGATTCATTCAAGAATCCGTTTAGGGGAACAACAACAACAAATTGAAAAAGAAAATATATATTTGTAATCACCCTTTATCACAAAATGTGGAAATAATTCCCAACTTTCAAAACAGATTTTGCTTTCTATGTACAATACTTCTGTGCACTTTTGTAAAAATAGTATGCATACCCACAAATTTATGAACGTTTCTTTTAAAAATTCTAATTTCGTTGCATGTTTATTGCTTATGGGATGCAGAGTTTTCAATCGAGTTTCACGAAATTCACGTAAAACTTGGCAACGTAAAAGAAAAATATTATACTGAAATTTAAAGTGAATAGATTGAGTATTAAAAGAGGTATGAGTATTTGCATGTAATAATTTTTAATTGCGAATGTTCAAAAGAAGAGAATTTTTTTCTTCCAGGATTCGGTAGTCAATTATATGAAGCAACTTATATAAAAATTTTAGTTGAATATCATAAAAATTTAGAAAGTTATCGACAGAGCTGAATTCGTTACTTTCTAAAAGTAGCTAGATGGTAAGGAACTTTCCACAAATTATCATTTGTTATTGAATTTTTATAGCATTTCATACATTTTAATAATTTATATTACATAAATCGTATTATTTACATAAATGACAGGATAATACATAGAACCACGTAACCGCACACGCAGTGCTGTTAGTTTTAATTCAGTGGAGTATGACTACTAATGATCAGTCGGACATCCTGTGCAGTTATAACAGCATGTATTCGTTGGAGTAGGCTCCCAGCCAACTTTAAATATACCATAGGCTGAATTTTTTGCCAGCCTTCTTGCAATGCCACGAATAGTTACCGCTTATCTTTTGTTTGGTCGAGTGGGCCTTAAATGCAACCGATACTCCAGTTCATCCCAAAGATGCTCAGAGGGATTCAAATTGGGACTTTGAACAGGCTATTGAAGTACTTCCACCCCATTATGTATAAACCAGTCAGTAATAGGCCGTGATATGTGGAGAGGAGCATTATTCTACTGATAGAGGGAAGTCGTCGCTTTTGAGGTGGTCGCCTTTGCGTGCGATGGGAATCTTGTCGCTTTTGCGGGGTCCGCTTATCTTGATTAAAATTAGTCTCCCTCCAGGCTAAGATCACCTCGCGTTTCAGCCATATCCCTCTTTTTCCTTTCAGGGGCTGTGTACAAATTTACTATTGGGCTCCATCAACAGTAAAATTTCTATTAACACAATATAAGAGTAATTCGCTCTCGTACTCCGTTTACCGAAATGAATTTTCACCCACAAACTCAATGCTAAATTTACACATATTTGTATACTATCAGAAACTATTCTTCTTGAAGAAGTGAGAAGATTTTGGAGAATTTCACTTGTTACGTTCTGACCTCGAATATTATAAATTTAACTGTGACCT
>QLNU02014802.1:513988-547462 GCA_006491805.2 Dysdera silvatica | reverse complement strand
CTAAACAGGGAGCGTTTCATTTGAAAGACCTTGTGCATCATATACATCATATTAGACTCTACAATGAAAGGTCTCAAGAAAATATCAGCATAGATATAACATACCTGGGACCTTAAGATTACAATCTGATTCCAAAGATGACACACAACTAATTGTGAATCACTCATCCTTTCCTTATGTTTTTTCCATTTTTTTTAGTTTCCATTACCTTATATCCAATATTTTCTTAGACTTTTTTAAATGTTTATTTACTTTTCAATTTTTTGAATTCCTCTGGTAGTTCATTCCAAAGTTTTGCACCTTTTTAATTTACATTATTCCTTCCTACTTCGGTCCTTATTTTTGGGAGTAATAGATCATTGTATTTACGACGTGTATTTCTATCTTTTTCATTTAGTTTTATTCTTATAAGTATACTTATTATATGTATATATTATATGTATTATATATGTTTCTTATTCAAAAGCATTTTAATATTGACGTGAAAAATAAATTATAATAAAGACGCACTCAAACAACAGCAAAAAAAAGTAAAGCGACTGAGCTGCGAAACTCTGCAAGCGTATGCTGTTTAAGGAGGTTTGTAAATTATGGAAATTTCAACATCAAAGTTTGGTCGGTACGAAAGTGGCGTGGTGAGTTCTCTGATCCCGCTGGAGTTGTCGAACGACATATAACTAATACAGCTGGGATGAGCCATGGGGCCATGTATTATGACAACCCATCTCCTTTAGTTGCAATGTCAACTACTATGAAATCCTGCAACCAAGTACATTGCTTATGCTATCACATCTTCCAGAAATTTTTCTTTTTCAAAATTGCACCATCACCAAATAAAGTAAAATGAAAATTTCAAAAGTAATTCCAATATTTAAAAGGGCTGATATAAAATATAGAAATAATTACAGACCAATTTCAATTCTGCCGATATTTGCCAAAGTACTATAAATAATTATTAATAATAGATTAATGGATTTCATGAATAAAAACAAAATTATTTCTCAGAATCAATACGAATTCTTAAAGGGCAAATCAACAGAAGATATATTGTTAAAAACATGGGAATAATACAAGAAAAAATAGAAAATAAGGAATATATAGTGGGTCTATTTTTCGATTTGTCAAAGGCATGTGATGTCATAAATAGAAAAAGGTTAACAGAAAAAAAGGAGAGATATGGAGTTAGAGGTGCAGTTCTCGATTTATTTATAGACTATTTTAGTGCTAGACAGCAGATGGTTAGAATTGGTAAAACACCCTCTGAATTATTAACAAACAATTATGGCCTGCCGCAGGGTTCAATCCTCGGCATCTTGTTGTTCTTGATTTATACTAACGACATAGCAAGCACTCTAGAGGGTGTCGATCTCTTCGCGGACGACATAAGGATTTTATTGGGCGATAGATCACTGGAGTGTTTATTTCAGAAATCACATATTTCATTTGAGAGCTTTGGAAGAAATGGTCTTGTGATAATCAACTTTTTGTAAATGTAAATAAAACTAAATATGTAATATTAAGAAGTAGAAATAAGAAATTGCATATAAGGGACAATTATAAAATCACTTTAAACGGACGTGTGATTAAAAGAGTGGAAGAATGGAAATTTCTTGGCTTAATAATTCACGAAAAACTCAATTGGAATACTCATGTTAAAAACACTTGTAAAAAATACGCATGGGAGCCGGCGTTACATTACGCACTTACGGTGCTACATTACGCACTTATATACAGTCATTTAATATATGGAAAGTGTACATGTGGAAACAGGTGCAATAAAATCAAACCAAATCCAAACTATAATTAATAGAGTGTAAAAGGTCTAACAAAGCAATCAAAGAAAGTTTTTGAAACATTAAAAAAAGAGCACAAACTATTAGACTTCGTTGAACTGCATAGATTAAGACCTTAATGGTCATTTACGAAAGAATAAATAACAATTATCACTCAAATATTATAACATTTAAAAAAAAGAATAAATGTAAAAAGTACAAGACAGGGTGATGATTACGAGTTAAGAAAAATTAGAACAAATACGGGTGTAAACAATGTAAACTACTATGGTGTACAATACTGAAATCAGCTACCTCAAAATGTTAAAATCGGAAAAAACATCCGAGATTTTAAATGTAAACTAAAGGCTTGTATATTGGATAATGCTGATTGAGCACCGGGTGTAAAGTTAGGAGTTTGTGTTTTTGACATTTGTTTTTAAAATATTCCTAGCATTCTGTGCATGTTTTCAGTCTACAAAAATTTACAAATCATTATATGTTTGCGGTAAACATGTACGAGCATGGGAAATAAAAAAAATTATGCCTTTATGTCTAAATTAATAATGCTGAAATGTTTCCTGACGGTACTTTTTTTTTTCTTTACTGACAAGTCCATGCTAAACCGCACACCACATGTCTTTTTCAGCAACATTTTCGTCGAGTTCATACACTCCCACGGCCATTCAAATACCCAGATGTTATTGCCATAATTCTTCAATATTTTAAATTTCAAACTTAGTCAACAATGTCTTTTGCGCGCGTTGTAACTTTGTTTTCATCAAAATGTAGTATTTTGAACAAAAAAAAAAAGAGAAAAATGCTTTATACTTTTTATTCCTTTTTCTTATATTTGTGAAGTGAAATTTCATTTTAAATGTAATCTTTTTTCCACTTTAAAAAAAATCTTTCCACTTTAAAATATGAGTCAAAGCTCTTAAATTAAAGCATCTGTTTTATATTTATGTTTTGTCTTTTAAGGAATTCCATTTTTACTTGAGCGTGACATCGATATTTTTGTACCCAAAAATCTAGTTTTTTTTTTTGCTTAAAAATTATGGTTTATTTCCTACGTTTAATGATTTCTCTCTATTTTAGAATTGCTTCAGAAATGTTAAAGTTACAGGTGGAACTCCGCGGTTGTAATTCTAATATCTGGATAAAGGCAAACATTGATGGCGTGATGAAAAGCTATCAACGCCTTTGAAACAAATTATAGAAAACAGTTCTCAACAGGACTTTTATGTATCTTCCGATGGTTTATACCATATGATCAATCAAAGTTATTTCTTTTGGGAACTTTGGAAAATTTGGATAGTTCAATCTTTTTATTCAATGCATATGAATTAAAAATAATAAAATTTTATTTTCCTTTGAATGCGTATGTGAGTAATAACGTAAATATACATAATCACATGATCCGATACACACAGTAGAAAAAATATGGACCGTTACATAACTTTGTGGTGTAAAAGCAAATACCACCATTAAGACGAGTGACGTTTTCAGTTTTGGTTGAGAAAATTCCTAGGAGAAACGGGAAGCGTTTCCAACCGTAGTTGAGTAACGTTTCACAGACACTGAAAACCTTCCACCTTATAGGCGTGAAACGTTGCCTATAATTTTTGTGTAACCTTTCGCAATATGTGGAAATGTTTCACCACATTAAATTTCAATATTGTAAATTAAAGTGTTGACAAAATACTTAATATACACAATTCTTATATTTCATTAAATATGTAATCAAATACAAATTAAACGATTTAATTTTTATATAAATTTAATATAAAAAATATGTACATATATGCTTTTGTGTTAAAAGCTATTGCTTTTGATACCCGTACTCAAAAGGTATTTCAAAATTATCGTATTTATATTTATTGTTATAATTGTTATTTTAGTATCATTTTCTTGAACAAATGCATAAATGATCACCGAGACCGTTAATTTTATAAAATTATTTAAATTGAAAAAATTCACAATAGACACAATTAAAATATTTTATTCAACTTGAAGTTTTACAATGGAATTTTATCCATCTTCATCAGAAGAACAATATAAAATGAATTAATATATAAATTTAAACAAATTTAAACGGATTTTAGGAAACGTAGAATAATATCTCGTTCGTTGTTATAAATTAAATATATGTTAACAAGCTAGGCTTATATTTTCAAGGCTTTAGAATATTTTTTCTCGAATGCAACCGAGGGACGACAAAAATGTTCTCACGGGCCGGATGCGGCACTCGAGACACAGGTTGGACTACCCCAACCTATTAGATTCAGATATATCCAAAACCATCAGTAACGTTACACCAGGTTACACACCCTTAACGTGTAATGTAAATGTTACGAAACGTTCCTCCACGATTTGCGGAAACGTTTCCCTTAAAATGCACCGAAACGTTACTCACCTTTTTATAGTGCACAAACATTAGACTTTAATAAATTAAGACATTTTGATTACAAAAGGTAGTTTAAGTTTCTTCCACAATCAGTCACGGCTCATTTATAAGATCCTCAGAGATTCAGAACCCCCTGCAATTTATTTAAAAATCATGTTTGTTTATTTATTTATTTTATTTGTACCATTTTAGCTATTCTTAAATGCTCAAGGCTAGAACCATTAATGTATGGTTTTAAAAATTACTGGGGAAGCCTAAGTGCATATTATATGTAATATATGTATGGCAGATTTATAAATAGGCTAATTATGCTAAATTCTAAGGTAATGTTTTAAAAACGAAAAGTTTGTGAAGGTGAGGATGAATCTTTTGGCTAATTGAATTTTTGATCTCTCAGAAATATTTTCTATCTACCGAAGCGCGGCATAATAATAATAATAATAATAATATTGTTTATTTGTCATTGTTACAAATAGCAAACAGCCATGAATTACAAAAAAAACAGCATACCATGTAAGAAATCAATCATAAGTACGTAACTGTAGATGTCATGCAAACAAATGACGGGTCCCCAGTAAAAAAAATAAATTTTAACCTGCTGGAGACTCAACAAATCAAGAAATAATGCTATCAGACAGAAATTGAACTAACCTTTTTTTTAAATAATTTTTTACTATTTATGTCTTTAATATCACAAGTAATTTCATTCCAGTATTTGATTGCCTTGTATTCAGTTCCCATCGTGACTAATTTGATCCTAATCCTTGGTAATTTTATTTGATTTTTTTCTTCTCAAATGTACATTACTATTACAATATTCAATTTTTATTACATCCTAATGTCTATTTTCCTTGATCCTTTTATACATTATTTTCAGTATATAAAATTTATTATTTGAATCAATTGGAAGCAAGCCATATTTAACGAATACTTCATTCCAATTTAACACATTTCTGTTTTCTCGGGTTTTTGAATCCCTAGAATCACCCATTTAAATGGAAATAGATGGCAAATAGGCTTATCTTTTGTTTAGAGGTTGCGAAATCATCACAACCGATATGCAAGTTTAAAACAAAGTAAACGATATGACTGTACAATATTGCACCTCATCTGACAATTCTTCAGCCGCCGGTTTTATATATACAGCCCGTTGTGAAAATTATGGAAACGGCTTCATATTAATATGAAGGCACATAATTGGAAGTACATAGAACCAATAGAAATTAATTAAACGAAATAAACACATGGTTTAACAAAAGCTTCACACCTGGACTACTTACGTAGATAAATGAACAATATTTGACCGAGATATATAAGATACGAGTACAAGAAAAAATATAAAATCAAGGACACAATATGCGGTATATAACAACCTTAATACTTTGTAATCCTGCCCTGCGGTGGCGCAGTGTGGTAACGCGTTCTCCTATTGCGCGGCTAATCCGGGTTCGACTCCCAGCAGTGCAAAAAGAACGCTTACTCAGAGATCTCATAAAGATCGCACTGCTCACTGTAGTCCGGGGTTTGGTTCCCTAGGCCTTAAGAGGTTCGGATTCCTCGGAAAACAGTAGGTCCCGGCGCAGCATTTCGTAGTCTTTGATACTACTTGTAATCCCTCCAGGAGTTTCAATGGTAATCTGACCCATTGTGCATATATATACCAGTGAAAAATAGAATATTATCAAATCCCTCAATATGTCAAACACCAATCGTTTAGAGTTTTCGTCTTACTCCTCTCTTTAATTTACACCAATATTCTCAATATCGTTTAGATCTTGCTTTCTGGCCATGTCATTCCTAGTTACATGTTGCGCTTTTCAAATAATTTCTTTACACTTTTGACCCGGTAACGAGGCCTTGTTGTCTTGAAAAGTGCGTCGTCGTAATAAAATACTTTCAATTGATGGAGTCAAAATTAAACATCCTACCATCAAATGCTACATATTGACTGTATATGTGATGATTACTATGCCATCTTGTCCTTTTGCCTGACAATAAACTCCATATTATGAGTGTCTGAAACTTTTAAACATTTTCCGTTAATGATACAACACCAAACCAACTAAACACTTGGATTTGATCAGAAACTACGTAAATCTTATAGGGTGCAGTTCCAGAAGTCAGGAAGTCAACGTTAAGATGCGGTAGTTGTGCTAGAAAATGTATAAAATGCATTGATGGTTTTCGTATAAACAGCATCGTTAACGGTGCGCTGGCTTCCGAAGTAACCCTAAGCTTGTATTGCTATTTTGTATAGGCCCTTAGGGTAGTTGAAATAAAATGAAGTGAACGTTGTTAAGCCTGAAGAATTCATGGCATATGTAATTACAGTAACTAAACGAAATTCTTTTTTCGCGGCTGTAAAACTTGATTATATAACCGAGATGGTTCTAAATCCGAGCGAACGTAAGAGTGGTTCGACCTATATTGCTTGTCATAACTATTTTGCGAGAGCTGGTAGAGGGCGTTAAAACCTTTGTTCTCACCTTAACAGTAGGTTGATAATAAGGTTTTTATTAATACGATTTGCAGGGAACATATTAATACCTGTAATATATAATTTACTTGTACATATATGCTTTTAAGGGTGGACTAGGTTCCGTCAAAGGGCGAATACCTTGCACGACCCAGGTCGACCTGCTTACCATAAGGTTTGAAGCAGCAATTTGGACGACCGGGAGAAAATTTCCCTTCACACCCCAGAGGAGGCGCACAGGCTACCCAGACCAACCGATAGCATTTATTTCGGTCAGGACAGATATGGTTACAAATGGCTACATGGCTTGTTCTTAAAAGTTTTAGCCAAAGGTAATTCAGTCGGAAAGAGTGTGATATTTTCAAGTACGTAACAATACACCAGAGAATGGTTAAATTCAGGGTTGTATGATAAGGTTAAACATCCATAACAAATACAGCAATAATATAACAGTACAGTATACAGTAATATAATATATATATACAGTTAATAGTATATGGATAAATAAGGTAAACAAACGTAAGATATGCAGTAATATATATATACAGTAAAAATTATATGAATAAACTAAGTAAACAACCTTAAAGTATACAGTAACGAAGAATTACAAACAGACACGAGTCAATATACAAGACCAGCGGTTAAAGAACTGAAACAATTTCAGTTTAGTTAGCAATAAGCAATTATACGGCTGTAATAGTGAAACAGTCACATTGTAAAACGTCCAAGTGCAAAAAGTTAAGAGAAGGACTAGGATTTCGAAAGCGAAGGAAGTTCAATGATATATATGCAGTGACAAGGGACGGTCAACCCCAGTTATGACAGGCGGGATAGTAGCTTTCCGTAAATTCACTCGGAGACAACCATGGCAGCAAAACTAATGCAGAGACCAAGAAGAAATTGTGAGCGGGAGTTGACCACCAACATAAAAAAAAACAGATTAGTCAGTTTTTGAAATGGTCTTGAAAGGTGGAATTAACTGGTTGAGTTGGAGTCGAATACATAATGGTCCGCATCTCCAATAATACCACAAAGGCAGAGAGGTGAATCCCTAAGTTTGAACCGATGAAGGTATTTTGGGAATGCGCCATTATCTGTGAGAAAATACGTGATAAACTTATTGGAGATCTGTGTGTTAACACTAACTTTAGGTAAAACTATCCGAGCTCTAGTCGAAGTGCATGTAGAGTCCCAAAACAGTGGCCATTCCGTTACCAGATATTTGTTTGCCAAGTGGCTTAAGAAGAATAGTGGGATTGGTGCGGAAACATTCTGTCCATCTACAGCAGTAGCAGCCTTTGTATGAAAGTCCGCAGTTTAATTGCCGTGGATACCGGCTTGAGGTTTAACCCAAATTAGACCAAAAGGTTTCAATCTGGACTTGATATCCTTTTTGACACTGGTGCTTTATCGGACGTTAGTGCAGAAGCATTGACGCTGGAGAGACTATCCACAAAAGTGTTGGCTGTATAAGCCATAGGACAGCGTGTCTGATATCCAGAAGTTCAGCTTGGAAAACGGAGTTGTTTCTGTCCAGCCTGCAACCAATGCTCTCAACCAGCACTCCGACTTTAAAGATGCAAGACGCATACCCCACACCGGAGTCAGACCCTGAACCATCTGTAAAGATGGCGTATATAAAGTCTGAGGAGTAGGGGTGAGTAACAATATGTCTTTCATCATATTTCAGCGAGCCTAATGCGATGTTAAAGTCGTGGCTATTGGAATGGGGTTATTATCGTGATGGAGGTTATTCTTTAGATGGCGGAAGTTGAACTTTTTACAATGCTTATTAAGGACTATGTTGATTGAAGTGATTCCTATAAGGGTGCACAGAGAGTTGGTGGGCGCAGTATGATAGGCAGTGATAATCCTCAGTAGGAAACTTCTTTGAATAGATTTGAGGTGCTGGATTTGTTGTATAGTGAGTACTACTGCCGTTAGTACTGTGAGTTGTACTGCTGCCCAGACACCCGCACCCTAAGAGAAAATTTTTTCAACGACTGCGTTGTACCAAACTTTCAGGTATGATTTTTTGATTCCCCATTTCGAGTGTGAGACACTTGTGAAGTATTCGCAGACGTTAAAGCATTTGTCTGAGAGGGTGTGAACGTGGGGAGACCAGGTGAGCTTATTGTCAATAATGATCCCGAGGTAACTGAGAGAGCCGCAAATTTTAACTGGAGAGTTGTTGATTTTAATAATTGGGTTACGTTTAAGGCATTTATTTTTCCCGAAGACAACGGCGTGGCATTTATAATGAGCGATCCTCAGTCCAAGATCAGCAAGGCCGGTAGACACTAAGTCGAATAGATGATTCATGTTGGCTTCCAGTTCCCTGCGTGAAACCTCGCATGTAATGACAGCAAAATCGTCAAAAAAAGACGGGAGTTGAAATTTCTTCTCATTCAGTTGTAGCATTCGGTTAAAATAAATGTTCCAGAGCACCGGTGCGACAACCGATGCCTGAGGAGCACCCTTGAAGATAAATTTTTTAATTGTCGTCGAATCTTACTTATAGATAACCGAGAGATTTTTTAGCGTTTTAGACTTTTAGAGATTTTTAGACTTCCAAATTGTGTACTCCAAATTATCTAGACCACCACCCTTATTTGCCACCCTTAACTATCTTGAGTACGGAGTGGATCTCCTCGATCTGCAAAGCCTCCGTCATTGGGTCGGGATCGAGGTGATAGTTGAGTGGAGGATCTGCGGTTCTGCCTCCAAAGAAGTGATCCATCAATATCTTGATTCTGTCTTCATAAGGCAAGGTGGGGCCATAAGACAGTTGGAATTTAAAAGCAGAGGGTCTGAAACACTTATTTATGCTGAGCTTAAAGTGAATGCCGAATTTTTCGCTGCAGCCTGAACAGAACCTTCTCCATGCACTACGCTTGGCATCGAGAATATCCTGTTTGTAGCGAGCTCTTTCCCTTTTATACCGGAGTTGGGAGGTAGAATTTTCTTGTTCTGGTGCGTTGTTTTTAGCTAGAGTTCTATGTTGTTTAAATAGAGCAGTGACAAAGTTCCGTGGGGCGCAACTCCTTGCCTATTCGAAGGCGCGAGTCCTATCACCCATAACCGCGCACCGGCCAGGGGCCAGTTGGCCGGCGGTCCAGTCCGCCCCTGCATGCCTTTACTTTAAATGATATTTAAACATGCTCATCCCCATCAAATGAGATACAATAACAAATATAAGTGGTAGTTTATTTTCAAAGGAGACAAAGAGATACAATATTAAAGAAGCTTTATTTTATATTGCCCCTGCTGATCATCGTTTACGAAAGTTTTAGAATTTGAAAACCATATCGGTACCTTATACCATAATCACGCACAAAAATCTCATTCGCTTTTAACATTTACATAGCTGTAATTATTTTGAAATAAGCGGTTTATTCACCGGCTCATTATTCACTACGTTGGAAGCTACGAATTTTAAAGATGGCGAAGTTGTTTATCTACTTTTAATAATAATGATATTGATTATTTATATTTCATACGGTTAACGTTTTCGCAGCGATCCTGTTCTCTCAGCATGTGACATTTTCCTTGGAATTGTAAAAAATGTGCATACCTTTTTAAGATTATGAATATATAATATAATAAATAGGATATGCTCATATAAGTTATTTATTACATATGAAAATACTGCTTAAGAAATATCAAAATTATCTGTTAAAAAAATAAGTTTTCAGTGTTCAATAGTTTACTGGATATGCATGCTTTATGGATATTATAAAAATGTATTACTAAAATTAGATTCTCGTTTTGTGCTCAGTATATGCCTTTGAGTATAAGTTACTTGTAATATAACCTTTCGTTTAGATCAAAGGTATAGTAAAGGATAAAGGGATATATAAATCTATGGAGAAGTATCACTGAAATCGAAAACAACATAAAATCGTATTGAGAGGAGGATTTTTTAAATAATTAGGAGATAATTGAAAAACAAATACTTGGGAGAGAGATTAAATACATATTGTGTGTAATTGTGAGGCTGTAATGGCTCAAATTAAAAAGATCCAATAGCAATTAGTCGAGCATATTGCAAAGAAAACTAATCAAAAATGAATAATCAAATATCGTATTTGGATCTAGCAAAAACAAAACGTCAAAGGAGGGAAAAAGCTTACTCAAAGAAGATGATTGGCTGAAATGAACTAAAGCCCTGGGGTCGCAGTAACTTTTTGTAAAAGATTGACTTGTCATTTGGAGATTAATGGTTGATTTAAGGATATTTGAAGGGACCCTCATCAAAAAAAGACAGTCCATTCAAATTTAAATCTTGGAATTCTAAAATTACAATTTGAATTTTTTTTTCCAAAAATTTCTTTCGCCCGCGATATACTTTTTTCATAAGAACTTAATATTATAAACAAAAAAGTGAAAATTTTCTTATATTTTTATTTCTTGTCATAATTTTTCCAGAATTGACAACATTTCTTGTTGCCAATTGTTATTATTATTTTTGATTACAACAGTTTCACTTATAAACATGAAACACACCAATTAAATCTATGTGCACATATTTAATCCATTACTTATCAAACGTAATCTCGCATGCACTGCTTGTCAGTTTATAAGATGGAGGGACTGTGATACCGAAAAACCGTCGTTTAAGAACTATTTTGTCTGCTTTTATCACATAGGTCTTTGGATTACCAACCGAAAAACCAGACAGCTATCAAAACGGAATAGACGAGTAAGGGTTAAAACGGTTAAAGTTCCAAATGGGCTAAACATGAATATACCATAATTTTAATTGAGATCACACAAAAAAATTATAACAGCCATTAAATTTTAATCATTTCTTGACCATATAGTTTTGAAGGAAAGGAAAAAGAGAGCTTGTGTGAGCATGCGTGTGTGTGTGTGTGCGCGCGTGTGTGTGTGTATGTCTGTCATCTAGAGTGCAACTGTGAGAAAAGTGAACTTATTTTTTTGTTACAGTTATAACCACGCCATCCTGAAAAGATATCATCAACAAATATGAATTGAAAATTTTGTGTAATTTCAATTTATATATTTTTATGCAATGTCATTCAGAATGACACATTTCCGAAATGCTTAAAGTTTTAGAAAGTGGAATCACTTTTACGAATATTCCATGCAATCCCTAAGTGATATTTAGTTCTGAGCTTAAGGGGCGGATTTAGGCAGGAGCGATCGAGGCGATCGCCCCCCCCCCCAACCCAAACGCAAAATGAAGGAAGTTTTTTTGTTTTGTTGCGATTCAGAATGTCCGCTGGAGATGAAGTTCTTCGTAAACATTTCGAGTCTTTTAAAATCCATTTTATAAGCAAAACCATTCAAAATTACAAAATTCAATGTTTTGCCATGGAACTCCAGTTTCACATCGTTGCATAAGTTCCTGAAACAGGTGTCTATAGTGTAGTGTTTGATGAAACTACAGGTGTTTCGCATATTTCTCAAGTGACACTTATAGTAAGATAGGTCACTGGTGAAGCAGGAAAAATGGAAATTCGTGAAAATATTTTGACTTTTTTCTAAATATGTTTGCTGCTTTAGCAAAATCAAAGAGTAGTATTCCCCAAGAAGCCACTTCCTTGTCAACTTCGGCTGAATTAAAAGCGACTGGAGTTGCGATTGATCACGAAGTTGTTAAGATTGTCGAGAATTTTGGACTGGATTCTTCCAGAATGATTGGTATTGGTACAGACACGTATATTGTGATAACATCTAATGTCTGCGGTGCTGTAAAGAAGCTCAAAAAATTGATGTAAATGCAATCCACTGTCCACGTTTCAGCCACCAACTGAATTTGATTCTATCCAAATCTTCGTTCATTTCTACCATGCGTAATTCTGTTGTCGTCATCAAATAAGTTGTGAGTTTTCACGAGTTCAGCGCAAAGAAATAGCTTCTTGAAAAACATATTGAGCGGCAACTTTCTGGACTTTGCGAAACGTGATGGGTTGAAAGACATAATGGCGTTATAAAGTTCAATGAGGATATTATTAAGATCGTGTAGATGCGTTAGAGGAGATATCAACTTGGCACGACCCGAACTCAGTACCCAAATGAAAAACTCTAATTTATTCATTGCACAACTCAGAATTTATTTTTCAACTACACAATGAAAATGTGTGGGCGGGAGGGGTGCCTCCCAAAAGATGCATGAAGCCTGCCCTCTCCCCATTCCCGAAGTTCGGTTCTGGATTACACGTTTGTTGTTTTAGTCATATGAATATTAATCTAATAATTATACAATACAAACATTTAATTTTTAAACAATTCACTTACACGAGTTGCTTTTTGTTTAAAATTCTTCCTAGGAATTGAATGAACCCGTCGTCGACGAAGCTCTTCGTTTGCAGGAAATTTGAAAATGGAAGCTTTTGCTTTGCCTCGTAATTACTGCGGCAATTTATCACAGAGCAGTGAGAGGGTATAATAAATTACAAAATTAACAATTAAACAACTTTAAATGGCCTTTTTTTTTTAGTTTATTGCAACTACAAATACTGCAATATTAGCATATATCAAGATTTGTATTTTAAAATTCATAATGGGGGAATTGGGTGGGAGAGGAAGAATTACATAAAACAATTTACGCAAATATATTCTTCCTGGCCCGTTTCGTTCACGTCTGCTTCCAGCTTAGGTCATCCAGGCCACTGCTGTATTCCACAATAAGTAAATAAAGGGTGTGCTAGCAGGGGCGGACTGAGTCCTCTCAAGGGGACGCGTACCTTGTAATTTCAGAGGGCGCCGGTCCTTACCCATTTGGAGGCGCAATTTCTATCGCCCATGAGAGCGCACCGCCCCGGTGGCAGGTTGGCCGGCAGTTTAGGCCGCTCCTGTGTGCTAGCGAAAGACTAGTTAAGTTCATGTCCTGAATAAAAGGAGGCCTAAAGCCATCACCATAGAGTTTTCAAAAATATTGGGGGTCCAAAGCACATAATTTGTACATTTATACATTACAGTATATGTAAAATTGCAATTTATTTCAAATTATTGGGCGGCAGGCTCCACGGGCCCATATAACTCTACGCCTATGGCTAAAGCCCGCAATCATGATGATAACAGTTACAGACTGGATGCTGAGTCATATCCCTGTACATACACACGCGCGTTGTTATGTCAACAAGTTGTTATTTGGTTTATACTGCATACACGTGCTTTATTAAAACATATTTCGTGCAGGAGCTGGGATCAAGGCCGCAGTCAGTAGCTTTTTAAGGGAGAACTCTGAAAGCCAGAGAGGATGTTTGGAATTCGTTAACGTTTTGACGTATTTTATTGGTACAATCTTCAATCTCTATTCGCGAGGTTTATGTCTCACGAATAAGCCGCTAATGGAAAAACCGCGAATTGCAAAACCAGAACTATATGCAGAAGTGCGGTTTACGTTCATAACATGTGTCTTTCATGTTCAATGCTGTACATTACTGCAATATTTTCACGAAAAGATGCAGAAACAATAAACATATTTCACTTAGCGTTATTTTTAATGTTTGGCTAAAGTTTAGAAACCACATATAGTAGTATGTAATAACAACACCCTAAATGTTCACTTAAAACCATTGTTTCATTAACCATTTTAAACAAAATCCTCACCTTAATTTAAATCACTGGAAAAATAAAGGGTTTTGATTTTTATTAAAAGATTTGTTATTTTTAACTATTTTCATTTCTTTTTAGTTCAACCGAAATTAACCGAATCCGCGAATACCAAGGGATGACTCTATTTTTATATCGGATCCTTATAACGAAAGTATTACAACTCAAAAAATCCCAATTTTCAGAAAATGAAAAAAAAACAAAAAAAAACAAACCTGTTTCTGGCTGAATTGAGGGACGTTGTGTTCATCTAATGACATGTGCCAACTAGCCGAAACCCGAATAACTTACGACTTAGCTTTTTGTACGGGAAGATGCAGCGCTGTTTGCAACATCTGGTTGTAACTTTGTTATTTTCATAGAATTTTGAGTTATAAAGTTCGTCGCAAGAGTGCAATATTTAGTAACAAAATACTGGATGACTGCAATATGGATATATAAAATGCTTTAATGAAGCTAATTAGTTCTTAGTATTGTACATTTCACATAATTTAAAAGTCAAAATCAATGTATATAGAATATGGTGCTCAGGATGGTTTATGTGAGCAAATTATTTTAGAAATGGCAACATACTAGTCCAATGAACAATAATACACTAATTAGTAGCGTGAAACACTGTGCTAAAACTATAATAAACTATTTAAACACGACTTAAAATTATTTACGAGTTAAAATTATTTAATTAGGTTAGGATGACGATCTTGAAAGTGAAACGTGATCTTGATCGGTTAGGATGACGATCGTTTCGGCAGTGAATGACTGCCTTTGTCGAATCCAGTTACAAAAGTGAAGGTAAACTATCAACTTCACCGGACTTGGCGTTACGCCATATGTGCTTAGTTCTACATAAAATTGTCTTACGTGTTTTACAGTATTGCAATAGGACAGCGGTTTGCAACTTTTTTGCATCACGGATCACTTTTCAAGAGAAGAATAAATCGCGGAGCACTTTCCAAGAGAAAAATTAATCGCAGAGCACTATCGTTGTCCTTATGCCAAAAGCACATACGTGCGTTGTTGGCTAGTTTTACCTAACCACATTTTTTACGGTATCAGTCGACATTTTATTGTGCAATAGTAAAAACACAGATTTGTTTTAGAAATTTAAAGTGTTTAGACGAAACAATACAGAGTTTCACCAGGAGATTCCATAACAAACAGTTATTTCGACACTGGCGTAAGGTTTAAAAACACGATTTTTCGGGAGCCAACTGCTCCCTTTGTCAAGTGAAGGCAGAATGAAGAGTTCGTGAAAGTCCTAAGCTTATATACCCGCATGTTGGGAATCCCCATCTGACGTCATCTGGTGCGGAGCAGTTCCAGCTGGGGAAACCCCAATTGGGGAAAACCTCACAGGGTAAACCCTATCACTTGACAACGTCATATGATCACCCCCTCTAGTTGATCAAACCTGTAGTTGGTGATTGACGTCGTCAGGTGATGTGGTTTTCCCGGCGAGGGTTTCCCCAGCCGGAATTGTCCCGCACAAGATGACGCCAGATGGGGATCCAAAACACGTGGGTATACAAACTTGGAACTTTCACTAACTCTTCATTCTGCCTTCACTTGACAAAGGGAGCAGTTGGCTCCCGAAACGTCGTGTTTTTAAACCTTACGCCAGTGTCCATTAATTGCTTGTTAAATTTAAAGTGCTTAAATTTGAATCTAAACTTAATTTTAACAATTAATATTATTAAAGCTTGAAATTTAAATATCATTTTCTGAAAAATCAATTATGCGTATGCATTCTTATATAATTTTATTATTTTTATACTTTTCTCTTCTCATAAGGGCTACGATATTTTCACCGATATAGGCACTAAACCCAATGACAGAAGTGTTAACAATGGAGGGCATTTTTAATCAGTTGGGTATGTAAAACGTGAAGTTTAATTTCATTCAAAATGTTATATTTTTCACAAATTTCAGAGAAATGGGAAACTTGCTGAAATACATAAATGAAAAATAGTAACAAAAATAAACCTTATTAATTTCATATAAAGCAAATTTATAAAAATTTATTAAAATTTTATATAAATATAAAGCTGAAAATTTTTTGATTCAGCGACCAGGGGCAATGTTTTATAAATCTGGCTTTTTTTCCACTTATTTAGAGAGAAATCCAGCGTTGTTGTTTTTTTTTTGTAATTTTTGAAAACTGGAACACGCAGAACACTTGGAATGTTTTCGCGGAGCACATATTGAGAACCGCTGTTGTAGGAAATGTCACTCGCATCCAATTTGGGGGAATTTATGCTAAATTTTACGCATTATTTTTGAAATGAGAGGGGGTAGGAACTCCTGAATACCGTGCACAAATATCTTATTTGCCTCTCAAAGCTTATATTGTGATACTTCTCTGAAGTAGTTTACTCAGCGGTTCATTATGAACATAATAAAGAAATATGACTTTCAAATAATGTCGAGGTTGCAAAACTAGTTTTATTTTCGTAATAACAAACGTATCTATATAAAGGACATTCGTAATGGGGAAACGGAATATCTAGTTCTGCTGCCAATTAAAGCAATGTCTCCCCAGTTTTGGCTATTTTCCATATTTTTATTATCCGCTTCTGTCAGTGATTCTGTTGGTAAGTTGTATTCATGTATTCTAGTAAGTTGTATTGTACGGATTCATGTATTCTAGTAAGTTGTATTGTAAGGATTCATGTATTCTCAATTCCTTTGTCAATGTACTCCATCTTCTGATGAAATGGGAAAAAATTCTACCTTAAATACCACACATTTTAAATGCAAAACTGCAATACAAATTTGTATATTTTGTTTTCAAAAATATTCTGTATAGAGTTCGAATTTTAAAAGAAGGCATTCGTTTTCCAAAAGTGTTTAGAAAACGCAAGAAATATACTCAGAGACTTGGTATTTTCATTTTTTGTTGATACAATCGAACATTTACAATCCGACCCCATAAAAAAGAAATCACGTACCTCTGCTACTATATTAATGTAAGAAGCAACAAGTTGAGTCAAGTCAAACAGAACTAAGTTAATTTCATTATGGTTAAATTGAGTTTAAATACATCTAGATTTTTTCTCAGAAAAAATTAAAGTAATTTAATTTTTTATTAAAATTTTTCACAAAGAAATTAAAAGAACTAGAGATACTAAATTTTTAGGCATCACTTGAAATGAACGACTAGATTGGAACGATCAAATAAATGAAATCTGCAAATAATACGAAAAACTGCAGAGACCATAATAAGACTAAATAAATACCATTACATAGCAAAATACAATTATATTATTCACTAATGTATAGTCACCTTAATTATTGAAATAGCTTATGTGGATTTACTGGTAAAATTAATTTGTAGATCGTATACAAAAAATAATCAGTAGATTATTAAAAATCATTTTAGCAATAAATCTAACAAATCTTAAATTGCATTAAAATATGAGATTAGGATTCTAAATGTAAAAGAAATACATACATTTCAAATATTAAACATGATATATCTCAGAATAAATGAGGATAAATATGATGAGGTTTTTAATATCACGGTAAAACCCAATTACAAAAATACAAGATCGGGTGGATTATATAAATTAACGAATATCAGAACTGAAATGGGAGTTAAAGATATAAATTATTATGGCGTCAAAATGTGGAATGAACTACCTACTGATACGAAGAATATACAAAGCAAAGGAGAATGTAAAAAATACTCAAAGCACATCTAATAAATAGGCAAATAATAGATCGTGAATTGTGGGTGGGGACATTTAATCTTTTGATTTTACTCTGCATCCCCCGTGCTCGGTGTGGCGTGGAAATAAAATTTTGTTTGTTTGTTTGTTAACTAATCAAGTAATTAATAATTTCAGTATCGTATGTTCGTTATTGTAATTAAATTATACAACAATAGTAATACTTTAATAGGTGGTGATCCTTCTTTAGCCCCGAAGGGATGCGGATGCACTGAAACACATGAAGTAAGTATGTATTCTGCACCCGCAATTACTCAATCACACTGATGCTCAGAATCTAAAGATAATCAATCAAAAATGAACATAATTCACAGCATTTCTATTTAAAAAAATCCTGAAAATTAGGTACATTACAGAATTTTGGAAAATCTACGAGCATTATTTTTAAACTCGTACGAACTATACAAATGAGAGTGGAAGGCGCATAAAACAAATTATTCTACATAAAATTATGAAACCTGGTTCCAGTTTACAATGGCTTCTAGTACGCCTACAGATCGCAAATGAATTACTCATATTGTTTACGATATTGTAAGTCAATTCTTGAGAGAGTTAATGTATTCAAATATTGGCTTCATTTAGTTAGAATTCCATCTATTTGGTGTGAATCGTGTATTTATATAACTGTGAATTATTCATATAATTTGAATGACAGTGCGATGTTTTCAAATGTGTAAGAGCTAAATTTTGCTTATGTCATATAAGAACAACGTTTCTAATATATATATTATAGATTGAAAAGAAGCCGGAAAAGAAATGTCACTACCTTACAACCTACTCTGTATATGAAATACTTGATGCTGTGATTCGTATTTGTCGAAGTAAGTTCTAAGAATCGTTGAAATATTCAAAATCAATCTTCCGTTATTCAAATACCTTAAGGTAGTTTAAAATAAATTTGTATATTATATTTGCTGAAATAATTTAGGCCTACCTTAATTTCGGTTAAACCTAAATAATGGAAGTGCCATTGCTTGCTTTACATGTAAATATAATTTTATTACCGCTATTATACAATTATTTAAGGCACAACTATTTATAATATACAAAGCTTGATACAAAAAAAATCAAAATAGACAAATAGTGTACCAAGTTTCAAGGCGACTGCTAATAACAGATGGAAAGGTCTATACAAATATGATGCAATTTAAATTACATTTTAATTTGGTTAGTTTATGATGTAAAGTAAATAAATAGTTCGAATACGTTCATTTCTGTTTGTTCATTCTTAAATTTTAATTATCAATTTATTTTAAAGGTGAAGATCGTAATGCCCAAAAGATAATGGATGGCTGCAATATGAAGCTGTTACCACAAAGGGTATGCTGCCTATTTTTTTAAATTCTTAAGTTCTAAAACGACATCCGATTTTTGAGTATTTTAAAATAAAATTATATTTTATGTTAATATTTCATACACTATTTAGGAAACGCTATTATATACTTGTTATTATTTATAAGATACTTTATATATATATATATATATATATATTAATTAATATACTAGATATGAAAATCCAATATATTCAGGATAAAATCCTGTACTATCATCTTTTTATGCATTGAGAATTTGCAATATAATACAGGGTTAGCATTAATGATTCGTCAGGTTTCAAAACACTTAATTTAAAAGTACAAGGTCTACAAATATGGGTGATACATGAAAAGACGCATACACTCACCAAGTTTCAGGTGCATACTACATGTATTCAATGTGTGCACCGTTGATCTCATGGCACATGTCCAAACGATAATCCAGTTCGTTCCACACGTATAGAATATCATATTCCCGTCCATGCTCATTACAACACCAGTGATGCTTTCCTTCAGTTCTTGCAATGCTGTTGCCATCGGTGGTAGGTAAACTTGCATCTTTTCATGTATAATCCATCTTTGTAGGTCTTATCCTTCTAAATAAAAAGTGTTTTGAAACCCGATAAAGCATTTATGATAACCCTGTAAAATAAAGCCTTTTTTTTTGTCTTTTACGTCCAATGCGAAGTGAACGGCGTTCAATTTTGTTTCACTCTAATCAGAGGCGTGGATGATGAATTTCATTAATATTTTTATGTTTATGTACGAAGCTGTGAAAAAAGGTATCGCAGAGGAACAGAGCAAACAAATTAAAAAATTATTAAAAAAAGTTATAATATTAAGATATTTAAAATAATAAAATAGCATTAATATATATATAAAATTGCATGTGAATGTAACTTCTTTAATATATATATATAAGGTTTTCCTCGCCCATTCTTGGCGGAAACAGGCTTTGGGACGGGCAGAGCGCCATGTTCCCAAGCCTCTTTTTACATCACTTCTTAATGTGCCATGTCTAGAAACTTCCTGACAATGTGACACGTGTTTAGGATTGTGGCTTTTTGTATTTCAATGTAGGTGTTTGGGTCCATGTTGAGTGTCTCCAAATTCGTAGCAAGCGTTTTTGGTACTATCCCTGTTGCTGAGATGACTAACGGGATGATGAGGATCTTTTCCATACCCCATATATCTCGTACTTCATGTCTGAGATCTTGGTACTTGGTGATTTTCGTTGTGTAGGTTGTCTGTATGTTATTGGTGTTGGGTACTGCTATGTCGATTAAGTACGTGGTCTTATTCGATTTATCGACGAGGGTTATGTCAGGACGGTTATGTGGGACTGTCTTGTCTGTTATGATTGCTCTATCCCAGTAAAGCTTGTGTGTTTCGTTCTCATGCACGGTCTCTGGCTCATATTTGTAGTACAGGCATTTTTCAGTCAGAAAGCCAGCATTCGCTGCCAATTTCTGGTGGACTATTTCGCTTCTTGATCGTATACATGTTTGTAGTCGGACTTAACAAGGATCTTGCATCCTGCCATCACGTGTTGGATTGTCTCCGATGCCGCATGACAGTGTCTGCATTTGTCGCTTTCTATGTCTTTTCTCTGGATGAATTTCTGATTGTTCCTTGTTGCGATCACTTGGTCTTGGATGGCTAGCATGAATCCTTCTGTCTCTGGCTGGAGAGTGCCTTTGGCCAGCCAAGAATTTGATGCCTTTTTGTCAACGTGTGGTTGTTGCAGGTCATTGTAGTGCCTGCCATGTAATGGTTTTCCGGCCCAAGTTCTCAGTTTCTGTTCGTTGGCTGTTTCGAGGACACGCTCTTCGGTACTACACAGGTTTAGTGGCGTGTAATTTGCATCTGCTTGTATTATGGCTTGGATGAGTGGCGATCGGGGACTCTTCAACTGGAAGTATTGCCTCATGCTCTGGATCTGCTTGTCATGTAAGTCTTTGAGGTCCGCTTGTCCGCGTCCTCCTTCTTCCCGGGGTAGTGTTTGCCGTTCAATTGCCGTTGCAGGGTGTAGTTGTCCGGCTCTTCTCTGGATGGTTCTCATTTTCCGCTGGAGTTGTTCTAGTTCAGTGTTGGACCATTTGATGATCCCGAAGGAGTAGGTGAGCACTGGTACCGCATATGCGTTAATTGCTTGCGTGGTGTTCTTCCCGCTCAGTTTCGTCTTCACAATGCTTCTAAGTCTTTCTTGGAATGCTTGCGTGAGCTGGACTTTGACTTTCTTGTGCTCCTGCTGCCGTTTTTGCATTATCCCTAGGTATTTGTAGGTTTCGCCCTCGTCCAAGGTCTTCAGTAGTCTCCCGTCTTCGAGTTCGATGCCTGGTAAATCTTCTTTGCTATTCTTCTGTATTTTGCACTTATCGAGGCCGAATTCCATTCCTATGTCCTTGGAGAATGTCTCTGTTATACTGATGAGTTGTCGGAGTTGGGTGATTGTTGGCGCGTATAGCTTGATGTCATCTACGTACATGAGGTGGGAGACTTTATGTAGGTTTCTCTTGTCTTTCTTCAGCATGTATCCGTATTTACTTGTGTTCAGCATCCTTGACAAGGGGTTTAACGCCAAGCAGAACCACTGGGGGCTTAGTGCGTCTCCTTGAAAGATTCCGCGGCGGATGGGGATCTCGGCCGTTTCTATTTTACTGTCTGGCGTGTTTAGCTGTAACCGGGTTCTCCATTGTTTCATGCTGCTCTGTAGGAATCGGATGATTGAGGGATGCACTTTGTATATGCTGAGTATTTCAAGGAGCCACGAGTGCGGAACAGAGTCGAAAGCCTTCTTGTAGTCTATGTATGCGGTGTTGAGTTTTCGCTTTTGTTTTCTTGCTTGTTCCAGGATAACTGAGTCGATGGTAAGCTGCTCTTTACATCCCAGAGTCCCTTTCTGGCATCCCTTTTGTTCTTCCGTCATTAAGTTGTTGCTTTCGCTGTGCCGGCTTATTTTTTCAGAGATGCACCCCGTGAGTATCTTGTACAGGGTGTTAAGGCACGTAATGGGTCGGTATTTCGCTGGGTTACTGGTATCCTGGTCCTTCGGTAGGAGGTAAGTTATTCCCTTGCAGAGGAATTCAGGCATTTTGCTGGGGTCTTCAATTATCGCCGTAAGTTCCTTGGCTAATGGGCCATGGGCGCTGGTAAATTTCTTGTACCAGAAGTTGTGTATGCCGTCAATACCGGGTGCTTTCCAGTTGTGCGTACGTTGGATTACCTGCTGGAGTTCCTCTATCGTGATGCCCGTGTACTCCATCTCCTCTATTCCTCTCGTAGCCTCCATTTCTTGCTGAATCCAGGGGGCGCTTTTGTGCTGTACTTCATTGGACCATAGTGTCTTCCAGAAGGTCTCTATTTCTGCTGGCTTTGGGGCTTCGTACTTGTCTTTGTTCGCTGGGGTCTCTCGAAGCTTCCTGTAGAAGGCCTTCTGGTTTGCTTGGAATTGCATGTTCTGTTGTTTTTTGTTGGTATAGTCTTTGTATCTTCGGAGTCTTCTGGCGTATACACCCAGTTTTTGTTTGAGGGTATCCAGATATTCGCTGATGTGTTTATTGGGCTCTTCGTGTCTTGTATGAATCCTATTTCTCTTAAGGGCCATCTTCACTTTCCTCACTAATTTCTTACCCCTATTTCCCTGCATGTACTGGGTTATTCGCCCTATGCTGCTGCGGAGCTCTTCTATTCTTTTCTCCAGTCTCACTTGCCATGGTGGTTGGGCTTTGTTTCCTCTGTTACTTCGGCCTTCGTTCCTTACTTCGTACCCATTGGCGCGTGATGCCGCTACTGCTGCACAGTATATGGCGGTGTGTATTTCCTGTAGGGAGTTGTGGTTCTGTAGGTGTAGTGGTAGAGTATGTTCATTGAGGATCTTGGTTGCTTTGCAGAGTTTCCAAGATGCCGGTTGGCGTGGTATTCTTGGCCTTGTTGCGGCATCCGAGCCTTCATATTCCGCCAGGGCACATTGGAAACCTTCTTCCATTTTCTCCACGTCCCTCCTCTCTTCTTCTTCTATGCTTGGTTGGAGCGGTTCTCTTGCGCTACTAGCTGGTGCTTCAGGGTTGGCCACACTGGTTGAAGTGTTTGCCAGGTCATTGGCGACTTCATCTCTTAACCTTTGTAGTATGGGCTCTGCTAAGAGATTTCTGGTTATTATGTTCCTGCGTTGGGTTGTTATCCTTTCTATACTGATGTCCAGGTGTGGGTACTGTTGTGCGAATTTGGCGTGAAGTGTGGGTCTGTAATTTGTCATGTCTGTTTCCAGCTTTGTAATCGTATAGTAGGTGCGCATGATGTAGGTGTTCATATCTATTGTCCATGACATGCGCTGGCGTGGTCTTTCAGCCCTAGTGGTTGCACCTATACTAGGCTGCAAAGCACTTTGGGCTGTGTTGGTTCTAGTAGCCGTACAGTTGGAGGCGCCGCTACAACCGCCGACACCTCCAAGGAGAGACTGTTGCATATTTTTCGAACTGGCCCCTCTGCTTAAAGTCCGAACGCGGTTCTGATTTAAGAGCGAGACAACCGATGCTCCATTCATATTTTCATTATGGTTCATATCATCAGAGTCTGAGATAGCCTTTTTCACGTCGCTGGGTTACCGATAGTTATCCCAACGGCGTTCCGGATGCTGGCATGTCGTCAGCAGGCTACAAATCCGGTTTTAATGGCCCAATGGTATATTTATTCATTATATATATATATATATATATCACATCATCATTATATTCAACCATTATCCATCCACTGCAGACACTGAGCAATTCGTTTCCACGTCACCCCAACCTGTTTTCTTATTTCATCCACCCATCTAGTTTGAGGACGTTTTCTAGGTCTTCGGTGGTCTCTTGGAATCCAGTTCAGAATTTCTGTTGTCCATCGTTGATCAGTTCTTCTTGCAATATGCCCAGCCCATCGCCATTTCAGCCCTTTTACTTTAACAATGATGTCCTCTACTCTAGTTTGCTCTCTCACCCAAGTGTTTCTTTTTCGATCTCTCCTAGTTATTCCAAGCATGCACCTCTCCATGCTCCTTTGCGTTGTCTGTAACTTTCGTATTGCTCCAACTGTTAGACTCCATGTCTCTGATCCATAAGAGAGGACTGGCAATACACACTGGTTGAAGACCTTTCTTTTTAGATAAGTTTAATACGTCTGTTGAGTTCTTTCATAATGTTGCCATCCATTGAAATCAGTTGGCCAAGGTAAATATATGAATCAGCAATTTCTAGCTCAATGTTGTCAACTTGTATTTTTGTTTTCTCTACGAAATTATTGAACATGATTTTATTTTTTTGTAGGTTCATCTTATGTCCAACTTCTATACTTCGTTGAAAGCTCCTGTACCATGTCTTGTAGTTCTAATGGGTTCGTTGAGAAAATAACAATGTCATCAGGTAACCGCATATGACTTAAACACTCACCATTTACTTTTATTATTTTTTTATTTCTATTTATCAGCTAAAAAAGCATCTATAAAGCTTATGTCAAAAGTTTTGGAGAGATGGTATCTCCCTGCCTCACACCTTTACCAATTTCGATAGTTTTGCTATCTTGATGCAACCTAAATTTTGCACTCGCATTTTTTTAATCACGTTTCACCGTGTCAGTTTACATCATTGACGTCGGTTGATTTTAAAGAACTGATAACTGCTGATGTTGTAACTACTACCTAATTTATATACTTATACATATGTACACAATGAAAGCTGGTAAAGTGACCCCATTTTATAAGAGTGAATTGGTAGGGACTTACTCAATCCTATACAAAAGTCTGTCGTGTATAATGACCACTTCTCTTTGGTAACCACTGCAGTCTACAGTAGTCCCAAAGGTGGTCACTTTAGCCAGGTTCTAGTGCATATATTTTTTTTTCATATTTTTCATTGCAAATACAACTTCCTCTTTTAAGATTTTAGGAGCTGTTCCTTCGACCATTTCAGTGTCTTCGTTTAATCCACTGTTTTCTTCATATAGTTTTTGTAGAATTCTTCAACCGTTTTAAGTATTTCTTCCCTACCTCTTGTTACGGTGCCATCCTCTCCCTTTAATGCAATGGTGTGTTTTTTCCCAACAGATAAACTTCCTTTAACAACCCTAAGTCTCTTGTTATTTTCAATGGCTTTCCTTACTAGCTCACAGTTGAATTTTCTTATGTCTTCTTTCATGCTTTTGCGCAGAGTTTTACAAAGTTCTATGTACTCATTCATTGAACTGGTATTTCAATTGTCTACCTTCACATCTCTTCGCTTTTTCATGAACTGCTTCGTCTTCTCAGATAATTTACTATTGTTCTTTTTAAAGATTACACCATAAATTTTCCAGGCAGCTTCGATTATTGTCTTAGCAATGTTTCATTTATTCTGAGATATAAACTTGTTCAATAAGTCTTTCCATTGCGGAAAAACGATTTTTTAATTTCAACTTGAATGCCTCGGTATTTGCTTTCCGTTCCATTAAATCCACCCTCTTACTTATATATATATATATATATATATATCATCATCATCATATTCAACCATTATCTATCCACTGCTGGATGAAGGTCTCTCCAAATGCTTTCCACACAAGTCTATCCTGAGCAATTCGGCTTCCACGTCACCCCAACCTGTTTTCTTATTTCATCCACCCATCTAGTTTGAGGACGTTTTCTAGGTCTTCGGTGGTCTCTTGGAATCCAGTTCAGAATTTCTGTTGTCCATCGTTAACAAGTTTTTCTTGCAATGTGCCCAGCCCACCGCCACTAGCCCTCACTTTAACAATGATGTCCTCCACTTAGTTTCTGTTTCTCACCCAAGTGTTCCTTTTTCGATCTCTCCTAGTTATTCCAAGCATGCACCTCTCCATGCTCCTGTGCGTTGTCTGTAACTTTTGTATTGCTCCAAAATGTTAGGACTCATGTTCTGATACATAAGAGAGGGCTGGCAATATACTGGCTGAAAATATTTTAGACACAAAGGCAATTTCCCCTTCAGGATAAAACTGTTTCTTCCAAATGCACTCCAGCCAAGTTTAATACGTCTGTTGAGTTCTTTCATAATGTTGCCATCCATTGAAATCAGCTGGCCAAGGTAAATATATGAATCAGCAATTTCTAGCTCAATGTTGTCAACTTGTATTTTTGTTTCCTCTACGAAATTATTGAACATGATCTTAGTTTTTTGTAGGTTCATCTTGAGTCCAACTTCTTTACTTCTAGTTGAGAGCTCCTGTACCATGTCTTGGAGTTCTGATGGGTTCGTTGAAAAAATAACAATGTCATCAGCAAACCGCAAATGATTTAAATATTCACCATTTATTTTTATTCCCTTGTTATTCCAATTTATCTGCTGAAAAATCATCTGTAAAGCTGAAGTAAAAAGTTTTGGAGAAATGGTATCTCCCTGCCTCACACCTTTACCAATTTTGATAGTTTTGGTATCTTTATGTAACCGAAATTTTGCACTTGCATTTTTATACACACGTTTCACCATGTCAATGTACACATCCTCGATGTCTGTTGATCTTAAAGAGTTGATGACTGCTGATGTTTTAATAGAGTCAAAGGCCTTCTCATAGTCAATAAATGCCACACACAATGGAAGTTCATATTCATGTGTTCTTTCAATTAATTCTCTTAATACTTGAATATGGTCCACTGTACTGAATCCACTTCGAAATCCAGCTTGTTCTCTTGGTTGAGCTGCATCTAATTTTTTCTGCAGGCGATGTGTTAGCACTTTTGTGAAGATTTTATAAATAGCAGGTAACAAGCTAATTGGTCGGTAATTTTTCAAATCCTCTTTATCACCTTTTTTATGCAAAAGAATTACTGTTGCAGAATCCCATTGGTTTGGTATGTTACCACTGTTGAGGCATTTGGTAAAGAATTTTGCAAGTATGTCTTCTACATGTTCTCCAGCTTCTTTTAAGATATCTAATGTAATGCCATCATCGCCAGGGGATCTTCCTTTCTTCATACTTTTTATTGCAAATGCTACTTCTTCTTTTAAGATTTTAGGAGCTGTTCCTTCGACTATCTCAGAGTCTTCGTTTAATCCACTGTTTCCCTCATACAGCTTTCTGTAGAATTCTTCAACTCTTCTAAGTATTTCTTCCCTATTTCTTGTTACAGTGCCATCCTCTCCTTTTAATGCAATGATGTGTTTCTTCCCAATAGACAAACTCCCTTTAACAACCCTAAGGCTCTTGTTGCTTTCAATGGCCTTCCTTACTAACTCACAATTGAATTTTCTTATATCTTCTTTCATGTTTTTGCGCAAAGTTTTGCAAAGTTCTACATACTCGATCTTGCGACTGGTATTTTGATTGTCCACCTTCATAAGTCTTCGCCTTTTCATGAGTTGTTTCGTCTTCTCAGATAATTTGCTATTCTGCTTTTTACATATTACACCACCAATTTCCCCAGCAGTTTCAATTATTGTCTTAACAATGTTTTCATTTGCTTCTGAGATGTCAACTTCTTCAATAAGTCCTTCCAGTGCAGAAAAGCGATTTTTTAATTCCAACTTGAATGCCTCGGTATTTTCTTTTAATTTCTTTAAATCCACCCTCTTACATACTTGTTTCCTAATGAGCTTCTGTCGTTCTAATTTAGTATTTAAGTGCACTTTACATCTCACCATTCGATGATCACTTCCAGTATTAAATCTGTTCAGTACACTGCAATCTTCAATAATTGATTTCTTGTTTGCCAGGATATAGTCAATTTCGCTGGTTCCTCCATTGGGGTGTTTCCATGTCCATTTTCTTTGCGGTTTCTTCTTAAAAAATGAATTCATGATGCTAAGATTTTCAGCTTCGGCAAATTCTATGAGTTGATCGCCACGTTCATTCCTTTCCCCGTATCCGTATTTACCAACCGATGTCTCTCCTTGTTCCTGTTGTCCAATTCTTGCATTAAAATCTCCCATGATGAGCTTGATGTGTTGTTTCCCCTTGGTATGTAGCTGTTTGATTTCTTCATAGAATTCCTCAACCTCCTCGTCGGTATGGCTTGATGTTGGTGCATATGCCTGTACTATCTGAAGTTGGTATCGCTGGGTTAGTTGAACAACGAGCCTCGCTGCTCGATCTGACGTGCTTTCGACTTCAAGAAGGTAGTCTTTAATTCTTTTGTTGATTAAGAAGCCAACACCACTTGTTCTTCCAGTTTCCGTTCCTCTATAATAAAACAAATGTCCACTTTTAAGTTCCACCAACTCTTCACCTTTTCTTCTAACTTCACTGAGTCCTACAATGTCCCATTTGATCTTGTCTAGTTCCTCTTCCAATTCCTGAAGTTTTGCTTCAGAAGCAAGGGATCGTCCATTAAACGTAGCCAAGGTCAATAACAAACGGCAGCCTGGGCCATTCCAGTGATTCTTAGCACCCCCTGCTTTCATGCCACGCTGACCGCTGCCTTGATCAGGAGCACTCCAGCACCTGGAGACTAGGGGCCATGGTTTTTGGTGTATTAGCATATTGGAGGAATTAGCCATAATTTCACCACGCTGGCTAGACGGGTTGGTGAATTAGCCCTCCCCTTCCGCCTTTCTATCCGTGTAGCAAATATTAATTTGCCACATAAATAGAAAGCTCAGCCTGCACCACTTGAAGGCGGGGTAGGACACTAGGTTACTGGCCTGGCCGGTTCCACACATCGTCACATACGTTCAGCGTGTGGGTCTCCTTCCAGTTAGATACCAGCAACCCTTTTGCAGGCCATATATATATATATATGTATAAGAGGAGAAGATATAGATAGAAGATCATCATCCCGTTAGCCATCGCAGCAACAGGAATAGTACCAAAACATTTGCCTTGCGACGAATTTGGGAATACTCAACATTGACCCAACACTTACATTGGAGAGATACAAAAGCCACAATCCTAAACACGTATCACATTGTCAGGAAGTTTCTAGACATGGCACATTAAGAAGTGATGTAAAAAGAGGCTTGGGAACATGGCGTTCTGCCCGTCCCAAAGCCTGTTACCACCAAGAATGGGCGAGGAAAACTTTTTTTATATATGTATAAGTAAGAGAGTGGATTTAATGAAACGGAAAGCAAATACCGAGGCATTGAAGTTGAAATTAAAAAATCGTTTTTCTGTAATGGAAAGAATTATTGAACAAGTTTATATCATAATATCATAATACAAGTTTATATATATACATACATATACAGGGTGAGTTCAATCCACCGCACTAGAGAAACATTTTTGAAATAGCCATCTGTTCACTGATTGGACTAGTTTCACAAATATACGCTGGCTGTAGCGTCCCTAGACTTTGCGGGGCCCTGGGCAGGGGCAGGCTTGGTCTTCTCAAAAGGCGCGAGTCAGGGGCGGATTTAGAGGTCTTCGAAGTGGGGGCGATTAATGACGATTTTTGGAAATGATACCTCATTGGACCTTTACCTTGTACCTTTTCAATGTTAAATTTTCGTTAACGGGGAGGGACGATTGACTCCATCCATTTCCCTAAATCCGTCCGTGGCGAGGATCCATTGATTTATAGGCTACTTATATAAGGAAAAAGGGGTGGCTTAGGCCTTTTTCAGACGAATTGTAAGAAACTAATTTCCTAATTTTGTTCAGTTTTTATTTATCTCATTTTTCTTTTATATTTTAATTCTAAAATAAAACTTGTTGGTAGCCTGCTCTATAGGCATATATAGGTATTTTTTTTATGTTGTCTCATTATTACAATACACTGTGTCAATTTGAATTGGCCCAATGTATTATCTTTGTTTATTAACTTACGACAGATTTTTATTTTAAAAAATATATATTTTTTCTGGTAATATTTTTTGTTTTGCTTTTAAGGTTTAATTTCTGTTTCATTAATTGCTAAAGAAAATGTGTGGATAAAATATCTACTATATTTGAAAAACAATGTAATTAAAGTTTATTTGCTTAATTTTAATATATTGTACATTTTGTTCATAATTAAATTTAAAGTTTGATAACATATGTTCTGTGGCGTATTGATTACCCTCACAAGGCGTGTGGCCCACAGGAAAAAGGGAGTTCCATATTTTCGTCGTTTTTCTCCATAAAATTTATAAGTAAAAAAATAATATTTTTTAGTTAATAAGGATTTTTTTTAATCTTTAGGTAAAATATAAAATAAAATGAACGGTTTCCAACTGTGGCAAACTCATTACGCGTATTTACTTTAGCTGTTTTTATTGCCTTTAAAATTGAACTCAACATCCGAAAATTATAAAATCTGGACGAGTTTTGAAGCTATAGTATACGCTTTGCATCAGAACCTTACTTCGTGAAACGGTGACTAATAGACATGTGTTCTGTTTAAAATATTGGAATGCGTCGCCGGTTACTTTCTTATAGAAGACACAACAATATTTTATATATATATTTTTCATATATGCATATATAAATTAATTTTTAATTTTCATAAAAGTGGGGCCCCAAAAATTATTGAGGGGGGGCCGAGATTTTCCGTTACGCCAATGCATATGGTAATGTACTATAAAATCTATATACCTTTCTTGTCCTATGGAAACCCAAGTGCAACGAACAAATTTAAACCTTTATAGGTTTAATTCAAATTACAGAACAAAGTTTTCCAAAGTCCTCTTAGTCTATAATAGTAATATTGATGGTAAAGCAAAATAATCGTTAACTTATATAATGCTTCATAGTATTATCCATTGCAATATTACTCATACTCTCGTCTTAAGATACTAAGCATCTCTTCATTTCAGAGCTTTGGTGACAGAGTTTACTTATAATTAAGCTATTGTCGATTTATACAAGCTTTTCCCTTTCTAATTTCATTACGAGAAGGGCCTCAAGGTTCGATTGAGATAATGTTGAACTTAGTCTTATTTTAACAAACTTAAGGGACGAAAAGGCCCTTTCACAGCTGATTTATGTCAAGGGAATAGTTAAAAGATATTTATACACTTTATAAAGTTCAGTGCATAAGACCGAATACATGTTGTAATTAAATATAACCTTATATACACACTTTATGCAGACTTTTCATTCTTCACACGGTTTATAGAAGCCTTTTCCTTCATTTTCAGACTTCTCAGTATCAGAATCTTCACTCTTATCTGCTTTTGATTGCACTTCATAATGTTCAGATATTTTAGTGTTTATCTAGGGCCACACATCAACTAGGGAGATTAATTCCTCTTCGAGTTTTGTCTTGTCAATATCTCCAATCAACGAGCAAACTTTATAAAGTGAGGTCTTTGTTATTCCACCTTTTTTTAACTGAGAAAACCTGCATAGGTCTAAATATAAGTACTTTTGATCAGATAGCATCATGTTCATGCTCTGAATTATTTCATCCATGATTACGTAAAGTACTCTGACCTTAAACCTTTCCTCTTCACTTGATTTGATGAAGGCATCCTCTGATGAATCACAGTGTATTCTTTTTATAGGTACAGTTCTTTTCCGAGGAATCTCAGATCCTAGGTAAAGTTTTCCGCACCTAAGGAAGGATCTTTCGTGATTTTCTCTTCAATGGCTGCATTCGTGTATGTAAGAAACCTTCTGGCAGCCTTTAACACTCTATCAAACTCGTTTCTGTTTTCTTTCAGAGCCATCTGGGTGTTAGTGACAAATGACCACGCTTGTGCGAAGTCCAAGTTTTTTGTTTGTAACCAGTCTGATAAAGGTATTGTTGAACTAAAGATTCGTAAAAAAATCATAGAAACCAAAATTTTTCCAAAAGAGAGAAATTTAGAAAGGATGGATACTTCTGGGGAGGGGGAGAGCTAAGAAAAATTATTACCTTCTTCTCAAAGCTGTCAAACATTTTAGTGAATGTACAAGATACTAAAATGCTACAAAAATAATTGATACTACTTGGCAATTAGTAATGAGCTAAAAAGTACCTAAAAAGCTTGTAAAACTCTTGTAAGTTAATGCATAGCAGAATTCGGCAAATCAAAATTTTGAACGGATAGGTAGGGGACTCGATTCTTCCCTCTTCCCCCTACGTGGGCGCGCATGGGTGAATATATTTGAATTCTTTGTGTATAGTAAGTAGGTACTATAATGTTTCGCGGATAGCATATGTGGTTGTCTATATGTAGATGAATAGAAGTGCACAGTATATGATGGAATGATTCACCATTCTAAATTAAAGAAGTACAATATTGAAGAAAACTAACGCAGTTGCAAAAAGCTAATGTAGATTGTGAAATGACAGTAACTACACTCAGACCTCCGAAATATAAAAAGCGTGAGTGCATATATGCTAACATTTCTAACAAATATAGAAAGACAATGAACCACAAAGGATAAATAAGAAGGGAGTGGGGAGAGCTCCATGTATATTCACGTGTAAATTATATATTATATAATTTACATATTATGCATAGGGGCAGAGTTACATGGACTTGTGATGCCCTCCTTTTCCTCCTAGTAATTTGAAATTTTACATACAGTGTAACCTATAAATGCATATAGTATATTATATGCTTGCCCACCCCAAATAATTTTGTAAACTACGTTGCTGCATATAGGCCAAGTAGGTCCCGAGCTAAGGCCCCGCCATTTTGAAACCACATCGGGACCTTGAAGGAGCCTTGTTGTTCAAAGTTAAGCATTGTTTTAATCTTGTTTATTTACAACTGTCCGAGAAATTTATTAATGCTAAACACCAATATTGAAGATAATGAACGTTAAAAAAACAAACACATGATGTATATATTATCACTAGGGCCATATTCTTTAGGGGCCCATTCTACTTTATCAGCCCAGGGCCCCATAAACTTTTAAACCGGTACTGTTTAGAAGTCATTTGTATAACATAATATTATTTATTAAATCTGTTTTCTATATTATATACTTTAGTATTTTCTAGAATTTTTTTTAATTTAAAAAACTAAAAAAGTCACTATGTATATTGTAATACAGTTGAAACTCGTTAAGACGAACACGCTTAAGACGAATTACTTTTAATACGAACCGTTTTCTGAAGTTCCGTCAGATTGTATAGCATACTATTCTTCCCAGATAAGACGAATTACTACCAATATGAACAGATTTTCTGTTCCCCTTGGCGTTTGTCTTAATGCGGTTCGACTGTGCAATGTAAATAATAAATATAATTTAATATAAACGGAAATTAAATTCATTATAATTAAGTATATTTTTATTTAATTTTGAAACCAAAAAGTTTAATACTTTTTACTATCAAAATAATTTATAAAACTCT
>QLNU02014802.1:474423-488308 GCA_006491805.2 Dysdera silvatica | reverse complement strand
TGCAACAACCACACGTTGACAAGAAGGCATCAAATTCTTGGCTGGCCAAAGGCACTCTCCAGCCAGAGACAGAAGGATTCATGCTAGCCATCCAAGACCAAGTGATCGCAACAAGGAACAATCAGAAATTCATCCAGAGAAAAGACATAGAAAGCGACAAATGCAGACACTGTCATGCGGCATCGGAGACAATCCAACACGTGATGGCAGGATGCAAGATCCTTGCGCAGTCAGACTACAAACATAGACACGATCAAGTAGCGAAAATAGTCCACCAGAAATTGGCAGCGAATGCTGGCTTTCTGACAGAAAAATGCCCGTACTACAAATATGAGCCAGAGACCGTGCATGAGAACGAAACACACAAGCTTTACTGGGATAGAGCAATCATAACAGACAAGACAGTCCCACATAACCGTCCTGACATAACCCTCGTCGATAAATCGAATAAGACCACGTACTTAATCGACATAGCAGTACCCAACACCAATAACATACAGACAACCTACACAACGAAAATCACCAAGTACCAAGATCTCAGACATGAAGTACGAGATATATGGGGTATGGAAAAGATCCTCATCATCCCGTTAGTCATCTCAGCAACAGGGATAGTACCAAAAACGCTTGCGACGAATTTGGAGATACTCAACATTGACCCAAACACCTACATTGAAATACAAAAAGCCACAATCCTAAACACGTGTCACATTGTCAGGAAGTTTCTAGACATGGCACATTAAGAAGTGATGTAAAAAAGAGGCTTGGGAACATGGCGCTCTGCCCGTCCCAAAGCCTGTTTCCGCCAAGAATGGGCGAGGAAAGGCATATATATATATATATACACTGGCGTAAATAAATCCTGACGCCAAGAAGGAATTGTGAAAGATAAGCGAAATTTGGGAGGCGTGTTTGCACATCTGAAAGATGATGCCGATTCAAATTTCGAGCTAGACGAATAAGAGTGGCGCTAGTAGCGCCACTATGATCATGCAAATCACGTTAGCTTTAAATACGCCCTGTAAATTTCGTGAGCGTTATTTATCGTCCGGATTGGACGATGTGAGCTAGGCTTGAGTCAAGGATGCCTTTAAGGAGACAAAGAAGGCAGTATCAGTAGCTGACTGAGTTTGTATGAGGCCATGTAATAGGGCTATGAGAAGGTGAGTTTTCTTCCCACGATATTGCAGAAAGACTTGGCAATGATGTATCCACTGTGTATGAGTGTTGGCAGCAGTGGTCACGGGAAGGCACTGTCCCAAGAAGACCGGGATCCGGCCGCACATGCGCCACTACTGAGAGAGAAGACCGCCGTATTCGCCGCATGGCTGTGGCACATCGTACCATATTTGCAGCAGAAATTAGAGCTTCTGTTGGCTTCAGAGTGACACACAGCGAACTGTAACAAATCGATTACTTAACGGACAGCTCTGAGCCAGACGGCCTATAGCATTCATGTCACTAACTCCGAATCACTGCCATCTGCGATGTCAGTGGTGTCAAGCTAGAGCTCATTGGAGGGCGGAGTGGAGATCTGTTGTGTTTTCAGATGAGAGCCGTTTCTGTCTTGGTGTCATTGATGGTCGTATATTGGTAAAAAGGAGGACAGATGAGCGCTTGGAACCAAGCTGTCTGCGGCGTAGACACACTGGACCTACACCAGGAGTTACGGTCTAGGGAGCGATTTCCTATGACAGCAGGATCACTCTCATCGTTATCCCAAGCACCTTGACAGCAAATTTGTACGTCAGACTGGTGATTGAACCGGTTGCTTTGCTATTTATGAGCGGTATTCAAGGGGGGTGTTTTCCAACAGGATAACGCTCGTCCTCATACCGCTGCTGTCGCCCAACGTGCTCTACGGAGTGTCGACATATCACCTTGGCTTACCAGATCACCAGATCTTTCTCCCATCAAGCACATATGGGACATTATTGGAAGACAAATCCAGCGTCATCCACAACCAGCATTAAGCGTTGTTGATTTGACTGACCATGTGCAGCAGGCATGAAACTCCATACCACAAAATGACATATGGCACCTGTACGACACAATGCATGCGTGTTTGCATGCTTGCATTCAAAATCGTGGCGACTACAGCGGTTATTAATGTACCACCATTTCGCATTTGAAATGGATCTTCTTGCGCATACTTTTACCGGTAACCTTGAAACTTTAATCAAATAAATATGTTACCTAGACAACTGCTTTGCCTAAATTTCATTCCTCTAAACTCATTTGTCCTTGGTGTTGGGATTTTATTTTCCGCTAGTGTATATCATGAATCAAAGCGTTAAGATGAAAATGAAAAATAGTTGATTATGAGTAATATCTCGCATCTGCTATGCCATGATAAAAATGAGGAAATCTTTGTTTTGTGAAGTAAAGTATATCTGAAACATAGGTGTAGCCAGCGCGGAGTTTTGGGGTTGTAACACCCAACATTGCAATGAAATTTTGTATATTGAACATTAGAATGTATTGTTTGTTCGTTTGGACTTTTTATGGCACAAAAGCATCTAGGCTGTAGGGTATACTGAGCCAAACATGGTAATAGGAATATATAAGTTGAAGCTCTGTAACCTCTACATTGAGCCTGTAACTCTCTCCCTTATGAACTTTCTGCCTACGCCAGTGATCTGGAAGACTGATTTTTTTATGCATTGCTGAAAATCAGAATTTTAAATGTTCAATTTTATTATGTAGGATTTTCATGTCTCAGTGGAAAAGAATGGCAAGAACAAAGGAAGTTTTGTATACAAGCCATGCGGGAATTGGGACTTGGTAGGGGATCTTGGGAAACACTAAACAAAGTATGTAAAAACTGTATGCCAGTGACGGCCCGTAGCGAGATTTCAGAGAAGTTGCGTGACGCCAATTCACCAAAATCCAAGGTTACTGTATATTTTTTTCGTGTTTACTGAATGTGGTAAAAACCACTTTCTTGGCTAATATAGACCGTATACTAATGCGTTTTGGCGAATTATCTGCACGCAACTTCCCTTAAATCTAGCCACGGGTAGCCACTTCTGTGTGTACCTGAATATAACATTAATTTTTATTAATGTAAGTAGTACTAGCGAAGTTTATTGACATAGATATGGAGCGTAGTTTCTGACGTTAGATACAGGATTTTGACTTGCTGCAAATGAACATTTTTATCCTTCGACGTGAATCAATTGGCTTGGAACCTAAGTGACCCTTGAATATTAACAATTCACGCTGCTTTTGGCCCTTTAACAATATCGTTTCCTATCGGCGGAAAATATCTCGTTTACAATATTAGTATAATTCACGGGTATGATGTCTTGTTTTACTAATTTATGCACTGTGTGAATAAGAAAAGGGTGTATTGGAATCCTTGCCATTTTCGAAAGCGCTCATAAATTACCAATATAAATATATCAGAAATATTAATTCGATTTAATGTTGTAACGACATGTGTGATAAATATCAATATAAGCAAACGTTTTCAGGTGCTGCTGATCTTTCACTTTTAACCCTTTTACTTGATGGACTCTAATACGTGTTAAGTGAATTAAAGATCAAGAAAATAAAAAATTTGAGACAACACCCGTACTTAGGATTTTGAATTTAGGATTTTCTATATACAATTATGAGGGTCCCTTAATATCCAAATTTCTCTAGCCTATAGCTTTTTACTGCCTTATTAGCGCACGAAGTTTGTTCCTTTCAAGCCAACTACAATGTTTCATTACTTCTCTTCATAATTTCCTCCAACATTTAGGCATTTGTTCCGAAGTGGAAACAACTTTTCAAGCTCTTCTGCAAAATATTCAGAGCTCAGGTTTCTTATCACAGTCAGCAGCGTAGCAATTTAAAAATTATGGGTTGGGGATCTCAAATAACTTTAAAAACGATCGTGTGGTGCGACGTTAGACAAAATAACGTCTTTTGAACATAGAGTTTTGAACATAGGGGGAGGAAGAATTGAAAGAATGCAGATGACAGGAATGTAATTACTATACATAAGCCTTTGAGAAATGAGCTCATCCATGACTTATTTGGTTTCGTGCACCTGGAATACACTTTCAACAATAAGATGATAAGATGGACCTGTTGCGCTGAAGCTGTGTCTGTAATACGAACACAACTGGGACCCATTCTTGATGTAGTATCCAAAATTGTAGTATCATCAAATAGCCCAGAATGTACACTAAATGCAACACCAATTCTCTTGAATTTGAAAAGTTTCAAGTTCCTGATAGGCATGGAGATTATGCATCCAGTACTTCATCTAGTTGTCAAGGTAAGCCGCTTCTTACAATAATCAGAGTTAAATTTGTTGTTTACCATAGAACAAGTAGGAACTCTAATGAGAGCTCTGGAATCGCTGCGAGTTGTGGAAGAATTCAACAAGATTTTCAAATCCACCGTGAATCTATGCGAGAAATGGAGGCTACGAGAGGAATAGAGGAGATGGAGTACACGGGCATCACGATAGAGGAACTCCAGCAGGTAATCCAACGTACGCACAACTGGAAAGCACCCGGTATTGACGGCATACACAACTTCTGGTACAAGAAATTTACCAGCGCCCATGGCCCATTAGCCAAGGAACTTACGGCGATAATTGAAGACCCCAGCAAAATGCCTGAATTCCTCTGCAAGGGAATAACTTACCTCCTACCGAAGGACCAGGATACCAGTAACCCAGCGAAATACCGACCCATTACGTGCCTTAACACCCTGTACAAGATACTCACGGGGTGCATCTCTGAAAAAATAAGCCGGCACAGCGAAAGCAACAACTTAATGACGGAAGAACAAAAGGGATGCCAGAAAGGGACTCTGGGATGTAAAGAGCAGCTTACCATCGACTCAGTTATCCTGGAACAAGCAAGAAAACAAAAGCGAAAACTCAACACCGCATACATAGACTACAAGAAGGCTTTCGACTCTGTTCCGCACTCGTGGCTCCTTGAAATACTCAGCATATACAAAGTGCATCCCTCAATCATCCGATTCCTACAGAGCAGCATGAAACAATGGAGAACCCGGTTACAGCTAAACACGCCAGACAGTAAAATAGAAACGGCCGAGATCCCCATCCGCCGCGGAATCTTTCAAGGAGACGCACTAAGCCCCCAGTGGTTCTGCTTGGCGTTAAACCCCTTGTCAAGGATGCTGAACACAAGTAAATACGGATACATGCTGAAGAAAGACAAGAGAAACCTACATAAAGTCTCCCACCTCATGTACGTAGATGACATCAAGCTATACGCGCCAACAATCACCCAACTCCGACAACTCATCAGTATAACAGAGACATTCTCCAAGGACATAGGAATGGAATTCGGCCTCGATAAGTGCAAAATACAGAAGAATAGCAAAGAAGATTTACCAGGCATCGAACTCGAAGACGGGAGACTACTGAAGACCTTGGACGAGGGCGAAACCTACAAATACCTAGGGATAATGCAAAAACGGCAGCAGGAGCACAAGAAAGTCAAGGTCCAGCTCACGCAAGCATTCCAAGAAAGACTTAGAAGCATTGTGAAGACGAAACTGAGCGGGAAGAACACCACGCAAGCAATTAACGCATATGCGGTACCAGTGCTCACCTACTCCTTCGGGATCATCAAATGGTCCAACACTGAATTAGAACAACTCCAGCGGAAAATGAGAACCATCCAGAGAAGAGCCGGACAACTACACCCTGCAACGGCAATTGAACGGCAAACACTACCCCGGGAAGAAGGAGGACGCGGACAAGCGGACCTCAAAGACTTACATGACAAGCAGATCCAGAGCATGAGGCAATACTTCCAGTTGAAGAGTCCCCGATCGCCACTCATCCAAGCCATAATACAAGCAGATGCAAATTACACGCCACTAAACCTGTGTAGTACCGAAGAGCGTGTCCTCGAAACAGCCAACGAACAGAAACTGAGAACTTGGGCGGGAAAACCATTACATGGCAGGCACTACAATGACCTGCAACAACCACACGTTGACAAAAAGGCATCAAATTCTTGGCTGGCCAAAGGCACTCTCCAGCCAGAGACAGAAGGATTCATGCTAGCCATCCAAGACCAAGTGATCGCAACAAGGAACAATCAGAAATTCATCCAGAGAAAAGATATAGAAAGCGACAAATGCAGACACTGTCATGCGGCATCGGAGACAATCCAACACGTGATGGCAGGATGCAAGATCCTTGCGCAGTCAGACTACAAACATAGACACGATCAAGTAGCGAAAATAGTCCACCAGAAATTGGCAGCGAATGCTGGCTTTCTGACAGAAAAATGCCCGTACTACAAATATGAGCCAGAGACCGTGCATGAGAACGAAACACACAAGCTTTACTGGGATAGAGCAATCATAACAGACAAGACAGTCCCACATAACCGTCCTGACATAACCCTCGTCGATAAATCGAATAAGACCACGTACTTAATCGACATAGCAGTACCCAACACCAATAACATACAGACAACCTACACAACGAAAATCACCAAGTACCAAGATCTCAGACATGAAGTACGAGATATATGGGGTATGGAAAAGATCCTCATCATCCCGTTGGTCATCTCAGCAACAGGGATAGTACCAAAAACGCTTGCCACGAATTTGGAGATACTCAACATTGACCCAAACACCTACATTGAAATACAAAAAGCCACAATCCTAAACACGTGTCACATTGTCAGGAAGTTTCTAGACATGGCACATTAAGAAGTGATGTAAAAAGAGGCTTGGGAACATGGCGCTCTGCCCGTCCCAAAGCCTGTTTCCGCCAAGAATGGGCGAGGGTGTCCCTGAAGTACATATATATATACATATATATATGATCCACATGATCTATTGCGCTCTGTCATGTTAGCGAAATATCAAGAGCCATGTAACTATAGTTAGGAACAAATGTCACAATTTTTCCCATTACTAACCTGCCGTTTTGAACTGGCCCTACAACTACAATTATCGATTTTTGCTCGGGGCGTTAGTCGTTACATTATAAAATTCATATTTAACAGTAAGGGGAGCCAAAATTATTTCAACCCCGCCTAACCTGAGAGGCTGCGACTACCCATGCTTTAGATTTTTGATATCCAATGGGGGTTTGAGCCCTCTGAGCCCTATTTTCTATGCCTTTGGATACAATCCTTAAGACCCTCTGAACAACAGCACTGACAAGCAGTTCTTCGGTTGTTACGGTGTCAAGGTGCGAAAACAATATCGCCGCACTTATGACTTTTATTTCATCTAATCAAAGAAATTTAGTGTGCGTCGTGTTTAGTGTTATATCCGTACGTGATTTTAAACACTTTTTATGCAAAAAGGAAGCATTTTTTTATTTCTGTTTTTATAAAATAAAATAAAGGTCATTGACATTATCTTTGATCGACAGATTGGAAAAGATATAACAAGTCTGCGGCTGCAAAAATGTGAGGGTCTTTCGCATTCCTCCTAGAAACGGCCACATTTATCGATTTGAAGCCTTTGCAATACCACTTTCCAGTGTAGAAGAAGTGGAAATCAAGCCCGGATTTTTAAATGGGCATATGTGGCAAGTGTACAGGGCGAAAATTTTCAAGTGCGCCAAGTTTTAAAAGACGGCAAACTTTTTGAATCAAAATCTATGTACCATAGAATTCTATTGACTCATTCTCTCAAGTAAAGCTCTCCACTTTTGTGTTCATTTGAAATTCCGGAAAATTTTATGAAGCAGTTCATCGCACAGACATCGGGGAAAATTGTTATCAGATAAAATAAATTTATTCATAAAAATAACCATTGTTATTTTACCTTATAATAATAATGCACATAACGATGTACATTCTGTGCCCCCAAATACTCAACCTTTTTCCCGTTGCATGTATAATATGCCGGGTGGGCTGGGGCTTCGTACCTCAAATCCGGACTGCACACAGGATGGACAAAATGTTCTCAGTCCAATTCTGAAAGTTTGACCTCTTTGTGTAGGAAAACGGGCGTTTGAAATGAAAAGAATAACACCAGGTTAGTTTGTCCACGGATGCCTTTGTGCAATTGCTGATTTTACATTATTCAAGGTTTGGTAACCTGTGCAATGCTGTATTTCCCAATAGGCTATAGACTAGCTCGGCAAAATTTTGTGTATTAAGTCTGATATAACAGAATCAATACCATACGATGATGTAATCAGATGTTTGACGGAGAAGGAAGCTAGACGTCATGCTTTCCATTTAAATACCAGTGTTCGATAGGCTTTTATTTATTTTTTGCTAAAATTAAAATTTATTTCAGTAACATTGAATTTGATTTATTATATATCAGCATTGAGTTTTCAAAAGTATGGAGTATGGGGCAAGCACACATTTTGCTGCATTTATAGAGCATGGTATTAGTAAAATTTCAATTTATTTCAAATTTAGGGCGGAGGAGGATCGGGCACACATAAAGCCACACCTGTGTTTATATACCAAAAAGAAGTCATATTTCAATGTAAATTATTATTGTTTAATGTTTATGTTTCAATTCATGTTTGTTTTATAAGATATTTACTGTCAATATGAAAGTTTTTGGTGTAAATTGAATGTAATTTTTTTTTTATTCCTACCAATAAGTGAGGGGGGGGGGGATCAGGAGATTAAAAATGGGTGGCAAAAAAGTAACCTAGATGCATCAAAATGGTAAATCCGCATATAAACGTGTGTGTGTGGGGGAGGGGGGTGTTTGATGATGGCTCGCCCATGTCTGTCTTACACCATGTCATCAACACGCGTGTTACGTTTACTGTGATTGATAGAGCCATGACAATAAAACAGATAGTAATGCAGGTTCCGATTTTCCCACTACCCGTTGTTTGCAATCCTGCTGCGCATGCGTATGGAAATTTCCACCTAAATAACGTGATGCGTGTCATTTCTGCAGGAAAAATGTGGAACCGTCTAAATATCATTATTCCTATTAATATTTAGTAATTTTTGCAACAGTTATTTAAACACTGGCGTAAGCTTTAAAATACCTTAAAGTTTAAGTGTTTTAAACATTACGCCAGTTTTGAAATAACTGTTGTTATGAACCTATTTATGAAAGTATTGTTTTGGTAATAATTTTGTAGACAAGTGGAACTTACATAGTGAAAATCGGCCTAATTTACTTATTTTGGTATTTATCCTTCCGAATTAATATTTAACCCCCTGGAATTTTTTTAACCACGTTGGGTTTAAACATTGGAATTTAATATTATGTTTAAATTTTGTAACCTATTTTTGACTTATTTAATATCTGTTGTATTTTATATTTAAGGAGTCAAATTTAAAGCCGTGGTGAGAAATTTTTCCGAAGTGAAATTTTGGGTACATTTAAATTTAATATTTGTATGATGTAAAACAATCGTGTTTTTAAGTGATATTTTACGTTTTCGTACTTAGGAATCGACTCGAGATTTTGTCGAGAAACTTGCCTCTTTTAAAAATCAGCCAGTAGATATAAAAAAGGTTCTTAAGACCGTTCTAAGCAGCAACGTGATATCTTTGATCTTGGGTCGAAGGCTAAATCCCAAAACTGAAGCAAAGGAATTGAAATGTGCTGAAGATTTTCAAGACGTTTTAACTTATTTTGGCCCTTCCATAGGAACTTTCATTCCTAGAATTAGAAAATTTTGTGAACACTTTGGTCTATTCGGCTACGATAAGGCAAATGACATTACATTGGATTTTTATAAATTAGCAACGTAGGTATCAAGACATATCATTTATTATGTTACAGTGGAAAATTATTTAAATTGTATGAATTTTAAATCTGCTACAAGTTTTTGCTATAAATCAGGATATTTTTACGATTTTAGTTGAAAAGAAATCATGTATGTGAAATACATTTATAGTTAATTTTCTTACTTAATAATGATAAAAAATAAGGGATTAAAAATTTATTGTGCAGGTAATCGTTACACTTTGTTTCAAAACTGTTTTTTTTTAATTGTTTTAAAATTTTTAGAACTGAATTGGAAAAGCATCGGCGAGATTCTTCTTACAAAGGTATTCATGATTTTATAAACTTGTACGATGAAAAGATAAAACAGGCAAATAAACTAAACGTTCCTCACACTTTTTCAGGTAAATCTTTTCTGTTTTCAGACAAAGAATTGCACGATTTATTTAAAATGCGGTGATTATTGAGTTAGTGCGTATGCTTGTACCATACACAGAATATGTTAATTAATTTCTAGATGAAACCTTAATGGGAAATATGGCAGCGCTCTATTTGGGAGGAGCGGATACAGCGACATCCACCTTGACGTGGCTGTTTCGTCTGACGGCGAAATATCCAGAGATCCAAAGGAAGATTCAGGAAGAGTTGGATGAAGTGATTGGTACGGATGGAGTAGTGGATTATAAAAGCAGGCATATGATCCCTTATACCGTCGCTTTCATCCAAGAGGCCCAACGTTTTTCAACTATTGTACCAATATTGCCTGCTAGATGGTAATTAAATTTAAAAACAAATAAATCGTATTTATGCGTACGATTGTGAAAATTTCCATATAACAATGTTTAAAACGTACAAAAAGATTTTGCGTGATATATTATTGTTGCTTTGGTTCACTGAATATTTATGTTTTATGTATGATCCATATTTAGAAAGATATGTGATCAACGTTCCACTTGTAACAAAGGTAGGAAGAAGTAGAGATATACCTCTCTTATATAGATTCAAAAGATATAACACAGGAATACTAATTTTTAGATTTATTGCATCTTATAATTTAATTCTCATGATTCGACAGCAAATTATGACAACCAGCCTACAACCTTCAACCTCCAAGAAAGATGGAGATTTCTACCATTCTTAATTTTGCATTACTTATGGCATCCTTCGAATGTTACCTCGACTGCGTGTACTCAGATTAGTGGGGTCAAAATGTGAATAAAACTTTAATATCGATGGTATAGGGCAGTGGTCGGAATCTGCGACTCGCGAGCCAAATTTGTCTCTTTGACTATTGAAGTGAGGATCTTTCACGACTGACGTGTTTTAAATATTTTTTTTTTATTTCCATTAAATAGTAATAGGTTAAATTTAGGTTTTAGGATTTCAGAAATTCAGTGCCGGATTTATAAAATTGCCGCCCTTACGCACAGCCTGTACTGCCGCCCCCTCCCTCCTTTACAAAGATTACAAATAAAAGAATATTTGATTTAAGGAAAAAAAGAGCATATCATACTCTTGACATTTGATACTTAAAGGGTATTTTTCATATAATTATTCAAACTAATAAGATACAATTCGAAATTATTGCTACCATAATCTCCGACTTCGTGGATTCGAGACATTTTTTGAATCCACAATAATTTTAGTTTGGAATCCTGGAGCCTCTGATGTTTTTACGTGTATTTCGTATATTTGGGGAAAAAAACACGTACGCATCCTTGTATGAATTTTTTCGTTATCAGTTTAAGTTTTTCATTATTTATTCTCTTATTACTAATACATATGAAAAGTGTGTTAAGCCTGGATTTATAAATGGGAACGCTTGGAAAATGCCCAGGGTGCAAAATTTTTAGTGCCCTTTTGTCTTTCGATTCTGTAGTTTGCATTTGCAGGCAAGTTAAAGTAGTCGCCTATATGTCATCGCTATTGGGGAAACAGGGTAAAAATTAAAAGAAGCATGATTTTGTCAACATTGTAAAGTCGACATTTGACGATTTAATGTTTAGCAAACTTGATGCCGCCTCCCCCGATAATTGCCGCCCCTAGGTCTGTGCCTTGTGTGCCTGTTTAGGAATCCGCCACTGCAGAAATAGCAAAGCAACCGTCTCTTGTGAAAAACCTATCAATTCCACCGTAGCAGAATTAAAATTTTCTATATAAAACTATAATAATTTCTATATTTCTTTTATATCTATATTCTATATAAAACCTATAGTAATTTCTATATTTCTTTTTATATCTATATTCTATATAAAAAACCAGTAATTTCTATTTCTTTTTATATCTATATTCTATATAAACCTATAGTAATTTCTATATTTCTTTATATCTATATTCTATATTCTATATGTATATTCTATATTCTATATGTATATTCTATATTCTATATCTATGTTCTATATGTATATTCATATTCTATATCTATTCTATATCTATGTTCTATATGCATTCTATATCTATGTTCTATATGTATATTCTATATGCTACATTCATATTCTATATCTATGTTCTATATGTATATTCTATATCTATGTTCTATATATATTCTATATTCTATATCTATATTCTATATCTATATTCTATATCTATATTCTATATCTATATTCTTATGTATATTCTATATTTATATCTACATTCTATATTCTATATGTATATTCTATATCCTATATGTATATTCTATATCTATATTCTATATCTATATTCTATATCTATATTCTATATTCTATATCTATATTCCATATTCTATATTCTATATCTATTTCTCTTTCTATATTCTTTTTATAATTTTTTATAATAAACTTTAATTAAACTTTAATACTAACATTGGCGCTTTTGAAATGCAATTGCTGGATTTAAAAATCAAAAATTTATGGAGCTCCAAATTTGAACGCCTTAATGCTGATATGGAAAAATTGGAGAAAACCAAATGTGATCTGAATTCACAGCATAAACGGTCTGCTTTAAAATAGCTGGGGAATGAAGACATTGTGATTTTCGACACTTGAATAGTATTCTTGACTCTTATGATCAGTTAAAAAAAAGGCTAGCAGTTGCTGTTCTTTCTCTATTTGGCTCTACATATTCATGCAAACAACCTTTTTCAAGCATGAACCTTATCAAAAGTAAACTGAAAAATTATCTTGTTGATAAGAATCTAGAATCGTACCTGAAATTAAAAACAACAACATACAAATCTGGCTTAGCCAAACTTTCCAAGGAAATGCAAGGAGATTCTTCCAATTAAACAAGACAATGTTTTAATTTTAATAATAAAAAATTATTTTTATCTATAAATAAGATTATGTTAAAGTATGATATCTAGTTTTAATCAATGTACTCCCTCCGTCCCAAAATAACTATCCCTTTTATTCAAAAAGTATCTGTCCCATTTCTCTTGTTCCAAAATATCTGCTTCATTTTACTTAATTGTTTTAAAACCTCTGTCCCATTCCTATGAGACTGGCCCACAATTATTAATGATTTTTATAATGTCATTTTTATAAAATCATAAAATAGAACAAATAGTACAGTACTACAATTAGATTATTAAAAAACAGAAGTCAAAGTATAATGAGCAAACTTTTATTAGGCAGTCATTTTTAATTTGGCAATTACATAATCAGTGGGCTTGCAGGCACACAACCTTTTCTCTCTGCCTCCTTCCGCACTTTGGGGAATTAAATTTGAAAATAAATAAAATTGAAAGAGTATATAAAAAATAAACTTGAAGTATGTAGGTAGACCTGTTACTGGAGTAAGTTCTATGTAACTGAAGCGCTCGTACTTGTTATACTTTGTATAGAGCTTATCACCTAGTTAAGCAAGTATTTTCCAACCCCAATGCTCTGGGGTAGAAGTCCAGCCTTTTCCAGTTGATCTTTTTTCACATGAGGGATTGAGTAATTATTACCACCACCATCTTCCATGCAAGCAGTCATACATTTTCGAAGAGTAAGGAAATTTCTATGAAGGTGACGATAGTCAAGATTTTGAAATGATATTTCTACAGCCTGAATAAGTTCGTCGATAGTCCTTGGTGCGTGTTGATGTTGTAAAGGCTGGATAGCATTAAAAAATCCAAGGTCCGAAACATGCATGTCAGGATTGTTTGGTGGTTGGGAAATCATTCGAATATCAAAACCTTCAGATTTTAGAGGCATTTACAAATCTCGCATCATCAGGATTGATGTGTGGTTTGGCTTTATCTTGTTGAATGAAAATA
>QLNU02014802.1:456544-474323 GCA_006491805.2 Dysdera silvatica | reverse complement strand
TATTTCTATTACTTCTATCATATTTACTTCAATTAATTATTTATTTTGAGTATCAAGTCGTTTGTCTGAGCATTGATATCCTGTTGTTTAGATTTTTAAATACACACTTCGCTGTTGTTTATTAAAACTGACTAGTCAAATCGCAATAAAAATGGACTAAATGGGGCACAGGACCTTTCGATGTGTTTAGCCAACACAAAACTGTGCAAGTTTTTTTAGGATATTAAACATATCCAAAATAGAAACATTAGAAATTTTAACCACATATTAAATGTAATTTTGTCTTTATGTGCAGGTTTTGATAAATATATGAATTGAGATTTTCCATTTTAGAAATTTAATTACGTAAGTCAAGTATTAAACGTAAAAATTACAACATGTATACAGTGAGCGCAAGATTTAAGACCAATAAAGTGACGCAAATAATGTAAAAATAAACTATATAGAAAGGAAATAGGTGTCTTAGGATGACAAACCTAAAAAGAATAACATTTAACAATAAAAAAATATTACTAAAATTTTATTTTATGATTTGTTGATTTTACGAAAATATTAGTTTTCAAAAACTAATTTAAAAAAAAAAATATACACAATATACTTTTAAAATATTAGGTTTACGTCATGCAAAATCTAATATGTATGACAAATTTCTTACTCACATAACAAGTGGTTCTCCAAAAATCGTGATCGCAAACTGCAAAATATTCATTTTGAGAAAATTGACGTTGAAAATATATATTGACGCTAAAATATATATGTTAAAAGGCCACGTTCCGTGTAATTTCTCACAAAATAATAGACATATTTAAATTCGGTTGGTCTTAAAACGTCCATAAGAATCCGCCGTGATTTTTAAAACTGTTTAAAAAAAATCGAATTTTTGAAATTTCAATGGTCCTGTGACCCCTTAATTTCCCAAATTGGTTTTAAACATTTTCAGTAGGAAGGAACAAATATGAATCTTTAATACAATCACAGTCAGAATAAGACAAAATTCGCCATTTATCCAGCTCTCCGAAATATAAAAAAATCATTAACGTTGACGTTACAAATGGTGGTCTATCACTCTTTAACCAATTTAATCCCTTCCTTAAAAAACAAAATCTGAAATTTAGGTAACTCTCTCATGTGGAACATTGATGTGTTGGCTATAGCTCTCCATAGATCTCGAGTCTGGTTACGTAATTATCTAGACTATATTATTGGTAAGTTAATGCATTGAAAATGCCACGTTTCCCCCGAAATTTGTCACATTAATACAAAAAGTACTTACGATCGACAAACTATAATATAAGATGTTTATAAACGAATAGAAACGTAGTGAACGTTCGTAACAGGTCACGGTTGGATTGTTTGAAACGGATCCAACCGTGCCATTAGTTTTACGGTATTTACTTGGGTATATTGCCGATGACCTATGGTGACGTCATTATGACGTTGTTATGCTGATGCCCAGAACTATTTGAGCATGATAGAAGTATGTACGTGGCAGCAAGGTAGCAGCAGCAATGAAGCCGTAGCAAAGCAGAGTATAATCGCATCATTTTATGTTACGAGCTGATCACGAGGGTCGTGATGCAGCATGGTGGTTATGATGTTTTAGTTTAACTCTTTTTTGTTAATTACCCGACACCAAACAGTTGATTCCGATGAAGGTTAAAAACGAAGTCGGTTACGTGTAAGTTCCTGTTCAAGAGGCCTTGAAGCAACGAATGATTCGATTTATTGAAAGTACGTGGTTGCAACAACGGTCTACAACCCGGGTTCAAGGACGTTGAGATAGCTTGTGTCGTTATTTGGAGTCGGCCTATCTTCCGCATTGAAAAGTGTTTAGCGGTTGGGTGCACCTGGTTAGCGAAATGTGACTGAACTTACCTCGTGAATTCATCAGATATAATGACTGTATGGACATCAACGCGAATGTTGGGTGATGTATTTGTAATTTGATTTTTATTAGTGAGGCTTTAATTGTGTATGTTATTTAGTATTATCAAGTTATTATTCTTTAAGTGTTAACGGGAATTGCACATAGATTTTAAGGTAAAGTTAGAATTTTAAATTACTGTTGCACAGTTAGAATAAATTAAGGAACGAGCATTCAGAAGTTTGGTAATCGATTAGTAGTGCAAAATTGTTACTGTTACTAACCTCAGATAGTTAATAGAAAGTATATGCTGATTACGGTCAGGGGTTAGTTTATTTACGGCTCAAGGATAAGCCGGACTGGTCAGATTAGTACGAGCCGAGTTAGGAAGGAAGCATCATTGAGTAAGAACTACTTCATTTGTGTATTGTGCATCTTAGGATACCTGGGGATGCCAAGGTAGAAGAAACTCATTGGGTGAAGTCTTATGGCGCAAGGATTAGTTGGGAATTGACGTTGAGCATGCCCGGAATTGTTAAATCCAGGTTACGAATGATTGCTTTAATTATATTTCGATAAGCATTTGTAGTCCAGTAAACACATTTAGTTATCTGTTAATAACTGGCTTAAATATTTTTAGTGCACTGGAGGCCGTTCCGGCAGAGCCCCTGGTTAGTATCTGGACGTATCGTTAACGTTGATTCACGATTTCGTTTGGTAGTTAAAATTGAGCTGATGGCTTGTACCTCGAAGCGTCAATAAACGTCTGCGTATTAACTATTGTCTTTATTTGTAGCCTCCGACAACAATCCCCCACTACAAATAAATTCATTATAACGATAGAATTTCTTAAATGCTGTTGAGATACTTTATCGTAAAAAGTACAAGGCAGGCAACAAGACAAGGTAACATTAAGTTTCAACAAGGACAAATTGTTACACGTTAAAGACAAACGAAAAATTAGAAATTCAAAAAAAGAGCTCACATTGCGCCATGCAGCTTAGAAGCTGTTTTGAATCCTTCGGGTGCACCATATTGTGCTTCTTGAATACGTTTCCAAGTGGGTGGCTTGCACAAGCCAATGTCACAAAAGTGGCAAATACAACGATATGGGCTGCCATCGTATTGGTGAATTGAAGTTTGAGCTGCGAGATATTATTTATACAGTTATTACAAACCTGTGTCCTTGTATCTCGCCTGTTCTGAAAAATTTGCATACACACGTGCTGTGGATTATATGCAATTCATACTTGGCCAAACTGTTCCTGTAAAGGGGATTAGTAGTTACCGAACTAACAGATAAGGTTATTGATTATTTGCTTCTGAAATCAATCAGTGCATGGTAGCATTGACACAATTACTCACTGCATTCACACTAATCTTTCATGAACGTTGCCTTTAGCTATGGAAATGCGCGTCTAACATTGATTGGAAATATTTCATAAGGAATTTTGTTTGTATAATTATAATTTAATTAAATAATCCTGGTTTTGTGAAGCATTAATGCTTCCAATGTGTTACACAACAGATAATAGAGGGGATGCTCCAAATATGGGCTAGTTGAAGTTCAGGTAAATGTCATCCTTTAGCGAAAGTTATGCGAAAATGTGATTCAAGAAGAAAGGAATTAGGAGGAACAATATATATATATCACACACACACATACACACACACACACACCCCTTGTTAATATGAACATGCTTCAGACAAATTACTTTTAACAAAAACCGTTCACTGAACTCTTTATACATCTTATAGAATAGTAATAATAACGACCAAAACAATAATCAAGAAATTTACGTTTTTGTTAATAAATTTGTCAGTAATACGACTACTACGACAAATTAAGAAATCGTTGTGCGATGTAACTCTCATTATACACAATGGGCACCATTTTAAACTTTAAGAATGGTAATTTTTGTTGTTATATATAAATAATAACAACAATCTATAGATAATAAGAAAATAATAATTATACAATTTTTGCCACCCACATATATATAGCTCAAACTAGAGCTATTTTCTGTTTAGGAGAAAAAGAGACGCCGTCCTCATCCCAGATTCGAACCAGGGTCCCCGCGTTGAGCCCGCGGTGTCTTGACCTACTAGACGAATGAGAACAAGAACAGACGCTCTTTTCTCCGTATATTAAGTTGCAGGATATTATTACCCTTCATTGATTGGTAATAATATCTTACACAATAATAATTCATAATCACATCGAAAATCCAAAAGGAAAGCAAGAGTAAATTTCGAAAATGTAGTAAAATCGCCCAATCAAACTACAAAAACCATGACAGTGACCTCTCTGATACACTGGGATATCTATAGAAGTGATGAGATCTCAGCAGTCGATAACTACTTGGAAGATGAAGCAAAACAAAGTAACAAAAAAACACCCAAATAAAAGTCCATTGGAACTTCCGGTTTCAAACAGACAAGCACAGAACATAATGCACCAGAACATAATACACCAGAAATTAAATTATTTCATTAGAAAGTAATACACCAACAATAACATTGGTAAAGGAAAAACAAAGGTTTATTATTGACATTGCAGTACCTAGTGACAGCAGAATTAAAGAGAAGACATTTAAAAAGAAACTCCGAATGTAGTGATCTTGCAATAGAACTTAATAGACTGGAAAAAACACGTAACAGTCGTCTCAATATTAATAGATGCACTGTGGGGAGGGGGGGGGCACCACACCTAATTTATATTTTTTTATAAAAACTGGACATTACTGACATAACGACAATAGACCTACAAAAAACTGCCTTACTGGGCACCGCCTATATATTAAGAAGGTACATGGACAGTTCTCAGGTTTCTGGGTGAGACTTGAACTGAACCAAGAACTCCCGATGAAGAGAACAGAACGTATCTATTTGACATCAATACAGCAGTGTAATGCAAAAACCACAATAGCAAATTATCTGAGAAGACGAAACAACTCATGAAAAGGCGAAGACTTATGAAGGTGGACAATCAAAATACCAGTTGCAAGATCGAGTATGTAGAACTTTGCAAAACTTTGCGCAAAAACATGAAAGAAGATATAAGAAAATTCAATTGTGAGTTAGTAAGGAAGGCCATTGAAAGCAACAAGAGCCTTAGGGTTGTTAAAGGGAGTTTGTCTATTGGGAAGAAACACATCATTGCATTAAAAGGAGAGGATGGCACTGTAACAAGAAATAGGGAAGAAATACTTAGAAGAGTTGAAGAATTCTACAGAAAGCTGTATGACGGAAACAGTGGACTAAACGAAGACTCTGAAATAGTCGAAGGAACAGCTCCTAAAATCTTAAAAGAAGAAGTAGCATTTGCAATAAAAAGTATGAAGAAAGGAAGATCCCCTGGCGATGATGGCATTACATTAGATATCTTAAAAGAAGCTGGAGAACATGTAGAAGACATACTCGCAAAATTCTTTACCAAATGCCTCAACAGTGGTAACATACCAAACCAATGGGATTCTGCAACAGTAATTCTTTTGCATAAAAAAGGTGATAAAGAGGATTTAAAAAATTACCGACCAATTAGCTTGTTACCTGCTATTTATAAAATCTTCACAAAAGTGCTAACACATCGCCTGCAGAAAAAAGTAGATTAGATTTGAAAAAAAGAAACTAAAAGCCCGATCTTTGCTGCACAAGAACGGTCACTGCAAACGAACGTACAAACATAAAAAATTCAAAAGCAAAATTAAAACAGTTAATGCAAACTGTGTAAAGTAAAAGACGAGACAGTCGGCTACCTGAGTAGTGGAAGTAGTAAAATAGTCCAATCAAACTTTAAAAAAAAATTGGGGGCCTCCCTTATGGGAACATGAAGCAAAAATGTAACAAAAAACAACCAAATAAAAATCCTTCAGGACTTTCGACTTCAAACACCCAGGCAGGCATTTAGAATGTCACTCACAAGGCATACCGTTGGTGAATGGAAAAGAGGTGTTAATTATTGACACTGCAATACCAAATAATTACAGAATTAAAGAAAAGGAATTTGGAAAATATCCAATTATCCTGATCTTGTAATAGAATATCGTAGAGCATTGAATAGACGGTTAATAATCATCCCAATTGCTCGGGTGCACTGGAGCCATTATACCTTTCTTTTTTAATAATTTCTTAGAAAAACTGGATATTACTGACATAACAACAGCAAGCTTACAAAAACCCGCCTTATTGGGCCTTGCCTATATATATATGTATATATATAAGAAAATACGTGTACTGTTCTTATGTATCTGGGTGTGTCTCGAACTGAACAAAGAACTCCGTATCAAGAGGATAATGCTTTGGAGATCTATAAAGAGTAGAATTGCTATCTAATAAAGAAAGATTTATCTATTAAAGAAAGATTTATCTATTAAAGAAAGATTTATCTATTATTCATTATTATCTATTACTTATTATTCATTACCATACATTATTTATTATCTATTATTATTATTTATTTTTACCTATTATTAGCTATTATTTATCTTGTGTGCTCTTACCACAATAGAAATGCTTGTTCACTTTGCAGACTTATTTAAGTGTTGTCACTGAGGATAGCAAGAAAATAAATCTTAGTAAGTTCAATTATTAAAATTAGCAAAATGCCAAATTGCTTTCCTTTATATGATGTTTTTCGTATGTACATATTTTGACTTTCGTATCTGGCAACATATATTGTATAATTATAATTTCACTTTTTATATTTGGCAACAGCATGTGTAATTGTTTTCTGAATTCTAAAATCAAATCAATCTTCCGTTTACCATCGAAGTGTGCACACGTAATTTTCGGAGGCTCCGCTAAAAAGGCGTACTAAATTGCTCTAACGTTGTATCTGAATTAATTAATTTTTGACGTGCATTAATGAATTAGCCTAAACATTTCCAGCGTTAATAAATATTATTTTTAACTGGATGAATTACTGCATTACTTCAACACACATTTCGTCAATCTGTTATTTATTATAAAGACTTATCTATCATTATTATTATTTAAGAAAAGATTTACCTGTTAAGAAAAGAGGTACTATTTTGAAGTGCTATCAAGAGGGTAATGATCGTTTTCAAGTTTTGCGCATTCGCCCCACCACGAAGTACTTCGCAGCCTGCTCTTGATACAGCCTGTCTGAATGGGTGTGTCAGTTTTCTAAATTCACCATTAATCATTGCTAATATAGAGTCTAACTTCTATTTAACGATAGATATGGGACTAGTGAAAATGATCGTTAAATCGGGCAACACATTTACCGGAACCAATAATATAACCACGTGGTCGGGGGGCGATAGGTCTCGGGACTTTCCTTGACCTGAAAATTTACAAATAAAATTCGTTAAAAATAACAACTATTACATAAAAAAACAAATTTTTTTAAATTTTTTGGCCCTTCTCCGAGCAAACATCATGGGTGCGCTATTGATCGAATGAAGTAAATTATGGAAAAGGAAAACCATAAAAATGCTTATCAGCGTTCTGAAGGTATGCGTTAATTTTAATAAATATAAGACCCAAATGAGGACGTAATTACTACTTTGAAAAGAAATCCTTGATGTTTGTTTTCATTTTTCTTGGGAGTTGGCATTTAACATTGCCTTTTCGATTTTTTCAAATCCGTCGAAAATATCATAATTGCAAAATATATATGGCTTTTAATTCGTAATTATTGATCTTTTAATGGCGGAAAATTATATAGTTAATGACATGATGAACGCCCTCACTGAATTGAGTCACGTTGCAGGAACGCCCCTCACAGAAAAGAAATATAATATTCCGTTTGTCACTTTAATTGACAAATTAAAAGGTAGCAGCCCAGTGGATACAAGGAAAAGTCACATTAGTGATATATATATATAAACCAATCGTGGAAGAGCAACAGACCAGCAATGAGGAGCAGGAACCAATGATAGAAGATGACACACATATACTTCGGAGGAAGAGACTGATGTAAAAATCAAATCCCCTTCTCCACCAAGTTCCCTTCACCAAAAAACTCAATGGAAAAGAGAAATGAAAGCTATGAAGAGGAAACCAAATTCTCCACTGATGAGAAGGAAGAATTGAGAAGTTCTAAACAAAAAGCCCAAACAACCAAGCCTACATCTCAGAATATCTATTCAACAACCGAATCTACAAAGAAATCCAACAGTCAGAAGACCATTAATGTGGAAAAAGAAGCATTATCACCAGAAGACCTGACGACTAACTCAAAGAACTGCCAGGATAAAGTCGAAATTTGCCCTCGTTCTCTCCGTAAGAAAAAGAAATAGACTTTACGAAAGTAAATAACGGACTCATTGACACTTTACGAACTCTGAACTTATTGGACTTATAATCACTTTGGAAAACCTTTGGAAACTTTGTAACCCTGATTAGTTGCAGAATAAATACTGAACCATAGGATTTGAACTTTGGAAAATTGGATTTTGAATCGAAAATACTTATTTTTGAAGAAGATAAGGACATAGACCTGAAAAAAAGATGCTACAAAGGGACCCCAGTAGCTGATCTCCGATTGGCCAGCAGCACCGGCAGATACCCCGAGCTGAGAAGCAACCACCGGCCGCTTGATGAAATTTCCAATCCCACAGACTACGAAGCATTACCGCTAGGTAACTATTCTTTTAGCTGCTACTTCAGCTATTTTCTTTCTAAAGAGCCAATTACCCCTAACTTCTACTATACACTCTTCTTATATAAAAGTACCCCTCACACCTATTCTATACTCTCTTATCTAACTTAAACTTTTCTAACTTGCTCGCCTTTTCCAGCCTCTATACTATCACTGTACTTAATTTTTTCATGACGCATGTATATTATATTCGACTCCATGGAGCCAATGAAGAGAGGTAGGCACATTCTACTCATTGGAATCTATCACAGGCAAGGCCAGAGCAGCAAATAGCTGCCGAACTCGGAGACACATCTATCACTTGCAAGATGCAGGGGAAAAGTCCCCAAACCGTCTTGACCAATGTAGTGATTAGTGCTATATATAATAGGTACAGGAAGATCTACCAATTGTGCCTGTAGCTATTACAAGTGAGGATTTTCAGGTAACTTTTAGCAGTAAATTGGACGAGAGAGAAGAAGATCAACCAATCTTACATAACATCGTTTCAATTAGCCACACACCAACCAAACAAAATAGATAAGAACTGGCGTGAGTCCAGCATTCGCGGAATGCATAACGTGTCCATCTGAGTTGCCTTCGAAAAATGTGGATAAATAAAGAAATGAAAATATGTTTCCAGAATACGGTTCGTGATGGGGGCACGAGTTCAGTACTGGCAAGGAAAAGATGGGTAGAGACATATGAGAGAAGAAAGGAAGAACAAAAAACTTCGAAGGACGTTGAAGAAGACAGAAAAACAAAAGTCCTAGAAGAAAAGAAACTCATTCCTTCTTCATCGTCGACTGAGGATGCTGAAAATCTCCAGAAAAGCTCTTTACATGAAGACACGGGTTGCACAGCTTCCTGACAGGGACAGATGAACGTACGACTAACATGGAAGGTAACGTGATCTGTCAAATTGTAACAGCTGCTTCTTTTTTAAGTGAAAACTCTTGATCTCCAATAAAAAATTTACCGAAATTGTACTGTATTTTAACGATTTGCTACTTCGCACAAATTTATTTTAAATTGTTGATATATGTACAGTGTCCTGAAGTTGCACTACTTCGACCAAGAATTTTAATTGCTCTCAAAGGAGGTTCCCTCATTTTTCTGCCTATCAGGTTTTCTTTATATATATAAAACATTTCACAGTTCCTTTTTAAAGTTAAGTAGAACTTATATATGTGGGGGATATAAAAGTTATAATCAAAACGTGTTTTAATCGACTTCCATCCTGCATATCAATAAATTACATTAAATGAAAATATATAAGAATATTTAGAAGCTTTAAGGCACAGAGAGTCTAACGTAAGTTTCTAGTTGTTGATAAAAAAGAGCTCTTTTATCTGTTACTGTAAAACTATAGCTAGAAAAGAATTTTTTCTGCCGTTTAAAGCGAATACAAGCGAGCTAGACCTTCTAGGTTGATTTTATATGATTCAATATGACTTGTTGGATATGGTAGCGGTTCAAACTGCAAAACCTAGATTTAGACTCTTTGTACCTCAACGTGACGATTTAAAGGACACAGCTTTTCGATAAACAGTGAATCTTCAATGTCATGTGTTTCTTTACTCTTATTTAAGTTCGTGTTTTTTATTGCTCGGAAACTGGAACTGCTTGATCGGCTGCTGGATATTTTTCCATATTTTTGAGAAACTTTTTTTTCGAGCTGTAGTTTAGCAAATTTGGTTTGGGTAAAAATGCTCACTGTTCTAGGATATCTGAGGAATGATTCTTTAAAATATTTACTTTCTAAACTTTTTAAAATATTTTTCTGCCATTTTAAATATCAAATTTTCCATAACTGATCGGTTATTGGGGTGTTAATCCTAGTTGTTTCAAACGTGATGTCCTTGTATTCATGGCAGTTGGCAAACGAGCTTTGCATTTCGCACGTGCTTCGCATTTAGCTAAGCCGTTCCTTTGAAACGGATTAGTAATTATTAGCAAGATTAGTATTTATTAGAGTAATATGTATGCAATCTGTTGAAGTATTTGCTTCTGAAATGAAACGGTGGTTGGTAGCATTGGAGGTATTGAAATTGCGACTTCGGCATTGAACACGGATTTTCCACGGATGTTGCCTTTAGCAACGGAAATAAACTTTGTAAGTCATGCATATTAAGCACTGATTAGAAATATATCATCAAAAATTATATTTGCGTACGTATAACTCGGTTCAATTTCGTGAAGCAGTAATGAATTATAAAACAGGGAAAATATAGGGTCTTTATAATTAAAGTTCCACTTTGAAATGGCCATAAAATGAAAACTACTGGACCAAATGTTACCAAACTTGGTAATAACTTACAAGTGGTCATGGGATTTTATTTTCCGCAAAAAAAAAATAAATAAATAAAAATAAAAAAATATAAAAGTACAAGTACAAAAATCACCACCAGCGGAAATGGCGCTGTGTGTAATATTGTTAAACGAAATAAGACATGAAGACATCGTTTTAAAACGTTTTTAATCGTTTCTAAAACGTGTTACAAAGCATGTTGAATGTGGCGTCCACCATTTTCTGAAAGCAAGTTAAATCGCATTACTGCGTTCTCAACAGCAGCTCTTAGCATATCAGGAGGAATGTTGCGGACATGTCGGTGTATCGCATCTTTCAATTCCGCCAAATTGTTTATGTTATCACCATAAACAATTTGCATAACCCCACAAAGAGTTTCGTTTTAGAAACGATTAAAAACGTTTTAAACCAATGTCTTCATTTTTTTTATTTCGTTTAACAATATTGCATACAGTGCCATTCCCGGTGGTGGTGATTTTTGAACTTTTATTTTTTTTTTACTTTATTTATTTTATTTATTAATCGAGTTTTTCGTTTTCTTCTTTAAACGAGTTTTTCGTTTCTCGCCCCAGAGGCTTTTCTGTGTTGACCATTATTTGGCAATTGTGTTATCCGTGTGAAGGGTAATAATATCTTACATCCTAATATACGGAGAAAAATGCGTTTGTTCTTATCCTGATTTGTCTAGTAGGTCAAGACACCGCGGGCTAAACGCGGGGACCCTGGTTCGAATCCAGGATGAGGACGGCGCCTCTTTTTCTCCAAAATTACATAAGCTCTAGTTTGAGCTACATAAACGTGGGTGGCAAAAATTATTGTATAATAAATTCCCCCACGAAAAACTCACAAAAATCTCGCCCCGGAGGCTTTTCTGTGTTGACCATTATTTGGCAATTGTGTTATCCCTGTGAAGGGTAATAATATCTTACATCCTAATGTTAGGACGGAAATTTGAAAATTCTTTTTAAAATAAAAAAATAAATTATATTTAAACACCCAGGAGCATATAGATAAATAAATAAATAAATAATAGTAATAATAAAAGGCACAATCTCTCTCACTGCGTATGTATATGTATGTGCATGTTTGATGAAAAAACAATATATTCGTTTTTTCGGTATTCTACCGCTCTTGTTTCTGAATATTCCAGATAAAATTGTGTACCTCATAACAAGTTTTGTACCGATGTCCATGACGATATTCCCTGAAGAAAAAAAACGATTCCTGACAACAACGTTCCAGTCATTAAAAGAAATGCCACAAAGTTAAAAGGTGTCAGTGCCAAAACGGTCAGTGCTTCCCTCAGCTCAACGATATACAAATCAATCAACTTAGTTTCTTCAACCAGGATCCAGCGTGACATCATATAACAAGATAAAGGAACTTAGAACGAACCTTTTGTTTTTTTAGGAACATTAAACTTTAATTATTATATTATTCATTAACAAAATTGCTTGTAAAATATTTATTCAATTACCAAAGGCGTTAATTTTAAATTAATTTGATTTTCATCAGGAAAAATATTATCCCTTAAAAATTCTATATATAAATAATGTACATATAATTAAATTTCTTTTCTTTTTAAAAGCAGGACCCCCATAACATACTAACCCACCTTTTTGTTTTTGTTCTACATATTATATTTAGTTTTTAAAAGCCCACATTTAACACAGAAATAAAATAATTTTGGCCTATCGGGGCATCCAAAACTTTATAATTTCTCTTTGCAAGATGTTTGATTTTTGATTCACGCTGGCGCCTTTTAAAGGATGAAAGTTAAACAAAAATCACCGAAAATTTTAAATTTTGAGCTAAAATTAAACCCCGTAGGCAACACATGGACACCTGAAAAAATCGGACCAAAAAAATACAAATTACCGCAATCCATCGTGATGAGTCCCCACTAAAACTCATACGATTTAACAGGTTGAGGACCCTAACAATTTAATGGTGCAAAATCTTCTCTTAATAAATGTTCTAATGGTTTTTCTAATGGCCGGGTTCTGGGCTACAAAAGTGGGCCACCCTTTTTTAATATGGAGGATGCCATGTCAGCCACAGCCAACGATAACATGAGCCAAGTTAAAGTTGGCTAATAACTGGCGACCAAACATTCTGGCAGTCCTTGACCAGCACGCCAAGTCACAAGATGGCGAAATGTGAAGAGCCATCGAAAATCGGCAGAGAGAGAGAGAGTGTGGCTTGGAAGTGAATAAGACGTCATTAAGACTACCCAAACGATACCGATATTGTATGATGAGAATAACTATAAAAAAAAATGCATGCTCCCTTTTCCTTATTTTCTCTTAAATCTTAATTATAATTAATAGTGCCTCCCTTTTAATTAAAAATAAAGTAAAATATTTCCTGGTGCTTTCAAAAACACTAGCATAATTAGTAGGTATAATGGAGACCTCGATACAGTTAGGAGTTACCCACCATAAATTTGGAAATTTCTAATTTAAGCAATTTTGGTACTAATCAGTGAAATAAAAGCTTTGAAAGTAAATGTCCTTCTAGAAAGGAATTTTATAACTTAAACTATTTTTGTTTTCTGAACAGCTGTTAACATAGACTATTTTGTTTTGATATTATCATGTATATCATATAAAATTAAAGGCGGTATTTTTTTTAAATAATTGTTTTCCTGTCTATTTTTTTAATAGAGCCTGTGGTTATTGAAAGACAACTAACTTTAAATTTCATTTTTTATATTTAAAGTAAAACACAAATAGCAATATATTTAAGTTTCAATTTTCATAAATGACCTATTTGCTTTTTCGATAAATAAAACTAATATTAAATGTAATGGTAATGGTGGTTGTAATGTTCACAAATAGTTAAAATAACCAATAAAAACATTAACCTTAAATTTGCAAACTTAATTCTTTAGTATTCTTTAGTAGAACTTAAAGTATTTATACTTTAAGTTCATTTTATTTCTTCCATTATAAATTTCAACATTAAAATTAACAACATTCGAATAAATAAATTCAGCGACCTTTTAAATGTTGATGTCATTGCAATATTTGATTTGACGCAGAAAAATCTCTATTTTTTTATTACGTCAGTTACCATCAAGCTATTTTTCTATTTTTGGATAAATGTTATTGCTTTATTATTATTACACCTACCTATAGCAATTAAATGGCACTGTGATAGTTTAATGATAACATGTCAATTCAATTATATATTCAATATATTTTCTGGAAATCATTCAAGCAAAGAAAAGAGACAATGCAATACAAATAATAAAACAGGAAGGACGATGCCAAGTAGTGATGAGAAAAAGGAGCACATGTGCATGACGAAGTTCTCACCAAGAGTGACGAAACGATACATACATACAGATAGACATATGAATTACGCAAAACATTAATGACATAGCAATAACAGACAAGTACGTATAGACATATGAATACAATACAATACATTGAGTGGCACAATACGTTTATTACACGATACATTGACGGAGCAATACATTGAAGACATATTACATTGATGACACAATACTGACAAAAAGATACTTGTAGCTGGACGTAAAATCAATAAAACATTGCCAGATATTAAATTAACGGTGTAAACACGCTGGAGAGCAATCAACCAGCCATAGGACATTCTTTAGTTTTGATTTGAATAGAGTTAAGATATTGCTGGATTTCAATTCAGTTGGAAAAGGATTCCAGAACTTGGAACCCAGAGTAATCCGATGGTACAAGAAATTAGCACAAGCAAACGGTATGAGTAAATTTCTGGAGTTATTGTAGGAAGAGGTAATTATCAAAGGCTGATAATTTTCTCTGTTTGGGTCAAATTTAATACAGTTGAACATAAGCCATGGTTTTTACCATGAAATAATTATAGGTTTGATTCCAGAAAGTATCAAGCTTTTGTTGATTTTTTCTAGATGCGTAGCTCTAGATTTGATTTGGTAAGGAATAGGAGTTCGGATTGGTTAAAAGGTAGTAAATTATGATGAACAATGAATATTAACTCTCCGCACGCCATGTTTGTTTGTTTGCTTTTTGGTTTTACGGCTCAAAGACTACAGTGGTCATGCTGCGCCGGGACCTACAGTTTTCCGAGGAATCCGAACCTCTTAAGGCCTGGGGAACCAAACCCCGGACTACAGTGAGCAGTGCGATCTTTTATGAGATCTCTGAGTAAGCGTTCTTTTTGCACTGCTGGGAGTCAACTCTCCGCACGTCATAACATGTAATCGTGATAATTTTATATGATTGAATATACATTTCATTTCTCTTCTATTTAGTGAGAGTATTCGTAAAAGGAATAAATAAGTAATTGAAATTTTCTCTGCTCTTTATCCTGCAAAATATTCACGTATTTTAATTCATAAAGGCAAAACATTAAAAAATCCGAAACGTTAGTATGAAAATAATTTTAAGCAAAGAATCTATTGAAATTACATCTTTAACAGCCACTTGCTGTTACTCAAACTGGGGATCTTTATTATATATATATATATTTCAAATTTTAAATATAATTGCCATGCTCAGGGCAGCATAGTTTACTATTGCAGTAATTACGTTGAGCTAGATGTGGTTTGTGTGTCTCTTTCTCTCTCTCTAAAAATAAATTACTCTCTTCCTGTAAAAGCAAAATTGCGAATTAATGGTATATATATAAAAAAAAAAAAAAAAAAGTTTTCCTCGCCCATTCTTGGCGGAAACAGGCTTTGGGACGGGCAGAGCGCCATGTTCCCAAGCCTCTTTTTACATCACTTCTTAATGTGCCATGTCTAGAAACTTCCTGACAATGTGACACGTGTTTAGGATTGTGGCTTTTTGTATTTCAATGTAGGTGTTTGGGTCAATGTTGAGTATCTCCAAATTCGTCGCAAGCGTTTTTGGTACTATCCCTGTTGCTGAGATGACTAACGGGATGACGAAGATCTTTTCCATACCCCATATGTCACGTACTTCATGTCTGAGGTCTTGGTACTTGGTGATTTTCGTTGTGTAGGTTGTCTGTATGTTATTGGTGTTGGGTACTGCTATGTCGATTAAGTACGTGGTCTTATTCGATTTATCGACGAGGGTTATGTCAGGACGGTTATGTGGGACTGTCTTGTCTGTTATGATTGCTCTATCCCAGTAAAGCTTGTGTGTTTCGTTCTCATGCACGGTCTCTGGCTCATATTTGTAGTACGGGCATTTTTCTGTCAGAAAGCCAGCATTCGCTGCCAATTTCTGGTGGACTATTTTCGCTACTTGATCGTGTCTATGTTTGTAGTCTGACTGCGCAAGGATCTTGCATCCTGCCATCACGTGTTGGATTGTCTCCGATGCCGCATGACAGTGTCTGCATTTGTCGCTTTCTATGTCTTTTCTCTGGATGAATTTCTGATTGTTCCTTGTTGCGATCACTTGGTCTTGGATGGCTAGCATGAATCCTTCTGTCTCTGGCTGGAGAGTGCCTTTGGCCAGCCAAGAATTTGATGCCTTTTTGTCAACGTGTGGTTGTTGCAGGTCATTGTAGTGCCTGCCATGTAATGGTTTTCCGGCCCAAGTTCTTAGTTTCTGTTCATTGGCTGTTTCCAGGACACGCTCTTCGGTACTACACAGGTTTAGTGGCGTGTAATTTGCATCTGCTTGTATTATGGCTTGGATGAGTGGCGATCGGGGACTCTTCAACTGGAAGTATTGCCTCATGCTCTGGATCTGCTTGTCATGTAAGTCTTTGAGGTCCGCTTGTCCGCGTCCTCCTTCTTCCCGGGGTAGTGTTTGCCGTTCAATTGCCGTTGCAGGGTGTAGTTGTCCGGCTCTTCTTTGGATGGTTCTCATTTTCCGCTGGAGTTGTTCTAGTTCAGTGTTGGTCCATTTGATGATCCCGAAGGAGTAGGTGAGCACTGGTACCGCATATGCGTTAATGGCTTGCGTGGTGTTTTTCCCGCTCAGTTTCGTCTTCACAATGCTTCTAAGTCTTTCTTGGAATGCTTGCGTGAGCTGGACTTTGACTTTCTTGTGCTCCTGTTGCCGTTTTTGCATTATCCCTAGGTATTTGTAGGTTTCGCCCTCGTCCAAGGTCTTCAGTAGTCTCCCGTCTTCGAGTTCGATGCCTGGCAAATCTTCTTTGCTATTCTTCTGTATTTTGCACTTATCGAGGCCGAATTCCATTCCTATGTCCTTGGAGAATGTCTCTGTTATACTGATGAGTTGTCGGAGTTGGGTGATGGTTGGCGCGTATAGCTTGATGTCATCTACGTACATGAGGTGGGAGACTTTATGTAGGTTTCTCTTGTCTTTCTTCAGCATGTATCCGTATTTACTTGCGTTCAGCATCCTTGACAAGGGGTTCAACGCCAAGCAGAACCACTGGGGGCTTAGTGCGTCTCCTTGAAAGATTCCGCGCCGGATGGGGATCTCGGCCGTTTCTATTTTACTGTCTGGCGTGTTTAGCTGTAACCTGGTTCTCCATTGTTTCATGCTGCTCTGTAGGAACCGGATGATTGAGTGATTCACTTTGTATATTCTGAGTATTTCAAGGAGCCACGAGTGCGGAACAGAGTCGAAAGCCTTCTTGTAGTCTATGTATGCGGTGTTGAGTTTTCGCTTGTTTCTTGCTTGTTCAGGATAGCAACTGAGTCGATGGTGAGCTGCTCTTTACATCCCAGAGTCCCTTTCTGGTATCCCTTTTGTTCTTCCGCCATTAAGTTGTTGCTTTCGCTGTGCCGGCTTATTTTTTCAGAGATGCACCCCGTGAGTATCTTGTACAGGGTGTTCAGGCACGTAATGGGTCGGTATTTCGCTGGGTTACTGGTATCCTGGTCCTTCGGTAGGAGGTAAGTTATTCCCTTGCAGAGGAATTCAGGCATTTTGCTGGGGTCTTCAATTATCGCCGTAAGTTCCTTGGCTAATGGGCCATGGGCGCTGGTAAATTTCTTGTACCAGAAGTTGTGTATGCCGTCAATACCCGGGGCTTTCCAGTTGTGCGTACGTTGGATTACCTGCTGGAGTTCCTCTATCGTGATGCCCGT
>QLNU02014802.1:430840-445617 GCA_006491805.2 Dysdera silvatica | reverse complement strand
GTATATTATAGTGACAACCAGTCCATGAGAAGTTCAAAATGCGATGTCCTAATCATCTATGCAATTGAGCAGCTGACCTGAGTTTTATCTGGCGCTTTTCACGCACTGGTTGTAAATATTTGTGCATGCTGGATGATTTTAGAACTAGCGCTGTGAGTGGTTTGCGACCCTAGGTTCTATGACAAATATTGTTCTTCTAAGTGTACCCTACCCCTCCTAGATGTTTGTAACGCTAGTGGTGAAATACCTTGTATACCGGTACTGAATTTGGCGCGTGGGCGCCCATATGGGGAAAAAGGGGGGGCTCGCGCCCATCTGGCTTTTCCAAAAATTTATTTTCCTGACCCTGTTATGCATTTACTTTTAAATGTTTTACAAGCACATTTTAAAGTAAGATACTTTTTAGCTCATTACTAATTGCCAAGCAGTATCAATTATTTTTGTAGCATTTTAGTATCTTGTACATTCACTAAAATTTTTGACAGTCTTGAGAAGAAAGTAATAATATTTCTCAGTTCCATACCCCATGTAGTAATCACATGGGCGCCCATAGGTTGGCGGCACGGGAATGTTTCACCATATTACTCAGTATGGTGCGTAATTTGAAAGTATTAAATCATTTTTTCTAATGGCTGGTAGAAAACCACCGCCGCAGCTACAGAAGAAGTCTATGAGTCTATTCTGTTCCTTGCTTCGTAATACCGTTCTCTTTCTTTCTTTCTTTTTGGTTTTACGGCTCAAAGACTACAGTGGTCATGCTGCGCCGGGACCTACTGTTTTCCGAGGAATCCGAACCTCTTAAGGCCTAGGGAACCAAACCCCGGACTACAGTGAGCAGTGCGATCTTTATGAGATCTCTGAGTAAGCGTTCTTTTTGCACTGCTGGGAGTCGAACCCGGATTAGCCGCGCAATAGGAGAACGCGTTACCACACTGCGCCACCGCAGGGCCAATACCGTTCTCACGATGGAAATGAAGTGAGCGTAGGGCAGTGAAGTAAGTTAGCCAAGTCCATTTCTTTATGCAAGTTGCATAGTGCACAAAAAGGATTGGAGTAAGTGCCATACCTAAGTATGAAATAGGGAAAATGCCAGTAATAAATTATTTATTTCTGGATTTTTCCATTTAATATTTACCACCAATTAATTAGTAAGAAATGAGGTATTATATAAGATGGTTGGGTAAATAGAAGCTTGCATACTTTTGGCAGTATCAGATTCTCATCATTATTACATCATAAATAATAATAATTAAAATAAATAATGAGAAAACGAAGAAGTCTAAAAAATCAACCAAGGTCGATATTTAAATGTAGCGTGTTTCAATTAACGTTAAATCTGTTATTGTTTTGCTTTGCCTGTCACCGATAGAAAACTTAATCAATGGGTACTACCTTTCCTTTTTGTCGATAGACACAGGCAGACAAAGCAAAAACAAAAAGTAGGTTCAGTAGTTAGTGAAATCCGGTAACACAATTTAAGTTACCATAAATCCACTTAGACAGAAGAATTATAAATTTTGTGCGATAATAACACGCAAATAAATTCCGTCCATCATAAAATCATGAGAATACATACATGTTCGAAAGAATATGGGTGTATTAGATTTTCGCCGTGGGGCAATTTATTGCACAATAAATTCCCCCACGAAAACTCACAAAAAAACTCACCCCGGTGGCTTTGTGTGTTGACCATTATTTGGCAATTGTGTTATTCCTGAGAAGGGTAATAATACCTTACATCCTTATATACGGAGAAAGAGAGCGTTGTTCCTATCATCGTTGGTCTAGCTGTCAAGACACTTCGGGCGAAAGGGAGGAATATGGGTTCGCCCCCAGAATGACGACAGCGTGTTTTTCTCCTGAACAAAAAAGCTGTAGCTTGAGCTTATATGTGGGTGTCGAAAATAATTAAATATAATAATCGACAATGGAGTAATAAAAGAGTAACATACATTGCTCCAAACTTTTAATATCCACTAACATTTGAAGCAGTGCAATCACTGTTAAATAAAATTAAGAAAGCAATCGGAAAAGAAAATTGATTTGGAAATCTAGATCTTGCCTTTCCTAAAAATATTTATAATTATTTTTATTTATCCATAAATTTATGGTTCATGTGTACCATATTCATTTATGTTTGAATGTAGAGTTATATGTTATGTTTTAAATAGAACTTTGGATATTTTTCATTTTTCAGATGCTAATTTTCATGATGGTGTGGAAAGAAATAACTTGCATGAATCTACAGTGAATTCTGTCTATAAAACGATATTTTCGCCTGGTCCAGACCAACATAGGGTGCATCAGGTTCAATCATGTAAGATATTATTACCCTTCTTAGGGTTAACACAATTTCCAAATAATGGTCAACACAAAGCCACCGCGGCGAGTTTTTATGATTTTTCGTGGAGGAATTTATTATAGCTAATAATTTCGACACCCACGTTTGAGCTCAAACTAGAGCTTTTAAGGTACATGAGAAAAAGAGATATCGTTCGCAGCATAGAGTCGAACTAAAGATTGATTGTGGTTTTACGGCTCAAGGACTATAATGGCAATGCTGTGCCGGGAGCTACTGTTTGCCAAGGAATTTGAACTTCTTCAGGCCTAGGGAACCAATATCCGGACTACAATGGGCAGTGCGATTTTTATGAGATATCGGAGTAAGCGTTCTTTGTACACTGTTGGGAGTCGAACCCGGATTAACGGCGCACTAGGCGAACGCGTTACCACACTGCGCCACCGCAGGGCAGAGTAGAACTAGGGCCCCTCCGCTGAGCCCGGAGCGCCTTAACCGCTAAGCCACCGGGGACATAAACGACGCTCCCCTTTTCCGTACATAAGGTTGTAAGGTATCATTACCCTTTTCGGGGTTAACATAATTGCCAAATAATGGTAAACAGACAAAGCCACCGGGCGAGTTTTTGCGATTTTTCGTGGGGCATTTATTATTGTTAATAATTTCAACACCCACGTTTGAGGTCAAACTTTGTACACAGAAATAAGAACCTCTAGTTCAGATATTTAGAATGGTTATTCCTCAACAATTTAAATTTTAAATTAAAAATCTAATTTTCTCCTAAAGTAAAAAAAATCTTTCAATTCTAGGGGCAAATGACTCCCTGCCCCTCCCCCTATGACACCCATGATCGTAAGTATTGTGGTAGATTTTCTTTTCCTTCAATTAACAGTGTTTTATAATTGTAAATAATAGCAACGTTTTTGTAACATTTCTATGTAACCGTAACAAGCTTTTAAAACTTTGTCGATGAGCTAGGACGCGACAATAGCAGATTATCATCATTTATAATTCGTCGTTCTACAAGCATTTAGCGGTTAATTGAAGCAGCGTTTATACTATAAACCAGTTATAGTCCATTAAAGTTTTATTCCCGAGTAATATTGAACCACATTTTATCTATGACATAATCTGAATAAATGATGTCCTCAAAAAAGCATCTATTTTATAGTTGCATATTCATGAATCGAAATAAAGAAAAGAATCAACTTTCTTAATTTCTAGGAACATTTCCCAAAGTTCTTAAACTTATATTAAGAAATAATAAATGACATAATAAAGTTTAAGCAAACTTGAGGTGAAAATACCTGCACCCGCCGTGGATCCATAATTCATATTTGCGGATTCATAATTTTTTTAACTTAATTCCACGTTCGTCTTTGTTCAGCTGTTAGTAATGTAATTTTTTCCAATATATTTAGAATTAACTTCTGTAGCGTAATTCTGAATTAAATGAAAAATTGTTAAAAAATTAGGAAGAAAAGTCGATTAATAAAAAAATAAGAAGACACAAGAGCAAGAGAAGGAGAAAAGAAAAAAATAATACAATGAAAAATACAAACAATAAAATCACTAGAGAAGGAACTGTTAAAATTTAAATTTAAACTGCTCTTGGCTCTTTTAAGATGTGAATATATGCCTTCTTATTTCTAAAATAACAAATATAATATATAATAAAATAATAAAAATATAGACGAAACAAGCAGCATTTAAATAATGATATCTTATAATTATAAGTTGAAATATATATATATATATCCATTATAGAGCTTTGCGGGTTATTTCGCAACGTCTGTTTATTAAAAACACTTAACGTTTCACTCCGTGCTATGCGGAGCATCCTCAGAAATAATTCCGACCAAGTTTCCCTCTGCAAAACGCAAGACTTTCGCTTGCATTTGCTCGGCAGAAAACATTTATAATTTTCTGCCGATCAACCAAGCGAAAGTCTTAAGTTTTGCAGAGGGAACTTGGTCGGCAATTACTTCTGAGGATGCTCCATACAGCAGGGACTGAAACGTAAAGTGTTTTTAATAAACAGACGCGGCGGAATATCCCGCAAAGCTCTATAATGTATATTAATAGACGCCGTGAAAGTCTTCGTGAATGTAAAACATATATACACTGATTGAAATTAAAATTGAACCATATATAATTGCTTGTTTGATTTGTCAAAACATTTTCATATGAGAACCCCACGACAACATATAAATGATTGATGTGTGTGTGTTTCACAATAATCCCACAGATACCGTAGCTGATACATTATCAGCATAATGATTCACTAACGAATCTTCAAAATTGTAATTTGGCGCAGTATGCTCTTACGCTATGAATGTCCAAACAAACAAAATTGTAATTCTGAGAAAAAGGCATTTGGACATCCATTGCGAGTAGGTTTTAACACAGACAAATAAAAGTGTATCTAAAATGTATTACCGTTTAAGGTAGCAGTATAATCTTGTGTTTTAATTGAAATACAGGTGATCAGAACGCAACTTCAAAATTCTCCTCATATAAATTTTTTTTAAATTTGGTGATTCATTATATTATCATATTACCGATGACATGATAAAACCTGGCACATTTTGATGTACATGTTTCTATCCAAGGCCTGGCCAGAGGTTTCCGCCAAGATGCAGGATTTTGATTAATTTTCCAGTGGGCCATTGGCCTCCTTAAGTGAGTGGGGCAGCATTTATACACCTTTAGTTACACGACAAACGGAACTATTTGCGTTATGAAAGAACGTGTAATAATTTAAGAACAGAATAATTGCCAATTATCGCCGAAAGTCATAAATTTATTCATGGTTGAATTTTTCGCTGGTGCGGTAGTAATACACTTGCCTACCATGTGAATTTTTAGCGTTCGTTTTCAGCACTTGGCGACTTTTTCTCCAGATCCGCAATCCCTTTTTCCGCTTTCTGCACAAATGTCATCTGGATTCCTCGACAAACGGTATGTTCCAGCGCAACATGACTTCAGACGTCCTTGCGCCGTATAAGGAAACTAGCAAGCATTAAGTGCGAGTAATGCTTCCAATTTCATCAACGTAAAAATCTTAAACGTAATATCGTTGGAGCAGCTGCCATTAAGTTACAGGTATAAAAAAATCAACCAGCCAATATTAAGAGCATGTTCAAACATGTTTTACACAACCGTACAATTTTAACGAATACGGTTTTGTTAGGAACTGTGCCGTTTCCAAAGGGAAGGTATCCACATTTCGCTCTCTATTGTTCTTCATCCCTTTCACCTTAAAGTTTTTGTTTTATTTTTTTCCTTTTCAAAATCAAGAGTCAACGATGCTTTTTTTCGTTTCACTATTGCGCAGGGTCTCTTTCGATAGTAACCTATTCTCCAAACAGAGTGCAGATTTCACTACTCGCAACACAATTTACGAAACTAATACTAAGCATATGAGCCACATTTTGGCATAATACTAACGTGTTTTGCTGCTATGCGGGTATTCCTGGTTTGATTTCAGCCGGCACCCAACATCTTCTAGCGTTTTCTACCGATCCGCACTACGGGGTTTGAGTCATTAGGTGAAAGAAGTCCAGATTTCTCAACAAACTGTAGGTCCAGGCGCAATAGAACTAAAGTTATCCTCAGCGGCGTAGCATGGGTTGCAAGAGCCTGGAGCAAGTTAAGTATTATACCCGCTAAAATCCGTTAGCACTCCCTTCCTCCAGTCTGATATTGAAATTTTGCGCCCCTAGGAATTTTGCGCCTGGGGCTTTCTCCCCGGTAGCGCCCTAAGCTACGCCACTGGCTATCCTTATACCAAAAACCACAAACAAGGGGTATACTGGCGTAACGATAATGTGCTCACCTATCATACCCTTAACTCAGCTTCGATTCCGATACCGTAAAGCGTATAGCATCTCTCTACACACCCTAGTCCAGGGTTTAAGTACCGGAAAGGTATGTCCTTATCTGTCCTTGCGTCGTAAAACATAGACAAAATGCAAATGAATCAAGAATACAGTAACCTGCAAATGTTCTCTACACTGGTGTTTCTCAACCGCCTTATTCTCTGTTTCAGCGGGCTTCGAGAGATTCTCCCCGAATTTGTCATTTTGCTTTTCGAGGCATTGTTCACCAATAGTTATTTTATATTGGAAATATCCTGAGGCGAACAATAGTCGTGAACGGGGTTCGGAAAGCTCACACTCAGAACGCTTAAATAGTTAGTGCCGCATTTCCCAATAAGCTATACTAGGCTATAGACTAGGGCGGCAAAATTTTGTGTATTGAGTCTGATATAACAAAATCAATACCATACTATGATATAATCAGATGTTTTGCCGAGAAGAAAGCTAGACATCATGATTTTCTACTACTACAGTGTTCAATAGCCTATTATATAATATTTTACTAAAATTCGGAATTTTATTTCAATAAAACTGAATGGACGTATTATATACCAAATACATAAGCATACGCAGAAAGTTCATATGAGGTGGGGCTTATAGGCTCAATTGGGAGGTGGTTATAAAGCTACAAATCATATATTCCCATGTTAAATGTAAAAAATTCCATTACAATGGGGATTACTACCCCACTGGGTACGCCAGTGACCAAACAGAAATAATACTTCAATATAAGTTAATATTGTTTAATGTTTATTTCTCAATTTGTGAGTGTTTTTCAACGTATTTATCGCCAATTCAAAAGCGTTTGGCGCATATTGAATGTAACAATTTTTATGTTCCTACCACTGATTGAGGGAACAAAGGGTGGGATGGGGCGGCAACATGGTAAATCCGCCCATTTAAATAGTATTTGTGCAGAAATGTGTATGTGCCCCAAGCCGTATGTTTTTAAATATGCGAATATTCGGGAATGATCCAGAATTTTCAGATTTCGAAGTCTTTTATCGTAAGAGAAAGGCGTATGCTGCTTATTACTTTACTTGCTTCCTTTTACTTAGAGCATTCACTATGTTTGGCGCAGTATAGCCCAGATGCTCTTGCGCCATAAAAAATCCAAACAAACAAACAAACTTAGAGCACGATCTTTTGTCGTATTTTCGAGCTGCATTCCACTAGATCGGGCTAGCCGTTAGGACAACGTGGATTTAATGTATCCTTCGTACATTGAGATAGGTGTGGAGCTGGCCCGATTCATGGGGTTACCCAGTGTCGTACACTGGAAGTTGGATATTATTGCCCTTCCCAGGGTCTACACAACTGACCCGTGCATAGAGATGTCATCGGTAATATGACGTCATAAAAGATACCTGTAAGCCGATTACAATAATGTGCGGTCCATCCTCTGTCCTTAAAACTGGACGAACTAATATCTGTGTTACGAATGCCAATGATCAAGCAGCAAGGAAGTGTATCAGCAAAGTGTATGTTAATAGAAGAAGTGTAAGACTGTAGAATGATAATAGATTTAATCAACCTATTAATAATTTTAGTGATACGTTCTGTCATGTAATATTTTTGGTGAAAAGTCATTCTCTGGCTTGCCAATCCAGAGAATGACTCCAAAACCTTCAGACACTTTGAACTTATTTGACTCTAGAACTTTCATGTTTTTTATGTATTTTTTTGTTTGTGTCAGACAAATATATATCTACGCGGCGTGTCTCCTTTACGCGCTTGCGAATGACTTACTTTCAAGCGCTATATATATTATGTTGATATTTTTAAGTTTAAATGTGTTGACTTGTGATGAGATAGAAATGGAGGAAAGCAGGACGTTATAACTTATTAAATAGCTATCCTCCATGTGAATAGCGTGTTACATAAATCATTTTATGCAGTTTTGTATCTTTGATACTTTTTTTTTGCAAATTTAATGATAAGGAGAATTTTAATTTTGTGCTTTAATTCATAGCCTCATTTGAGAAGGGGCCCTGCGGTGGCGCAGTGTGGTAACGCGTTCTCCTAGTGCGCCGCTAATCCGGGTTCGACTCCCAGCAGTGCAAAGAACGCTTACTCAGAGATCTCATAAAGATCGCACTGCTCACTGTAGTCCGGGGTTTGGTTCCCTAGGCCTTAAGAGGTTCGGATTCCTCGGAAAACAGTAGGTCCCGGCGCAGCATGACCACTGTAGTCTTTGAGCCGTAAAACCAAAAAACAAACAAACGATGATATGAGAAGCTGCGATAACGGACAGAATGAAGCCTAATAATAATATAAATAATTGACGCAGGTATTTTAATTTAAATTGAAATCACAATCGAGTTTGGGGACAAAAATTTTGTTTTTTAATTTTATGAATTTCTCATATGCTTTTGGTTCATTTTGTATGAATTCGTGCTTGTAACCTCATTTTGTTGGGTCATTGGTTGTATCTTTATAGCGCAAGGACAGTGACGATTATTTTGCGCCAAACAAGATGAGAGCATGCATTCGTTTTTAACATGACGACAAATTAAAACTAAAGTGATAATAAATGTACTAGCCTAAAAGCGCAAACAGCTACAAACAAATATATCGTTTGTGTCACCTCTTCACATAGTCTTCTTGAAGGTTGATGTATTTCTTGCATCGTTTTATAAGTTTCTTCATTCCTTGGGGAAAAACTTTTTTGTCGTTCCCGAATTCAAATCTATATCGCTTCTTGAATCTCATTATCAAATATAAACCCACAACTGCGTTGAGCCACTTTAAGCAAATAAAAAACGTGAAAATTGTATAGTAACAGATCAGGCCATAGGGAAAAAAATTGACGAGCATACAATGTTGAAGATACGATGTTCAAACCATATGCTGTTTTACTTACAGATGCGCAATAACAACATGCTTCGTCATGACGCACCAAATCTGCATTTAGTGGATATTTCTCTTTTGCTGCGAATGGCAATTTCTAATTTCTCTCTGAGAATAACATAGAATATTTATCTGTTCGTCACAAAGCTACAAGAAAGCAATTTGGAGTATTTTTAGAAGGTTAGTGTTTTTAGTAATTAATACTATGAAAATGTCTGCTGTAAATCCTAAGAAACGTAATAAGATCGTATAATACTAAACGTAATAGATCAATTTAATACCAGTCTCTTTGCAATTTGGTTTAAATAGTAGTCCATGTACTACACCATTCTGCGAAATAACTGGCAACAATATATATACGTTCGTAAAGAGATTATATATTGTCCTTCGTAGCTCAGTGGGTAGAGCCTCCGCCCGGCAAGTGGAAGGTCGTGGGTTCAGGTCCCACCGAAGGCAGAAATATTTATTTTCTTTCGAACGTTTCACCATCTAATCACGCCATACCATCGGCGTTGGTATCACTACGCCAATAAACGTTGATTGATATTGTTGTTTGATTGAAACGCAATAATGCTCACTTTTTTAAACCTTTGATTTGAAACAAGTAGTAGAAAAGTAGTAGTGGAAAAAGACTAGTGAATCCATATCCATGCAATAAAAGGACCGCGCTGCTTAAGCCTGATAATATTAAATTGTTGTAAATCATACGCGAAAAAATGCGTAAATATTGTTGTAAATTATGCGCGTTGTATCATAATTGTTGTAAATCATAGACGTCAAATGCGTAAAGTAATTTTCAAGAAATTACACTCTCTTAATGCATATCTCTTTCCCGGTAATATAAGATCACCTTAATTTGCATTAACAGTTTGGTAGCAAAATAAGCATCCACAATTTGGTGAATGCGGGTTGGTTCATGGAATGAGACTGCAATATTTTTGCAAAACATCCTAACATGATTGTCGATATATGCATTAGAACATGATTTCTTAATTAGGATGCTGCGGTATGTATTATCGCAATGTCAAATGAAAGATCTTGATAAAAAGCAACGACGACAACATCAAAAAACTTAGAAAAGTTTCAATGTATTGTCAGCTGTAGCTATAATAATTTCTATACTGAGGTTTACTGAAAGCTTAAGATTTTCTGCGATGTTAAGAATGTGTAGAAATTTTTAGTCAGAAGAATCTGCTGCTCGTGGGATTTTAAACTTTTATCTTCCCGCCACTGGTTAAGGTAACAATCCCATAAGACATCGTTTGAAAGTGCAAGTTCTGCAGTTAACCGTAACTAAATCGAACTAAACGGAACAGGTTACGCTTCACTCCACTGCTTATGTCATCGAACCGTATCGACTTTTCTTACAAAATGTCAGTGACGTCACATTTTCTGCAAGGCTTGGTATATCATATTGTATAGTACATATACGATACAATACTTTTATTCCAGTAGAAACATAAATCTAATTACATTCTATTACAAAGTATCCACTTGGGCAACAATGGGAAAAGACCAAGAAGTCTAACAGAGCCCATGCTTCCAAAAGTAAGGAGATAAAATTGGAGGGGGAAAAAAATAGATGATATGAAAGATGAATAAAAAAAATATTAAACAGTAATTGGAGAAGATTTAATGAAAAATAAAAGTAGTCGAAGAAGTCAGGATTCTATTAAATATTTACGAAAGGATTGTTTAAAAAAGGGAAGTGAATTTAAGATTTTGAGTGTGTAAGGTAGATGATTCCATACGCGAGGACCGAAATAGCCCAACCGTGCGAAACCAAGAGTTGTTCTAGAAAAGTCTGGTATCTGATCTATTCAGGTTCTGTGTATTGTGAACATGGTCTATTACAACACATGGATATTAGACAACAACATGGATATTAGTGTTAACCCTTCTTTATAGCGTTAAACATAAAAACAGCAGACTTGTAAGTATTTAGTTGATCGAGTAGTATTATATGTTTTATGCGGTCTATTTCAGTACATCTAAGAAATACAGTTTTATTAGATAGAAGGCGAAGGTATCTTTTCTAGAAAATAATAATTCATAGAAGATTTGATTTTCATTTCCTTAGGTTAGTAAGCAGTAGAATAGAATTGAAAATATTAAAGAATAATATAGGTCAATGAGAATAGAAATATTTAAATAATAAAAAAGGCTTCCAATTACTCCAATATTTCTACTGATTTTGGTACAAATTGTATTGATATGGTTATCCTATTTTAAGTTGGATTGGAGGGTGACGCCGACAAAATCTGTCTCAGATGAGAATAAAATAGTTTCATTATTGATGTAAAGGTTTAATTAATGTAGGTAAATGTTTTTTGTTAGTAAAGAGGATGCATTTGGTTTTAGTTGTATTTAGTGAAAGGTAATTTATTTTAAGAGAAATTTGTAAAATATGTGATCTAATTATTGAACATAGAAATCAGATTTTTAATTTCTGTGCCGTGAAAAAATATACTTCTACCATCGGCTAAACAGAAAGGTTTAAAAGGTGTAGGAAAAAAGAAGACATCGTTAACATAGAAGTTAAATAGAAGGGGACCAAAAACAGAGCCTAGTGGGACACTACAAAGTGTAGGACGGCAATCACCCAAGTGCACGTACTTCAAGTCACATATTGCAAAGGCGTCTAATACTAGCTAGTTTAAGTTTATAAAGTAACCTTTCGGTATTAATGGTATCGAAGGTCCTGGATCATGGGCGCCCAGAGGGGTTGCAAGGGGTGCACTTTCATCCCCTTGGAAAAAAAAAGACCGAATCCACAAGAAACTACAGTCCAACAACATTATTCAATTGGAACTTGTTCTGGATGCACGCCCTTGGATATAACTCTACGGGCGCCCATATTCCTGACGTATCAAAAAACACACTGCTGGCTGTATTTTTAGTCTAATGATAAATAAATCAAATTTGTAGCTGCAAGTAGAGCCTGTTCAGTGGATCTACCCCTGATGAACTCGTATTGATTTTGGTGTAATATTTTATTGTTAGTAAGAAAAGTATATAGCCTTTTATAAAGGAGCTTCTCGAGTATTTTTGAGAAGATAGTCAGTACAGAAACGGGTCTATAGTTAATATCTAAACTGGCTGAAGATTGTCATTGTCAGCATGGTTGTCCGCACTAATAGTCCTAACTTACACGTAAAACAATCTTGATCCTTCTTAAAGATTAAAATGAAATCTATTTGTAATCTCTTTCCTACTAAACCTCATCCAAAACTTAGTCGCATAAATGAAACATTAGTTATCTTTTTATGTCATCCAATTCAAAATTCATCTGAGCCAAGTGTAGATACTTGAACATTCGTTTGACTCGGGTGATTGCGCATATGTTTTACTTAGATCTATTTGATTTTGCATATTTTAAACTTAGATCTAGGTTTTTGTGCAAATGTTTGACAGAGAGTGAAGTAGTCTTAAAAAAAGTAGCCTAACGCTCTTTTAAATCAGGGGTGGATTCGCGGGGGAATCAGAGAATCGCCCAAGCATCAAACTATGTTCTGTAGGCAGTGTCGGATCCAGAAGGTCATTTGGGGGGGGGATTGCAATGACAGCTTAACAACCCATACATAATGATAATGTCTGCCCCTATTAATCTGATATGGGCAGACATTATCATTATGTATGGGTAGAATGCATGACATATTAAGCCTCCCCACAAATGCTTATCTGGATCCGACACTGCCTACAGCATATAGTTTCAGGGCATATACGCGTAAAATATGTAATGTGATACAAACGCATGTGCCCAAACCAAACGAACCCTGGAATGCATACAGGAAGTGAACTAATAAAATAAAAGAAAACGAGGTGAAAATATAGCCACAATTTCCTTTTCCTTTGTCGCCTTTGTCGTGTCAAAATGCATTGTGGCACCTGCTTTGGAACACAGTTTACATGATGTGAACCAAGCTGTAATTTCGTTTGAATTCCCACGACCTTTAGTTGATTTACAATTTTAGGGTCATTACTCCAATTTTTTTTCTTAACGGAATTGTAGAATTAACATATCTTTTATTTACAGCATAAACAGAGTTTTGTTTGTAAAATATATGATTTCCTAAAACTTTGCCTTAGCGCCGCTAGGCCTCCAAAAGAAGTGCCCTAAAGCCGCTAGGCCTCCACTACATCCCTGGTGACAGACACAGGCAAGGCTGTGTTTCCGAGTAAACAAGTATGACACTTGTCTATGGATGACATCTGTTAGGAGTGGTAGCAGCGAGCTCAAAAGTAAAAATTTCCAAACTGGACTATGTTGTAAGCGATGCTCCACAACACAAATACACTAATATAAAATAGATATAAATTTAATGTCCGCGTTAGTGTAAACTCTTCGCAAGTAGCAAACCTTAAACTTGCATAACACCAGGTTTCAAAAGCTTTTTACGTAGTATACCTGAGAATTATTTCGGCAAATCTTGGAAAGTGGCAGCTTATATTCCAAAGTTATTCGTTATTATATATTATTAGTTTAAATACTAATTTGAGATGACGTGAGAATTCACTTCAACATACAAAAAAATAAGAACGCGACACACTCGAATTTTTTTTTTGAAAGGTATTCCTTAGTCCATAAAGAAGTGGTAGGGATGGCAATGTGACCTATATCTAGTGGCGGAAATTCTCCAAATCTGCCACTGGACATACATGCTTACGCTTGATTAAGACTTAGGGCCTAAGTCTTAGGTGCTTATGCATTTTTTTAACATAGGCATATGTTAAACAACAATATAAATCAACGTTTATTGGCGTAGTGATACCAGCACCGATGTTATGGCGTGATTAGATGAGAACGTTCGAAAGAAAACAAATATTTATTTTCTTTCGAACGTTTCACCATCTAATCACGCCATAACATCGGCGCTGGTATCACTACGCCAATAAACGTTGATTTATATTGTTGTTTAATTTAATCTGCGTAGTGTTCGATTTATATAAAATAAATAGACATATATGCTTGCACATGTGTTTGGTTTAGACGTAGGTGTTTGTGCATATGTCATGTTTGAAAAAGTCATGCTGCGTTAGTAATCCTTTTTCGGATGGTTGCGTACCTTACAACAAACAAAAACTAACGAAGCTTAAAACCGTTTAACGTTTATCTCTTTCTCACACACAACGGTGCACTTTTCATGTAAATGTGGAATTTCTAAAACGGCCCTTGCGTTTTGAAACGTCAACTTTTTTTAAATTGTACATTTAAATTAAGGTGGGAAAAAAATGAGCGGGAATGCTACGTTCATGGACCAGCGATTGGTAACCCTTCAAATGAATAGCCGTTTTTAGTTTCATTAAAAAAATGAATGTGAAACGCAGCATCTCAACTGAAACTAAAAGGAAAGGGGAATGGGGAAAAAAAGTATTATACAAAAGTGGCTTATTAAAAATATATATTTTTAAAAATTCAAAAAATGTTATTAACTAAGGTTAAAATTACTAACGGCTAAAAGAACTAACTGAATTAATATCACGTCCTTTGTTGAATTTCACAAGGATTTAAGAAGTCGCTGTTAAACGTTCAAAGAATCTCGAGCTACAGCCTTAGTTTCGATGGTCTGTGACCCAGGTCGGTTACCTATGTCATTGGTTACTGACCTATGTTATTAACTATCATAGAACGTGACTGGAGCGTATCCAAAAACTTCTGGAACGATGCCTAAAACGCATCGCAAAAATTTTAGTGAAATATCGTTCGCGAAGTGGCGACAAAATTTGAAATACACTTACGTGGGAAC
>QLNU02014802.1:415645-430740 GCA_006491805.2 Dysdera silvatica | reverse complement strand
TCAAAACTTACATATTCCGTTACTTAGCCTATAGGTGTAACTTGAAGGTTAAATATGGCGTAAACTCGGGGTGGGGGGGCAAAAAACAAAAGTTGTTTATGAAAAATAACGATTTTGTCTCTTTTCTAAAAAACTGGGGGCAAGTGCTCCCCCTTACCGGGGCCAGATTGCCCATGACTTATCCTCTATTTTTCACACTAAAACCTTTATGTTTGACCCTATTTTTTATGAAATTTTGTACGTTTAGAGATTTGGATTGTACACAAAACTACTTCCAGACACAATTTTGAAAGCTACGTACGATTAAAATTCGTTAACTTTTTGATGTATTTTATTAATATATTTAATAATACTAAATATCTAAGTAGGCTAATATATTTAACATCAATGAATAAATTTCTTAACTTAAATTTTGCATTAAAAACTTACAGAGGTAAACTAAAATTTATAATTCCACTTACCTTTATTACAGTGTACATGAAGATTCAAACCTCTGCAAAATACGTGATGTATACAAGATCTACCTCAAAAATCTATTTTGAATACATTTTTAACGTTAAGAACAATTTCCATTTTCATGTACAATTTTATACAAAAAAAATATAAAATATAATTATAAAATAATTTAATTCCAAGATAATTTTCCAGGGCGGGGGGGCCGCTCAGCCCCTATATAGCCCCAGCCTGGCTATTGCTCTGTAGAGCAGCCGGCATGTAATTGGAAGGTCCCTGGATCGTAGCTCGGTGGTCTCCTATATTATTTTTTCTTTAATTTATATGCTATTTCCAAATTTGTATAATTTAAAACTGAGAATTCCAGCCGGAATTTGCATGGGTTTGTGATGTAATTAATATAATATTTACACTTCTCTTTGTCTTCTTGAATAAATGAAGTTTATATACAGTGAACTCGCTTTTTTACGAATTCCAGGTGACCTTATAAAAGTTCGTAAATGGGAATTGCCTTAAAAAAAAGTAAAAGTGAAATTAGTACTCACCTTTATTTGCTACATATTCAAAGAAAATCAGTAATATGTGTTTCCTTTATAACAACACTTCGCCCAATACACGATTAAGTGAAAATTTATGCTGGCAAGCATCTCAAAATTATTATCTGCTTAAAAAAAACAAAAAAACACGATCCTCACATCCAATGTGTGGCTCCATCTTTATTATCTGCTTAAAAAAAACAAAAAAACACGATCCTCACATCCAATGTGTGGCTCCCTTGAGCGCAGGTCTTGAGATGACCTCGATTCATTCTTCTTCTTCACCGGGTTGTTCTTCGGCACTGTCGTTCAATATTTGATTGACAATTTCATTATCCGATATTACTTCTGTTCGTGCTTGTACATTGTCAACTGCAATCAGAAAATCCCGAAAAGTCAAGACTCCGGGGACTTGAGAGTCCCCTCCATGAAGTTCTAGCATCAAGGCTTCGTCTGTACCGGGATCACTTTCGGAGGTTTCGTGTACTGAAACTGCGAACCCTGAGCGTCGAAATGCGACGGAAAGTGATGAAACTGAGTTCGTAAAAAAGAGTTTTTCGAAATTTCAGTTCGAAAATTGGATCCGAAATTTATATATATATCACGAGAGAGGAACTTCAGCTGGTAACCCAACGAACGCACAATTGGAAAGCACCCGGTATTGACGACATACACAACTTCTTGCACAAGATTTTTACCAGCGCCCATGGCCCATTAGCGAGAAAACTTACGAGGGTAATTAAAAATCCTTGTAAAATGCCAGAATTTCTCTGCAAGGGAATAACCTACCTCCTATTAAAGGACCAGGATACCAGTAACCCAGCGAAATACCAAAACGTCGAGGAAAAGCAGTGTACAGTCCTATTATATATCTGAACATGGGTTCTGCTGCCGTTAATAAAAAGAGAAGATTGGGAAAGTTGGTCTTCATCCATTGAATATCGCAGTTTTATCCAAAAAATTAAAATATTTAAAAAATATATGTCACGATTGAAGAAAACACATTTGCTAACAAAATTTTCTAGTCTTCTTTATGAATGAAAAAACACAGACGTCATAACTTGCGTTAATTCTCTGGTTATTGTTTCTTATCATTTGGTTTAAAAGTGTACTGATCTTATTACTTCTATGTTGATTTAGAAAAGAATATAAAGTTCATAGAAAAGATCCGTCTTTAACACAACTCTGGTTACTATTTCTTGTGATTTGATTTAAAAGTATACTGGGCTTATTATTTCTACGGTCATTTAGGAATAAATAAAAGATTCATAGAAAAGATCAGCCTTTAACACAACATAACTCTGGTTACCATTTCTTATCATTTGGCTTAAAAGTATACTGGTTTTATTACTTCTATGTTGATTTAGAAAAGAATATAAAGTTCATAGAAAAGATGTGCCCTTAACAAAACACAGCTCTAGTTACTTTTTTCTTATCATTAGGTTTAAAAGTGTGTTGGTCTTATTACTCCTATACTGATTTAAAAAAGAATATAAAGTTCACAGAAAAGATCTGCCTTTAACAAAACACAACCCTGATCATTATTTCCTATCATTTGGTTTAAAAGCATAAAAGTATACTGATCTTATTACGGATATGGTGATTTAGAAAAGAATATAAAGTTCATAGAAAAGATCTGTCTTTGACACAACACAACATACAACAGTTTTCGTTCAGCTTAACAGACATAAAAGATATAAGAACAGTGTAGTTCAAAACATTTTTTTATTCGTATCGTCAATAAACAAAAAATAAATATAACAGCTTAAAATTACAAAACTGGACATAACAAATGCTTTTTCAATGAAATACAAGGTAATAAAAATATCTTGTCTTTTATTTCAATGTATTTATATTGCACAACGCCAGTTACATAAGCGGACTTCACCTCCCACTAAAAAACGATTGCGACAGCAACCAAACAAAACAATAAAAATACTATGCATACTTAACAATCACTGAATTTTCCTGCACTGTTTTTATAAATTTGTGTGGAAAGTTAAGTCATAGATCAGCTAAATACAAATAAAATATACGATATTTGCATCAATAATGGCCTCGAAAGGTAGAAGTAATGTGAAAATGTTCTTCATTTTGGTTTCTACATATATTAAATTATTCACACTATTCACTTCTGTAAAAATTAATACAGAATTATTTTAAATATTTTTTTACATCCAACGTTATGGTTGAAATAAAATCCAAACAACTTCAATCTTTATGGAAGTATCATACAGTTATATTACTAGTCGAACAAGCGTATTAATACAAAATATGGGTTTCCAAAAATCTTTCACAGCCCTTTTACATGACTACAAACGTTTCTAGAAATATCGGTTGTTAAAGAAACTTTTAAACTCTAAATAAACTAAAATATTTATTGACTTGAAGAATGAAATATCATTGAACTAATGGTTTCATTGAACAGGTAAAAGCGATTTCCTAAAATAGCAGACAACTAATTTTATTTTGCATATTTACATTTTCCTGTAATAATTATTTTTAATTAATTAATAAATAGAGAAATCTGAAAGCAAAATAGGCTTCTGGCACAGACCTGATTTACTTTTCATTAAATTAAATTTTAACGTAAAAAATTTGCTCTTATCAGTTTAATTATAATTAAATTTAAACTTATAACATAATTTTCTCGATCTCTTTAATATTTAAAGTATTATACTATATAATGAATCTATTCTCAAATGCATTGCGTTTAGACATAACTGAAACTGTGAGCTCAAATACTGTGAAAAATGCATTTGCATACTGTTAGGTTAGAATTTATAAAGAATTCGAGTGAGTGTTTAGTGTAGAGCCCACAAAAGAGAAATATTTTGGAAAAATATTATTGAAATATATATATTATAAATATACAAATTTTCTAAATGGTTACCATACTTTGTTAGTACTAGATTATTTATATATTTAGTATTGTTGATTATATTCCTTTCTTATATACGTTGTACAAAATTTTAAGTATAACTAATGCAAAAAGTTTCCTTGTATTAGTTTCAAGATGCAGAAATATTAAATTATCCAAGAGAGGGCAATCTTAGAAAAGTTTAGAAAGGGTAAAAAACTTCTACATCTTCGCGAATATTTCTTGATTACATTCTCACACTTGAAAGCCTAGTTAACAAATTGATTTTCGAAATTCATTTATCTAATTTAAATAAAAAAAATAACAACATTCTAAGTATTACAATGTGCTTTTTTTCCCATACATACATAGAGTGCTTCGCACATCAATTACATAATAGCAAATTTTCAGCACGTAGGAAGATACTGTATTTCAACAATTTGCACTACAATATTTCAACAAGTCTTTAATAAGTTTTCATGAGAGTGTGAGATCCAGTAATATCTTTTGCAGCAACCTTAACCTAGCTGTTATGTATGTCTGTTTTCGATAACTAAAATTATTCGCAACAGTGTACTTAATATGATTTTCACGTAACATATTACAGAAGCCTAATACAACGTTTACTTATGGCACTCATTTTAAAATCACCTTCCAAGATATTGCGTTACATTTGAAGTGCCAACATTCGTAGAATTCCTGAAACAACGCAAAATCGTTTCTGGACATAAAGTCTAACAGAAAATATATTAGCAAAATAATGGATTTTATAACCCAAAGGAATTTCGCGTGCGCATGCCACTGAGCATTTGCCTTTTTAAAGAACGTTTGCGAGCTTGCGTAAAATGCAACGGCCAGTGCTGTGGCGAAATCCAACCCTGTTTCGATGGTGGCATTTTCAAGTTCATAAACGTTGTTAGTAGTGTAGTTTGAAAAATGAAAAATATAAGGAGGCTGCGTCTTCCCACAACGGCTGAAAATCAGCAACTGCACTTATATATCCCAGCGCTAGACTGCTGGTTATAAGTAAGTTGTGCCTTGTCCCACTGCAATCTTTCCATTTCGTCAAATTTGCTCGCCTATAGAAAGAGAGAATTCGTCAGTTTCAATATTATAGCAAGATTTTAAGTTGAAGCATACACTTGAATAAGGCTCTAAAGTTATTTTTACAAGATCGGAGAAAGATTGATCTCTGTATTTTTACTGCGTACAACGAGGGTTTTTCCCTTACACCCACCGAAGGTCTTATTTCGGCCATGTGATATATTTCTGTTCAGCAAAGGGACATCTTAAATCCTCAAGAAATCGATTCATGACTAATAAAATCTGTTGTTTATAAATCTAATAAATCCGGTCCCTTGTGAAATTGTTGTCCGTGGTGATAATTTCATATCCATATAAAGAACGAGTCGGGGAACAGGGAGATTAATCTTATAAATGTTTCGATGGCAGTCGTGTCCTATCAAAATTATAAAAATTAGATTAACACACTCTGGGAGACTTTATTCCTCTTGTTCATTAATCATCGTCAGCATTTATTTTTCCAATATCATTTTTTACCTTGTAATCACCTCTAAGTAATTATTCTGAAGTGAAGTATATTTCTGAAACTATGTAAGATTGCAGGATTTGGTTAAGAAAATTCAGAAGCAGCATTGGACAATTCATCCGTCTGTTTCTTTCCCGTTGTTCTACACTAACCGTGAATCCACTGAAGAGAGATTTTTTGACTCCTATTCGTAAGATCACTAATAACCTTTGATGTATTGAGTCTCCATGGAGAAAGCAGGAAGAATTGCTAAGGTCAATCGATGAGCAAATAGTGGCTTGCAAGTCGATGAGAAAGACAATATTTTTCTCTGTGCTAGGAATCATGGCAAAAACTCGGCGGCAAGCAGTATGGAAGAGAAAATTCGGCTCAAGTTTTAGACATTTAATTCATAGTATGTAAATTACAATCACGGCTACCCTTTACTGCATCAAACACTAAATTAAGCTAAAATCGTGCAGCATGTGCATTACCTACAACAAGACCATCTTCCACTACCTCCCAGCAGGGCCTTAGCTAGGGGGGGGGTAGGCGATAAAGGGTATAAAATCGACTGAAATAATTCACAGGGAAGAATATGTTCGTGGCTTGGGGGGGGGGCGCAATTTGAACCTTTCTGCCAGGGACGCAAAATTATCTAGCTACGGTGCTGCCACCTAGCTATACTTTGGACCTTCATGCTAATGCAGTAGAACTCCGTTACAACGAACACTGGTATAACGAGTTCACGGTTATATAATGAACATGAAATTTAAATTAGAAGGTTATAAGGTATGAAGTTTAAACTTGATTTAATATATAACATATATGGTTATATATATAACCATATATAACATATATGGTTATATCGAATAACAGTTACTGCGAATAACGGCTATAACGAAACAATTACCCTGTCTCTTGACGCTCGTTATAACCGACGTTCTTTGTAATATCAAATACCTATTCTTCTGTTTCTATTCCACACTGTGAAGTTATTCTGGCCGAATGAACTATGCAAAAGTCTTCAAAGTGGACCATAGACATATTCCTCTGTAAATTCTACACTGATAAAGGTTTTTAATCGTTATTCGAAGTTATTCTTCAATAAAATGTATCGTTAAGCCATTGCTCTGCCTTTTAAACAAAGCGAATTTTGAAATAGTTCTCTCTTTATTTTCAATTTTTACTCTTGCTTCTAACGTATTCTTGCTGGTTAGTCATCTTCTACGGGAAGTCAAATATGCTCTTGCCTTGCACATTAGTTTAATGTAAAGAAGTTAGATTTATGATACCCACATTCTGTTGCTTAAATAAGAGCCCTTTAACTATTATTACTGATTAAAGTATTATTTCTATTCTCGGGCCTAGTAATCACTTTCGTGGTGAAGAAAGCATGACAGAGAAATTCGTTGATATCTAATAATGGATCAAGAGTTCCAGTTTAAAACGCAGAGCATCAGTATCGCAAATTTAAATTAAGTTATTCCAAAGAAAATTTCCGTCTTAGAACAGAGAAAAATTGGAAATACAGATGTGCATTGACTTGGCAAGTTTCAGAGTAAGTACATTCTGTACGGAAACGTTTAATCAGGCATTTAGTTAAACGTAACTCTAAATTTCTGAGTCTAGTCTATAAGTAAACAACCATTTATAAAAAGTTAATAAAAATTTATTCACAAAAATGTGAACTTCAGTTATTATTCAATTAATAAACCTTTAATAGATTCAGGATAAGTCGCGCCTTTAGTTCTGAGTGTTCCTAACTTGCTTTAAACGTCGAAAACATTTTTGCTCTTCCTGAGCCTGCAAAAATCGTCATAATTTTTGCGTAACATTTTTTTCGTTACAGTCTGGGACCAAATTCGTCACTCAAACACAAAATGTCGCCAATTGTTTTGCCAAATTTATCAAAAGTGAAAGATAACACTATTAAGGTGAATTTATTTTAAATTTTATTAAACATTTACACCATCTTTTTCATACAATTCGGCTATTTATTCATTTCTTAATTTGATTTTAGTAGTTCGGCTGAGTTTTTTTAATCGTACTCTAATAGCACTTTACATTTTTAAATTTAATTTTGTATTCTGTATCAAGACCTCGTGAACAGCTAATTCAAAGGTGTTTTATACAATATAAATATTTTACCAATATCAATTTTTTATTTATGCGTCATGTATTTGCGGAACATGATATCCATATTTACTCAAAAATGGAGCAAATTTGATAGAATCTGTTATTTTAAATTATACTTCACTAATTCAAAAAAAAAATTTCCATGCGAAATTTTAAAACAGATAATATTAAAAAAAATCTAGATTACCCGTCGCTCTCTTTGTTCTCTGATCAGTCTTGCTAAAGTAAGGAAGATGTCATTGATGTTCGTGTCTTCTTTGCAGCTACATTCGAAGAATGGGACATCACAGCTCTCCGCTATCTATTATAAGGAAACATAAAAATGATGACATAGGATACTTTTAAATTAAGTCGTAATGAAAATTCCAATAAAATTTCTTTTTAGCCAATTTAAGTTGCTCTAACTAATTTAATTAATTCTTGTGTCATAATTTGTGTCATAACTTGTGTCATGATTTTTGTCTTAACTTGTGTCATGATTTGTGTCATAACTTATGTCGTGATTTGTGCATAACTTGTGTCGTGATTTGTGCATAACTTGTCATGATTTGTGTCATGACTTGTGTCATGATTTGTGTCGTGACTTGTGTCATGACTTGTGTCATGATTTGTGTCATGACTTGTGTCATGACTTGTGTCATGACTTGTGTCATGATTTTTGTCATAACTTGTGTCATGATTTGTGTCTTAACTTGTGTCATGATTTGTGTCATAACTTGTGTCATGATTTGTGTCATAACTTGTCATAATTTAAATATTTTTCTGCTCATTGCTTGATAGATTTATTATTCAGATGATAAATTGCTTACAAAGAAAGAAATAATTACACTGTGGCTGGTGGGAACCGAAACCACGACCTCTTGGTATCCGACTAAGGACTCTTCCAAGTGAGCTACAGACGACCTATCACCCTCCCCTCTGCAAGTGCTTATGAAGTTTCACTATAGGCCAGTTTTGTTTTGTTTTTTAAATGGGGCAATGCCTGGACTGCTTTTTAAACCAACTTAAATAGACGTTGAAGAAGCGAAAGTCCAAAAACCGAGAATAGCATGATATTAAAGTAATGGAAAATTTTTTCTCATCATTTCGCGTACTTTAATATCACGTTAATTTCGCTTTTCGGGCGTTCGTTTCTTTGACGTCAATTTGATTTGGTTTGAAAAGCAGTCCGTGCACGGCCCCATTTCAAAAAACTCGTCTATAGTGAAGCTTTATATGCGCTCGCAAACAGGAGGATGATAGGTTGTCTGTAGATGAGTTGGAAGAACCTTGGCCGGTTAGCAAGAGATCGTGGGTTCGGTTACCACCAAGCACCGTGAAATCATTCTTTTCGTTACAGACAATTTAACATTTAATATTAGCACATCATCGGTAATGATTGGAAAAAAATTACCGTACTTTAACCATTATTTAGTTCTATTAAAAATTATTTTGATAACAAATAAACAGAAAACTGCTCAATTTATGACATAAATGTAACAAGCTAAGAAACTTATTAATTAAAAATTATTACTCTTTTTGGTTTAATGGAACTAGTTATGTGTATATGATATCTAAAGAAAATTATTCTCATTAATATGTGCAATGTTGACAGCCAATTGATATATATATATATATATATATCATCATCATCATATTCAACCATTATCTATCCACTGCTGGATGAAGGTCTCTCCAAATGCTTTCCACACAAGTCTATCCTGGGCCATTCGTTTCCACGTCACCCCAACCTGTTTTCTTATTTCATCCACCCATCTAGTTTGAGGACGTTTTCTAGGTCTTCGGTGGTCTCTTGGAATCCAGTTCAGAATTTCTGTTGTCCATCGTTGATCAGTTCTTCTTGCAATATGCCCAGCCCATCGCCATTTCAGCCCTTTTACTTTAACAATGATGTCCTCTACTCTAGTTTGCTCTCTCACCCAAGTGTTTCTTTTTCGATCTCTCCTAGTTATTCCAAGCATGCACCTCTCCATGCTCCTTTGCGTTGTCTGTAACTTTCGTATTGCTCCAACTGTTAGACTCCATGTCTCTGATCCATAAGAGAGGACTGGCAATACACACTGGTTGAAGACCTTTCTTTTTAGACACAAAGGCAATTTCCCCTTCAGGATAAAACTGTTTCTTCCAAATGCACTCCAGCCAAGTTTAATACGTCTGTTGAGTTCTTTCATAATGTTGCCATCCATTGAAATCAGCTGGCCAAGGTAAATATATGAATCAGCAATTTCTAGCTCAATGTTGTCAACTTGTATTTTTGTTTCCTCTACGAAATTATTGAACATGATCTTAGTTTTTTGTAGGTTCATCTTGAGTCCAACTTCTTTACTTCTAGTTGAGAGCTCCTGTACCATGTCTTGGAGTTCTAATGGGTTCGTTGAAAAAATAACAATGTCATCAGCAAACCGCAAATGATTTAAATATTCACCATTTATTTTTATTCCCTTGTTATTCCAATTTATCTGCTGAAAAATCATCTGTAAAGCTGAAGTAAAAAGTTTTGGAGAAATGGTATCTCCCTGCCTCACCCCTTTGCCAAGTTTGATAGTTTTGGTATCTTTATGTAACCGAAATTTTGCACTTGCATTTTTATACACACGTTTCACCATGTCAATGTACACATCCTCAATGTCTGTTGATCTTAAAGAGTTGATGACTGCTGATGTTTTAATAGAGTCAAAGGCCTTCTCATAGTCAATAAATGCCACACACAATGGAAGTTCATATTCATGTGTTCTTTCAATTAATTCTCTTAATACTTGAATATGGTCCACTGTACTGAATCCACTTCGAAATCCAGCTTGTTCTCTTGGTTGAGCTGCATCTAATTTTTTCTGCAGGCGATGTGTTAGCACTTTTGTGAAGATTTTATAAATAGCAGGTAACAAGCTAATTGGTCGGTAATTTTTCAAATCCTCTTTATCACCTTTTTTATGCAAAAGAATTACTGTTGCAGAATCCCATTGGTTTGGTATGTTACCGCTGTTAAGACATTTGGTAAAGAATTTTGCAAGTATGTCTTCTACATATTCTCCAGCTTCTTTTAGGATATCTAATGTAATACCATCATCACCAGGGGCTCTTCCTTTCTTCATACTTTTTATTGCAAATGAAACTTCTTCTTTTAAGATTTTAGGAGCTGTTCCTTCGACTATCTCAGAGTCTTCGTTTAATCCACTGTTACTTTCGTATAGATTTTTGTAGAATTCTTCAACTCTTCTAAGTATTTCTTCCCTATTTCTTGTTACGGTGCCATCCTCTCCTTTTAATGCAATGATGTGTTTCTTCCCAACAGATAAACTTCCTTTAACAACCCTAAGGCTCTTGTTATTTTCAATGGCTTTCCTTACTAGCTCACAGTTGAATTTTCTTATGTCTTCTTTCATGCTTTTGCGCAGAGTTTTACAAAGTTCTATGTACTCAATCCTGGAACTGGTATTTCGATTGTCCACCTTCATATCTCTTCGCCTTTTCATGAGCTGTTTCGTCTTCTCAGATAATTTGCTATTGTGCTTTTTACAGGTTACACCACCAATTTCCCCAGCAGTTTCAACTATTGTCTTAACAATGTTTTCATTTGCTTCTGAGATATCACTTTCATCAATAAGTCCTTCCAGTGCAGAAAAGCGATTTTTTAATTCCAACTTGAATGCCTCGGTATTTTCTTTTAATTTCTTTAAATCCACCCTCTTACTTACTTGTTTCCTAATGAGCTTCTGTCGTTCTAATTTAGTATTTAAGTGCACTTTACATCTCACCATTCGATGATCACTTCCAGTATTAAATCTGTTCAGTACACTGCAATCTTCAATAATTGATTTCTTGTTTGCCAGGATATAGTCAATTTCACTAGTTCCCCCATTTGGGTGTTTCCATGTCCATTTTCTTTGCGGTTTCTTCTTAAAAAATGAATTCATGATGCTAAGATTTTCAGCTTCTGCAAATTCGATGAGTTGATCGCCACGTTCATTCCTTTCCCCATATCCGTATTTACCAACCGATGTCTCTCCTTGTTCCTGTTGTCCAATTCTTGCATTGAAATCCCCCATGATGAGCTTGATATGTTGTTTCCCTTTGGTGTGTAACTCTTTGATTTCTTCATAAAATTCTTCAACCTCTTCGTCGGTATGGCTTGATGTTGGTGCATATACCTGTACTATTTGAAGTTGGTATCGCTGGGTTAGTTGAACAACGAGCCTCGCTGCTCGATCTGACGTGCTTTCGACTTCAAGAAGGTAGTCTTTAATTCTTTTGTTGATTAAGAAGCCAACACCACTTGTTCTTCCAGTTTCCGTTCCTCTATAATAAAACAAATGTCCACTTTTAAGTTCCACCAACTCTTCACCTTTTCTTCTAACTTCACTGAGTCCTACAATGTCCCATTTGATCTTGTCAAGTTCTTCTTCCAATTCCTGAAGTTTTGCTTCAGAAGCAAGGGATCGTCCATTAAACGTAGCCAAGGTCAATAACAAACGGCAGCCTGGGCCATTCCAGTGATTCTTAGCACCCCCTGCTTTCATGCCACACTGACCGCTGCCTTGATCAGGAGCACTCCAGCACCTGGAGACTAGGGGCCATGGTTTCTGGTGTGTCAACATAATGGAGGAATTAGCCATAATTTCACCACGCTGGCTAGACGGGTTGGTGAATTAGCCCTCCCCTTCCGCCTTTCTATCCGTGTAGCAAATATTAATTTGCCACATAAATAGAAAGCTCAGCCTGCACCACTTGAAGGCGGGGTAGGACACTAGGTTACTGGCCTGGCCGGTTCCACACATCGTCACATACGTTCAGCGTGTGGGTCTCCTTCCAGTTAGATACCAGCAACCCTTTTGCAGGCCATATATATATATATAATTTTTTCAGACACTGCGTTTTAAATTTAAAATAATATTATATTATATTTTCAACAGTTGTTTATAGTAATGTAATAGTAGATCGACTCACTGTGCTAAACACTCGATGATTAATATATTACACAATAGGCACAGTTTTTGGAACGAAAATTTATTCGGCTTTAAACGTTTTTCGAAAGCCTTGAGCTTTCATCAAAGAAGTAAAAAATCTAAGCGTACATCGCTCGTAAGGGCGAGTGTACGATTGTTTATTGTATAAAGGGTAAGGTTGTGGGTGATGTTGGTGGATTGGCGCCTTCTATCGGTCGAGCCAGATGAATGTGGACTATAAGGGGAAAGTTGGATTGTGTTAAATTTTTTTTTTTAATTAAAGTATATGACAAAAAATTATTGGTGAAATTTTAAAGGGAGAAAACGTGACCACGCCGGATGGATATTGGCTGTAATATATAAATCTTTCACCAGGTGCACGGTATTTTGATGGATTAAAAATGTTTCAAAAAAATTAAGATCAGCGGGAGACGGAGGTTTGTAGATTAACTTCGCTTCATCGAAGTTAAATTTGTGGTCCAAAGACCAGCAATGAACGGCTATGGATGATTTAGTCAATTCTTATTTTTGTACGTATGCTCGGTGTTCTTTAATCCTGAAACGGAGTGCACGACGAGTTTGGCCGATGCACGATTTTGAGCACGAGCATGGGATTTCATAAATACCCCCCATGAGTTGTGATCCGCAACCGAGTCTTTTAGTTTTGAAATACAACGTTTATTGATGGGCGTGAAAGAGACTTTAAAATTAAAGTTGTTAAGAATAGTAGCAATTTTAATGCTGATATTGGGAACGAACGGTAAGCAGATGGTTTGTAGAATAGGAATGTTGTCAGAAGAAAGATGGGTGACCGGTTTTTTGGAGGAGAATTTTTTGACTGCCCGATCAACAATAGAAGGGTTGTAGCCTCGGAATACAGCAATGTTTTTGATGAACTCGAGTTCCTTATTCCGGTCTTCTTCAGTAGAGCAAATTTTGATACACTGAATACAATCCAGTAAAAACTGCTCATTTTCTGAGACATTGGGTGTGCTGATGAACAGTGTGGTGGTAACGAAATGTCTCAGAAAATGAGCAGTTTTTACTGGTTTGTGTTCCGTGCTATCAAAATTTGCTCTGCTGAAGAAGACCGGAATAAGGAACTCGAGTTCATTAAAAGCATTGCCATATTCCGAAACTGCAAACCGTCTATTGTTGATCGGGCCGTAAAAAATTCTCCTCCAAAAAACCGGACACACATCTTTCTCCCAACAGCATTCCTATTTTATAGACCATGTACTTACCTTCGTTCCCAATATCAGCACTAAAATTGCTGCTGTTCTTGCCAAGTTTAATTTTAAAGTAACTTTCACGCCCATCAATAAACTTTGTATTTCAAAGCTAAAAGACTCCGTTCCGGATCACAACTCGTGGGCTATTTATGAAATCCCACGCTCGTGCTCAAAATCATACATCGGCCAATCTCGTCGTGCACTCCGTTTCAGGATTAATGAACGCCGGGCATACGTACAAAAACAAGAATTGACTAAATCATTCATAGCCGTTCATTGCTGGTCTTTGGACCCCAAATTTAACTTCGATGAAGTGAAGTTAATCTACAAACCTCCATCTCCAGCTGATCTTAATTTTTTTTTTAAACTTTTTTAATCCATCAAAACATCGAGCACCTGGTGAACGATTTATCTATTACGGCCAACATCCATCCGGCGTGGTCACGTTTTCTCCTCTTAAAATTTCACCAATAATTTTTTGTCATATACTTTACATTTTTTTTAACACAATCCTTCACACAGCCAACTTTCCCCCTACAGTCCACATTCATCTGGTTCGACCGATAGAGGGCGCCAGTCCACCAACATCACCCACAACCTTACCCTTTATACAATAAACAATCGTACACTCGCCCTTGTTTTTCGAAAGCTCAAGGCTTTCGAAAAACGTTTAAAGCCGAATAAATTTTCGTTTCAAAAACTGTGCCTATTGTGTAATATATTATCCATCGAGTTGTTTATAGATTAATGATATATGCACTTAGGTTTTGAATTATATAATTTTCATATTTGTTTTGTGATCGTGTTTATTTATAAGAGAAATTGCTACTTTTTTCCCTTGGTCATAATCCACGACTCTCAAATTGGAACTGTCGCATTTGTTTCCTGCTAATATTTTGACAACATCCGGAGACGCATTCTAAAATTTAAAATGAAAGAAAAATCACATAATTTTTAAAATTAATGTAACGTTAAAATAGATAATAAATACAGCTTGTACAATGTGAGCTATATCATATAAATATTTTAAGTGTAAATATGACATTATTCTTGCGATTTTAATCTAATGCAGGATAATAGAAATTTTTAGTACCAAAATCGAGCGTTTAAATAATTACCTCTTCCACATTGCGAAACCAATAAGAAAGGTGATTAAAAGAGTCCATATTAGTGACGTCATACATTAAAAGTATGCCCTAAAATAGATAATGAATTCGATTAAATATCATTAATTAAAAACTCTATATGATAACTGAAATTTTAGAATATATCTTAAATATATAACTTTGCAAAAACAATATTAAGATTTCCTTTCACGGCTTTCATTTTTAATGAATTTAAAATTTGAAATATTTAAATTATAAGTTATATAAAAATCATCCAGCTTATTTATATTTGATTTCT
>QLNU02014802.1:363614-385693 GCA_006491805.2 Dysdera silvatica | reverse complement strand
AAATTTTTAACAGGAAGTATAAAGTAATTAATAATAATTATTTTATTATAAGTAATTGGATTGTAAATTGAATGACAACATGGGATTACTTTTTGTAATTATACTTGAGAGTTTTTGTGTTCTATTGACGCCTGTTCGTTGCTAGTATCGCTACTGTTCTCTTCCTATTTCCCAAAGAAATTAGTTTAAAAGTCTTCCGAAGTAACTAACGAAATAATGAAGTAAATGAAGAAGTAATGAAGTAAATAACAACGCATAAAGTATTATTATTATTCGTAAATTTTCCTACGTTTGGACCAGTAAACTTTTTTATTTTAAAATATAGTAAATATGAAATTTGGGAGATATATACACATCGGTTGTATTAATTTTATTTACAAATTCATTGAAAAATGTCAGCGGAAATAATTTCATGACAAATATAGTCGGGAATAATTTTATTTATTAATGGAGATGAAACATGACGCAAATATACGTATTTCGTGGACGGCTAAATTCATTGACGAATTTAACGTATGTATGATAACAATGTGCAAGAATTTCGTTGACAAGTAAAATTTCATTGACAAATGTTGCTGCTAAATGCTTTTAAAGGCAAGTTCAACAGCAACGGGTTAACATAACGTAAGCATAGTAACTATATATATATCATCATCATCATATTCAACCATTATCTATCCACTGCTGGATGAAGGTCTCTCCAAATGCTTTCCACACAAGTCTATCCTGGGCCATTCGTTTCCACGTCACCCCAACCTCTTTTCTTATTTCATCCACCCATCTAGTTTGAGGACGTTTTCTAGGTCTTCGGTGGTCTCTTGGAATCCAGTTCAGAATTTCTGTTGTCCATCGTTGATCAGTTCTTCTTGCAATATGCCCAGCCCATCGCCATTTCAGTCCTTTTACTTTAACAATGATGTCCTCTACTCTAGTTTGCTCTCTCACCCAAGTGTTTCTTTTTCGATCTCTCCTAGTTATTCCAAGCATGCACCTCTCCATGCTCCTTTGCGTTGTCTGTAACTTTCGTATTGCTCCAACTGTTAGACTCCATGTCTCTGATCCATAAGAGAGGACTGGCAATACACACTGGTTGAAGACTTTTCTTTTTAGACATAAAGGCAATTTCCCCTTCAGGATAAAACTGTTTCTTCCAAATGCACTCCAGCCAAGTTTAATACGTCTGTTGAGTTCTTTCATAATGTTGCCATCCATTGAAATCAGCTGGCCAAGGTAAATATATGAATCAGCAATTTCTAGCTCAGTGTTGTCAACTTGTATTTTTGTTTCCTCTACAAAATTATTGAACATGATCTTAGTTTTTTGTAGGTTCATCTTGAGTCCAACTTCTTCACTTCTAGTTGAGAGCTCTTGTACCATGTCTTGGAGTTCTAATGGGTCCGTTGAAAAAATAACAATGTCATCAGCAAACCGCAGATGATTTAAATATTCACCATTTATTTTTATTCCCTTGTTATTCCAATTTATCAGCTGAAAAATCATCTGTAAAGCAGAAGTAAAAAGTTTTGGAGAAATGGTATCTCCCTGCCTCACCCCTTTGCCAAGTTTGATAGTTTTGGTATCTTTATGTAACCGAAATTTTGCACTTGCATTTTTATACACACGTTTCACCATGTCAATGTACACATCCTCAATGTCTGTTGATCTTAAAGAGTTGATGACTGCTGATGTTTTAATAGAGTCAAAGGCCTTCTCATAGTCAATAAATGCCACACACAATGGAAGTTCATATTCATGTGTTCTTTCAATTAATTCTCTTAATACTTGAATATGGTCCACTGTACTGAATCCACTTCGAAATCCAGCTTGTTCTCTTGGTTGAGCTGCATCTAATTTTTTCTGCAGGCGATGTGTTAGCACTTTTGTGAAGATTTTATAAATAGCAGGTAACAAGCTAATTGGTCGGTAATTTTTCAAATCCTCTTTATCACCTTTTTTATGCAAAAGAATTACTGTTGCAGAATCCCATTGGTTTGGTATGTTACCGCTGTTAAGACATTTGGTAAAGAATTTTGCAAGTATGTCTTCTACATATTCTCCAGCTTCTTTTAGGATATCTAATGTAATACCATCATCACCAGGGGCTCTTCCTTTCTTCATACTTTTTATTGCAAATGAAACTTCTTCTTTTAAGATTTTAGGAGCTGTTCCTTCGACTATTTCAATGTCTTCGTTTAATCCACTGTTACTTTCGTATAGATTTTTGTAGAATTCTTCAACTCTTCTAAGTATTTCTTCCCTATTTCTTGTTACGGTGCCATCCTCTCCTTTTAATGCAATGATGTGTTTCTTCCCAACAGATAAACTTCCTTTAACAACCCTAAGGCTCTTGTTATTTTCAATGGCTTTCCTTACTAGCTCACAGTTGAATTTTCTTATGTCTTCTTTCATGCTTTTGCGCAGAGTTTTACAAAGTTCTATGTACTCAATCCTGGAACTGGTATTTTGATTGTCCACCTTCATATCTCTTCGCCTTTTCATGAGCTGTTTCGTCTTCTCAGATAATTTGCTATTGTGCTTTTTACAGGTTACACCACCAATTTCCCCAGCAGTTTCAACTATTGTCTTAACAATGTTTTCATTTGCTTCTGAGATATCACTTTCATCAATAAGTCCTTCCAGTGCAGAAAAGCGATTTTTTAATTCCAACTTGAATGCCTCGGTATTTTCTTTTAATTTCTTTAAATCCACCCTCTTACTTACTTGTTTCCTAATGAGCTTCTGTCGTTCTAATTTAGTATTTAAGTGCACTTTACATCTCACCATTCGATGATCACTTCCAGTATTAAATCTGTTCAGTACACTGCAATCTTCAATAATTGATTTCTTGTTTGCCAGGATATAGTCAATTTCACTAGTTCCCCCATTTGGGTGTTTCCATGTCCATTTTCTTTGCGGTTTCTTCTTAAAAAATGAATTCATGATGCTAAGATTTTCAGCTTCTGCAAATTCGATGAGTTGATCGCCACGTTCATTCCTTTCCCCATATCCGTATTTACCAACCGATGTCTCTCCTTGTTCCTGTTGTCCAATTCTTGCATTGAAATCCCCCATGATGAGCTTGATATGTTGTTTCCCTTTGGTGTGTAACTCTTTGATTTCTTCATAAAATTCTTCAACCTCTTCGTCGGTATGGCTTGATGTTGGTGCATATACCTGTACTATTTGAAGTTGGTATCGCTGGGTTAGTTGAACAACGAGCCTCGCTGCTCGATCTGACGTGCTTTCGACTTCAAGAAGGTAGTCTTTAATTCTTTTGTTGATTAAGAAGCCAACACCACTTGTTCTTCCAGTTTCCGTTCCTCTATAATAAAACAAATGTCCACTTTTAAGTTCCACCAACTCTTCACCTTTTCTTCTAACTTCACTGAGTCCTACAATGTCCCATTTGATCTTGTCAAGTTCTTCTTCCAATTCCTGAAGTTTTGCTTCAGAAGCAAGGGATCGTCCATTAAACGTAGCCAAGGTCAATAACAAACGGCAGCCTGGGCCATTCCAGTGATTCTTAGCACCCCCTGCTTTCATGCCACACTGACCGCTGCCTTGATCAGGAGCACTCCAGCACCTGGAGACTAGGGGCCATGGTTTCTGGTGTGTCAACATAATGGAGGAATTAGCCATAATTTCACCACGCTGGCTAGACGGGTTGGTGAATTAGCCCTCCCCTTCCGCCTTTCTATCCGTGTAGCAAATATTAATTTGCCACATAAATAGAAAGCTCAGCCTGCACCACTTGAAGGCGGGGTAGGACACTAGGTTACTGGCCTGGCCGGTTCCACACATCGTCACATACGTTCAGCGTGTGGGTCTCCTTCCAGTTAGATACCAGCGCAACCTCGCAGGCCACCAATATATAATTAATTTAAACACCCACTTAATGTGTTTTCTTTACTCTGTTAAAAATGCTTTTATTATGCAAATGTGGCGGCGGCGGATCTTTTGGTTACTATAAAAGGGGGTCGCGGATTACTTGGCTACTATAAAAGAGAGTCGTGAGATAAAATAAAGTAGCAAAGAGGAAGAATTTATTTATCATAATTAAGGCGACGACGAGAATGTATAGGCAATATTTCGCTCAAGCAATGCCTGACCACCAAACTTTCTAGAAAGTTTAGTTATAATCTTCAGTTCTTACAAATGTAATTATTGTGAATTTCGATTTAAGAGTTCTGAAGTAGTTGGTCGTGAATTTGTGGATCTTTACGTTTAATGTACAACTTGTAAAAAATGTGGTTGAATAACTTTGGCTAATCAAATGCATACATGGACATAACTTAAATTGATTGTCAAAATAAAATTTTCGACTAATTGATTATTTGGTGAGATTTTTCGTATTTGTATATTATATGATGTATGGCATGATACTCCGTGTAAGAGAACAACAGTATAGTATTAAGCCTCTCTCTAAAAGTGCAGTATCGCGGGGCGTCGCCCCGAGCAACAAAATGAAGGTTCTACAAAATTTAAGCCTTGGCAATGCAATGGAGCAACGAACTACTAGCTCTGCCTGGAGTTTAAGAACCCCAGACTGGCCTTGTAAAGACAACAAATTACATTATTCTAGGGCACCGGAGTAGTATTTTCACAAACTTTTGAGACGAGTTTCAACGATGCCCTATTATTAAGTTTTAAGGACAAGGTTAACTTGAGAATTTATATTTCATGGTTCGGGGAAACAGCAAAGGCCAAGTGTCGCACAAGGTCAGAAGCTGGTGCAAATCTTTATTAATGTCAATGATGAAAATATTTATTTATTTATTTATTTTACTTTATTTTATATTTTATTTTATTTTAATCCTTATTTTAGTCTTACCTTCTACAGCTGAGACTGGGGGAAGGGTCAAATGATCAAGGGATTACGATAGTTTTTCGTTTTTCAAATATTTTGTAATTGGTTACAAGAATTGGTTACAAAATATGAATTTCACAATCGTTTATCTTTTAGTTCTTGAAAAATGGTTGAGGGCAAGGGTGTGGAATAGGGATTGGTTGTGGGGACCCAATTTTATACATCTTCTCAGGGCCGGCAAATTCCGTCCCTGACCCCGCAATCTTCTACAAATTAATTAAAAAAACAAATGAAACATCTTCACGACATTAGTATGCATGCATGGAGGTGTGGACAAGCTAATAATGTGTCGTTGTATCTATTCAGCGAACTCGGAGACAGGCTCTCGAAAAATTGCTTTGTAAATTTTTTTGTTAGATATTTGAATTTTATTTCTCCACTGCACAGTAAGCCGCTTGAAACAAATTGAAAATTGTTTCCTTGTTTATTTTTTATTTTCTTTGGTTATATTTTTATTAATTTCGTTTGTTTACTTGTTTTTTTTTTATTTTATTTGTTTGGTTATTATTTATTTTATTTTCGATCCGAGTACCAAAATTCAAATAACTTTTTACAAATACCAGTTAATGTTCATTCACCAAACCTTTATCTTTTAAAAAATTACTTCGTAATTGCAATAAGTTGAAGTAACAAAAGTCTAAAGCATAAAAACACATAAAAATATAGAAAATGCTTAAAACACGTATATTTTTAGTGAGCAATGGTATTTTGGCACTTCATTGTATAATACACATATTAAGTATATAGATAGCATACCTAAATGTAGCTATTTTTTATACAAGTAATATTTGCCATTAATTGCTTATCGCAAATTTAAATATCCACGAAGGAGATTAATTAATTTGAGATATTTTACAAATGTTTAATTCTTTTAATGATTTGCTTTTTATATTTTATCATCATTCTTTCAGGGGGAGGGGTCATAATTGATAACCAAGAAATGGTAACGGGACTGTTTTTATTTGAAATCGTGTGAGTAAGAGCATATACGCTTATGTAGGGGGCAGGGGGAGCTCGAGCACCCCAAGCCGTTCAAAAATTTGATTTCCTCAATTCTGCTGTGCATTTACTTTAAAAAAAATTTACAGTCACATTTTAAAATAAGGTACTTTTTAGCTCATTACTAATTGTCAAGCAGTATCAATTATTTTTGTAGCGTTTTGGTATCTTGTACATTCACTAAAATTCTTGACAGCTTTGAGAAGGAGGTAATAATTTTTCTCAACCGCCACTACAGGCCTGCACAAAAGTTTAGACACAGAGGCAAATTATAAATAAAAGCGAGAATTTGCATTGAACTTCGCCGATATTGTATCTAAATAATCCTAGAACCAATAATAAATTGTGCAACTTAAAAGATTACCAAAAGTACTGAAACAAAATATCCCAACACCGTAATATTGGAATCTGCATGCCACAAATGTTTAGGCACATATGTCAGATTTATGCAAATTAACGGCGCGAAGTTCCCAAGTGATCGAAGGGGCGTTTCCCAGAGTTGTTATATAAGGCCTGAAATAATTTAGAATGCTTAGAACGATGCCGAAGTCAAAGCAATTTACGAATGACGAGATTTTGAAGATTTGGAGGCTGAAAACTAAAGGTAAATCTGTTACTCAAATTTCTGTTGCATTGAACCGTTCAAAGCGAGGCATTTATCGAGTGTTATCCCGGGGTGATCAGTATCAACCAAAATCACGATCTGGGAGGCCTCGAGTGACCAGCATTCGGGATGATAGACAAATACGAAGATTGGCTTCAAATGAAAGCCTGTCTGCAAATCAAATAAAAAACACGTTAGCAATGCGAGTGTCAAGAGAAACCATACGTAGAAGGATTGTAGAATGCAGGCATTTGAGATATGCAAAAATGCGCCGCAAGCCCTGCTTGCAATTACATCATAAACAAGCACGACTACAATGGGCAAGGCAGCACATATCATACAGTGACGAATGGCTGCAGGTGTTATTTAGTGATGAAAAAAAGTGGAACTTAGATGGTCCCGATGGCCTTTCGCACTACTGGCACGATCTTCGAAAACGCCCCTTAAGTCGGTTCAGCAGACGTCAAGGAGGAGGTTCAGTCATGGTTTGGGGAGCCTTTAGCTTCAATGGACAGACTTCTTTGGCGTTTTTGAATGGAAAACAAGATTCCAAGGCATACCAGGCAACTCTTGAAAGTCACCTATTACCTTTTGGCGAACTTTTATGTGGACGAAACTGGGTTTTCCAACAAGATAATGCGTCCATCCACACATCCAGGTCAACAAAAGAATGGATGAGCGCTAAAAATATTACAGTTCTCGATTGGCCTGCTCTTAGTCCTGACTGTAATCCCATCGAAAATGTATGGGGCATACTAACGAATGTTGTGTATGCCAATGGAAAGCAATATCCGTCCGTTTTAGAACTTAAAAAGGCTATAGAAGAAGCGTGGTTTAATTTTGAACCAGAAACCTTTCAAAATCTTGTGCTTTCAATGAACGACCGCGTATTTAATCTAATACGAAGTAATGGTGGCTACATTGATTATTAAAATTGTTCATTTCCTTATGCAAGTGCTAAAATTTATGTTTGTGCCTAAACTTTTGTGCCACATATTTTACTTATTTTAAGTTATATATTGCAGCAAGTTCGCTACTGATGTGATTTCTGTTCTCAAATTTTTAATTTGCATATTACATGTGTTCATACTTCGTAATATTAAAGTTCCTACTTCTTCAGTTTTAATAGTATTTTGTTATACTCAAATTTGTGTTGTGTCTAAACTTTTGTGCAGGCCTGTAGAAATACTCTTTATGTTTCCAGTCCCCTAGAAGTACTTTTTATACTTTTGAGCCCCCCCCCCCCTAGAAATGCTCTTATCAGCACCTATGAGTAAGAGAGAGAACGTTCATGATCACTACATGTAAAATCGTGATGAAAATCTGAAATGTAAAAACAAAGCAGTGATTTGTTCATCGCAATATTGCATGTTCAATAGCATGCTTCGATAAATAGCGCAGTGTATGTGGTTTTAGAAAAGGCTTCTGACGATGATTCACAAATCGCATGCGTATGTTCATTGCAATGTTTTTATTAAAATTAAATTAATTTTTCCTGTAAAAGTAGTTTTATATACACTTTTTATTACGATGTTGTTACTATGCAATTGGGAAATATCTAAATAATCCCAATATTACTATATATTCGTTTATAAATATAATATATTTAAGAATATTGTGTTATAAAGCTTCATTCGGGCTCATTTCGAACATGCATGCAGTAAAATCGCAGTAACTCAAAGTTCTCTGTAAATCAAAGTGATTCTTATTTCTCTTAAAATCATCTTAAATGTCGACAATTTTAAAAATAGATAACTGAAAGTAAGAGTCCTTTTAGTTAAATTTCGAGATAGTGAAATTCTGCTATATTGGGACAAAAAATTAATTTTAGACCGTTTAAACTAATGACAACATTCACGAGCAAAATGTTAGCGAACACGTAAATAAATTGATAAATATTTTAAAATAAATCACATGCACATATTTAATTTTAACAAAAATTTCAAAAATTAGATATTCACTTGTGAAATTTACTTCATCATAACTATCTCTAATCATTTTGATTCAAGTCTCCATTTAATTATGAATTAATAATTTTAAGAGTATAAAAAATGAAACAAAAATATGAAACAAAAATATGAATCGATTATACACATTTGATCTAACTTACCCAATGATATCGCCGTACTTTTCTTTCATTTTTGTCAGTTTTACATAAGGTTTGTCTAGCAGGAAGGGTAAGTGGCCTATAAGTGGCAATGAAAACTTTGGTCCTGGTGGATATTTATGTTTAAGATTCATTACTAAACGTACGCAAAAATAGCACAGAAGTGCTATGATACATGAGAATTCTATAGGGAGCCTTGAAAGAAAAAAGAGTACACGAGACATATTTTATGACTTTTCTAACCACTCAAACGAAAATAACTTTAGTGATGCATGTACTATAAATATCCGACATCAACTTCAACTCTTATCAGAACTCTTTTAAAGTCCAACCCGATATTATATATATATATACAGAAATTCCGGTCAAAGCTCCTTATACCCTGGCCTCAAAACCAGTTTCACACAGGGGGCTCTCACTTTCTTTTACGTATTGCAGTATCTTTGTATAAAGATAAACACGTGCGCAGTTTTTTTCTTCTTTTTTTTTTATTTGATGACGTTATTTCTTAAGCCTAAAGGCACGCACGCATTTTTGAATCTTCTATGTGTCATTGCCCTTAACCCAAACCCCATGAAATGGTTAAGGCAGATGTTTTTTAGGCCACAATAAAAACTTTAACCCCTTCATTAACCCTTAAGAAGCCCCACAAGGGCACGGAGGTTAAAGTTCGGAAAGTATACATAGGGATGTTTTATGTTATGATGAAAAAAGCAACAACTGAGCATTCAGCATGTCTAAGAAATTTGATCGCTCTCCTGAAATATAATGAAAATTTAAATTCATTACTAATTTTTTCCTGACACTAAATTATTTTCAACGTCCCTCATTTAGTTTCGATTTTTCACTTCGTCTCTCCTTTGTGTGTTTGGTGTTTTGTGTGGTATTATACATACGATTATTTAATTTTTTCCTACATTAGATTACGCAGCGGAACTCGGTTGTAAGAAACACTGATATAACGAATTCATCGCTTTAACGAACAAATAATTTTGGTTGGTTTGATTTAAAGTATAGTGCATATGGAATATCAGGGATGAAATGAACCATTTCAAGGATATAGCGAACCATTTCACGGACAAAGCGAACCACATCACGGATATAGCAAAACCATTTCACAGATAGAGAATCGCTTTAGGGATACATCGAACCAATTTGTGCTTTACCTAACAAATACTTTTGTGAACAATGATACAAACGAAAATTTATAGCGCTTTAGACGTCATTAAACATGATTTTAGAGATATAAAACTAAATCCAGCAGACGTATATTACTAACTACAGTTTAAATCGTCTATATTGACGCCAGTTATAAAGACCAACCGCATATAACGACAGAATTTTAAAACAAGTTTGGTTTCCTATTCCATTCCTTACTAAATATATTGCTTTCAATGACATCGTATATAACGACGAAGCCTACCATTAGAAAAACGATTTTGTTTCCAGTAAAGAAGTCCGTATCAGATATAACAACGCGACTTTACAATCGTTTATCGGAATTACTTCGCTTCGAAACAATAGTGAAGTCACACTGTTCAGTTCAAGTGAACTGAATTTTTTTTTGTCAAATACGTAATACTAAATAACAAAAACATTAATGTTTTTTAATTTTTTGGGTGAAGTAAGTAGGTACTGTTGTTCAGCGAAGAGCAGATATGGTTATCTATATGTAAGCGTATAGGTGAATGGAAATATGTAGTATGTAATTAAATGATACACCATTTTAAATTAAGTACAGTATTGACTAAGAGTGCAGTAGCCGCAAAGAAGCTAATGTAAATTATGAGACGACAGTAGTTTCACTCAAAAGACCAAAATATTAGGAACACCTGGTTCATATGTAATAATCTTTACATTCCAAGCATGTCCATACCCAGGACCCCTCGATTCTGGGTCCAACAGGAATCTAATTGATCCTCTCGGGTTAAATTTACTGAAGTTGAGAGGAGCTCGGGGGTGTTTCTCACCCCGCAATTTAAAATTTGTGAAAAAAGACCGTCCATAGTCGTGTGTAAACGATATGTAGATGTGACTTAATGTCAAGCTGTCTATCCTATTCAGGATAATCCGTAAAAAGCCGCTTTGAAACACAGAAATGCAAAACAAATACTCTCTGCATCGACGGCGTTATTTCCTTTTCCTTGTGTTTTTATTTACATAAATTGCTTTAGGACTTAACTTATTTAAGGGTAGCATATCGATAGCCTATACGTCTCTTATAACTGGGGTTCGATTCCAATAGTACCATAGAACGCGTGACTTTTTTTTTCACTCCGTCGTCCAGAGTTTTGTTTCCTAAACAGAGATTAAGATTCTTTGGAAATTTTTAGATCCTGGCAAAACATGACCTTAGCTGAACTTTTCCTGTAAAACACAAACATACTTTAATTAATAGATTACTAATTTACATTAATTTAGAGTTTACTAATTTACATTAATTTAGAGTTTACTAATTTACATTAATTTAGAGTTTACTAATTTACGCTAACTTAGAGTTTATTAATTTACGAATGTAAAGTTGGTTGGTTGTACTTTTATGGCGCAAGGACTGCAAGGGTCATTCTGTGCCAAACAAGGTGAGACTGTGCACACGGTTGTAAAATAAAGCTACAATGGTAAAAACATATTGAGAATAATGTAACAGAGTTACCAAACGAAACTGTAGCATGAATTCACAATATCAATGTTATATCGATCAGTTACTTGGCTCACCGTTGCGTTCGATGAACTTGTAGCTGCAGCATGCGTGTTTAGCATACCTGAATTTTAAAAGGCATGTGATCTAAAGATACATTCTTTTTCGCTTTTTCGTTCGTGTTTTGCTCTCACCGTTATGTGAGTTTAGCGACTACGTTACTTGTTAATTTACAGTATTAAAAATTCTGTGGTACTTTTTTAGTTAGTTTTTACCATGGCATTAATTAAAATCAGTTATTTGTTAGCAACATCGTCGTCCTCTGTTCTTCGATACAATGCATAATGCACTTGCAAGAATCCGGTATTGTGCTGAATGGCAGCATTAATCTTGGAGTCAGATTCAGCAGTAAGAAAGCAACATGATAGATTTACGACAATAGTAACGTGCCACGCGCCATAATGGTAACACATTAAAATAAGAAATATAGAAAACCATCAAAATAAAAATAAAAAATATAGAAAACCATCAAAATAAAAAATTAAATGAGATGGAAATAGTCAATATTAGATAAAAAAAATTAAAAATGATTTCATGATTAAAAGAATTGCATAAAATGTCATGAAGAGTAAAATTATTTTGATTAAAATCTTATGACCGTTCCTGGTTAAAATTTATACAAGTGGTTAAAATGTGTAAAACATTTAATGGTTCACCACATGTGGCACACATCGGTACATCTTCTCCCTTTAAAAGATGTTGATGAGAGAAGAGTATATGCCCGATGCGAAGTCTAGCCAGTGTGACCTCTTTGAGACGGTAACTCCTATGTCCAGACGGCAACACCTCAATACAGGGTTTAATGTGGTGAAGCTTATTAAAAACTTGTTCATCCCATTCCCACGGCCATTTTTTGTACAGATGGGAGGAGTGTAGAGAATGTAGTCGCAAGTTCAAGTGCAAGAATGTAGTTAAGTATCCCGATATTCTCTTAGCCATCAGACCTTTACTTCACAATACACAACTACCAATCCTAGTGCCACCAGAAACATTGAATTTCGATTCAGAAGAAGACTTTGGCTGACGAAGGAAATGGTGAAGTAGAGAAGATCTCACATTTTTTCATAAGAAAGACAATAGAACCTCACAAAATTAATCAGCAAGAACTTAATGATCGGCTTTGTCCAAAATGCATGCTGAATTTTTGACTTCAAGACTGAAATGCTGGAATCTTCTTCGGGAAGGAATTAAAATAAGTTCTTTCCGTCAAAGACAAAATGGATATGAACTCTTGGATTCACATTTGGACTTTTTTCACCACAATCCTGGACATGTAAGTAACGACCATGGCCCATGTTTCAGCCACGATATATTAGAGATGGAAATTCGCTTCTAAGGAAATTTGAAATTAAAAATGCTTTCATGTTACTGCTGGATACTAAAAAGAGATGTTACTGAAGCTGAATATCAACTAACATATTTTAGGGAAAATAAATCTACATGTATCATAGGAAAATTCCTACACGTATTAGTCTTTTAAAAGCATGTTACTCAAAAACCCTGCATTGCAAATAAATTTAAAAAACACATTTGAAATCAAGGGGAAAATACTATAAAAATCTCCACATATGATTCATTTAATATGAAAAAGTAAAATTTTGTAGACCAGTGTTATGGTTTAGTAAATATATATTTTTCCGAATTACATGATGTGATAATAAACTACGTTAAATTGTAGTAGTACACTTAAAAAATTCAGTAATTGTAGATTATTTTCGCGTTCCGTCGGCACAATATCGCCAAAAATCATTGTCCACAGTTTTTAGAGAAACGCAAGAATCTGACACTTTCATCAAAAACTTTGAAAAGAGTGAAAGCCTCCATCTCAACAGGATTGCAATCTAAAGTGGCACAGCAGTCAGTGTTTTCGTCAGTATCCGAATGCTAGTGATTACCACAGCCCGAGTTATATATGCAATTGCATATTTTATCCCTTTTCAGCGTCAGTGGTCATAAATAAAAAAGGTGAATTTCCAGAATAACTGAAGATTTTAAGGGTTTCAATAATTTTAAAGGTTTTATTATTCCATTATCGGAAAATTTTCCTCGACAACCGCGTAAGCTAAACGTTTCTCTTGCTCCTCGTTTAAGCAGAATGCAAAAGAACTTATAAACATAGACGTCTAATTATGTCTTAAGGCACCAAATTTTAATTCTAGATGAATTATAGCCACAATCCTCATTAGAGAAACCGAAGATTTATTTCTATTCTGCTAGACTGGCAGTTAGTTATCTTAAGGTGAAAATAAAATAAACAGTTACATAAGGTGAAAATAAAATAAACAGTTACATAAGGTGAAAATAAAATAAACAGTTACATAAGGTAAAATTCCACGTTGTTATGTATCAACGATAAACGTGAGTGACAGTCTACTTCGGATAAACTATCAGTAATAGACAATCCGCAAAATTTTATAAATGCTGTCCAATAACACAGTAGCTCTAAAAAAGATCTCTTTGGCACAAAAGTGCTATTGAATGATAGAAGACAATGCTTAACTGTTCTGAATGTCAAGAGACACGTTGTGATATGCTGTAATAGAAATTGCACTGTATAAAGCATATCATTTTGCGTATATCGAGTGTTTCCATTTGGTAGCTAATAATGGGCCTATTTGTTTTAAAACTCAGGAAGTATGATTTTCAAGTATGCTAAAAATACTTGTGCATAGTTATTTTATTATATGTTAGGCGCATCTTTATTTATTTTGAATGCATATAACCGGCACCGAGAGAGCGGAGAGGCAGAACACGTGTTTGCCGCGAGCGACAAAATATATAGCACCAACCCTGTATATAAATGCACATTTTGAGGTTTTCTAGTTCATACTTTCATGCATATTTTCTGATTTCTTTAGTATCTATAATCCGGGCTCTAGTGGTTAATATTGGACGAAAGTATTATCATGCTGTTAAAAGCTTTAACTATTTCGGCGTCCTTCGAAATATTGCACCCTATGATGCTGTCCACTGTGACGTACCTTTCAGTTCTAATTGCATGTAAACGTCAAGAGGAAATGTTTGTTAGGCAATTACACTATACATGAAAAAGTCGCCACTCTCGCATGTTTAATCCTGTAACTACAGCGTGTTGAAAATATCAATAAGAAGTTCTGATCTTACAAAGTGCATTTCGCTCATGTTAAGCGAAGAAAAATTTTCAAAAGCCATTGTATCATCAATTCGTTGTAAGCCGTATTTCGTCTTAACCGTGCTCGTGTTGAAGTAAAAGATAACATAGGGATGCCCATACAATTTGACGGGACTTCAGAAAATTGTTCCTATTAAAAGTAATTCGTCTTAAGCGTGTTCGTTTTAATGAGGTTCGTCTGTACTCAATTGTTTTAACAATATTGCTAATAATGCTCTCCCAAATTTCTTGTAGGCCTAACGTGCCACATAGAGGTGCCGCGTTCGTTTATCGTACTGTTCACCCTGGTTCGATCCCAGTGTTACCGTAGTCCGGAGTTTGGTTCCCATTGCAACAGGGTCGTAGCTAAGGAGTGGCATGGAAAGGCCACGACAGGGGGGCGCAGGCGAGGAAAGGAGTAAAATTAGCTAATGTAATTCACAGGGGAGAATATGTCCGTGACTAGGGGCACCATCTGGATGGTTTTGCTAGTGGCGTAAGGTCATCTAGATATGGTGCTGCTTGGCCAAAGAGATTCGCATTCCTCGGACAAATGTAGGCTTTACAGCGGAAACCTTTAGCTGATCTTGCACCGTGAAACAAAAACAAAATGATAAGCTTTCCCAAACGGTTACTACAGCAGAGGTAGGAAAAAGGAAAAAGGAGACAAAATATATACAGGGTGTAACTGAATTAATGGTCAGAATTTTAAGGGGTGATAGCACCCATCAAGATGAAACATTAGATATGGAACTTGGGGTCGTAAACCACTTACAATGCCAGTTCGAAAACCGTTCAGCATGCAAAAGTATTTATAAAACCAGTGCATGAGAGCAGAGCTGGCTGTAAGGGGTGGCGATCCGTGCCACCGACTTGAACGGCAAATTTTGCGATGTCAACATTCAAACATAGGTAAATAAACCTTTAACCCGCAAGCAGCATTATTTCATTAAAAACGTCCAATTTTACAGGGAACAATAAGTGGCATTTCCACTTTGTTACCCTACCCCAAAGATTGTGACTTTGAAGGCAACAGGAAAGAGTTTGGCCAGTTTCAAAAGCAAGGTTGGACGGTTTTTTTCACAAATTTTAAGTTGTGGGATGTGAAACATCCCGCGCGCCTGCTCGCGGGTTAAGTGCCGAGAGTCACCCAGGGCGCAAACGAAGCGTCTTACAAAACGCATGCACTGTGAGTCTCTTCATACAGTAATTAATTAGTACTATTAATTCCAAAGCGATGTTCAGCTTTCCATAGTTATTCACGTATCTTTCATTTATTCTTGTAAATATTACATTTATTTTGTCTTGAGTTTGATTTAACCCGTTTTTGTCTGAATTTTGAAATACGTAAATATTTGGCTAAATATAATAAAATATATGTAAAAACACACTTTATGAGGTTTTATTCATTACCCAATGTTTTCTTTTAACTTATAAGCAAATCCAATATTGGAGAGTGGGGCATGAATGGGTTATGATTAGAGCCCGGAAGTTCAGGCAAAATACCATGAATGCCTTATTTTGCTTATTTTTTTAGTAAAATGTATTTTTTGAACTTTTTCGTCAGAAATGCCTATTTCTGTTTGTATTCGTGTTTTGAGATCGTTTCCTTTGTATTTTTTACATACTTTTTAAAATTTTTATGTATGTATATATAGTAAAATCCCTCTTAACGGACGCCCTCCAATACGTGTACTCCATTTTTACAGTCAGATAAAATTCCCACTCCCACACACGTAAAAACCCATTCGCAGTCATATCTTTTGAACCCTTGATTAACAGTCACCCTCTCGTCGAATACCGACCTCGTTTATTGAGTTGGACACTTGTGCCTTCGCCTGCATATTTCATAAACAGTTCACTTGTCACTTAGTCGGTCTAACACGTGACAGCGAGTGTTAGCTTTCCCTGTAATGTGCACTAACTCTCTTTATACAACGAAAATGCCTAAAATGAAAGCTACCAGAAGTAAACAAATTGGAAACTTTTATACAAGTCCGGCTCGGATGTTTTCTCTATTGATGGAAGCCTTTTATTTTGCAAATTAGGTGAAAAGTCAATAAACTTAGAGGAAAAAGTACTTTATAGTTCAGTACTTGGAAACATCTAAGCATAAATCTGCGAAAGTTAAAAAGGATGGAAAAACATCGACTCTGGCTTTCATTTGTTTGAATTGTGTTCTCAGAAATCGCAGTTTGCAATGGGAATATGCAATATGTTTGTGGATGCCGGCATTCCACTCTGAAATCTTGAGAACCTAAGTATGCGTACTGCAAAAATATACCAACGAAAGTTTTCCAGATGATTCTACCTTAAGGAAAACTTACCTTATGGGTGAATGCTATAAAGGAGTCCTTGATAATAGCTGGAACGAAATTAGAAGGAAAAATATATGGATATCTATTTACGAAACAACTGGTGCACAAGACGATACGTTGCAAATGTTATTGTTGGTATAATGGACTCACTGGAAGAGCAAAAACTATTTTAATGTTATCTGAAAAATTACGGAAGACAAACTGTACTACGATATCCTTACTATTCATCAACACATTAACTTTGTTTGGCCAGATGGTATTCAATATGAAAGAGTGTTTTATGTCTCTAGCGAGTGCAGCCTCCTATGTGAAGAAATGTGGAAATGCGCTAAAAGTTTTATTTCCTCATATACTTCACCTAACATGTCTTTCTCATGAACTGCATAGGATTGCAGAACAAGTGAGGGGTCTCTATCCTGAAATGGATATTTTCGTTTCCATCGTTAAAAAAATATTCGTGAGAGCCCTATCGAGAATTTAAGCTTTCAAGAAAATTGCACCGGTAATACTATTTATTACCTTCGCGACCGACTCTCACCAGATGGGAAACTTAGATATCAGCAGTCTCATATTATTGCTTACATTTTAATAAATTTTGTGAAATTGTCAACTGTTTTTCGGATGTAACTATAAAATGAAGCAAATTTTTATTTTTCAGCTCCAAAGTGAAAAATAAATTGACATTCATTTTGACACATTTTGGAAAATTTCCAGAATTTATTAAATGTCAAGAAAAAAATATCCCTTTGTTAGAGACATTAGACGTTTTACGTAATATTTAAAAAAAAACCTTATGTCTTTCCTTGGTAAAACTACTGAAGAGAATCGAAAAGGTGATTTCTGCGAATCAAGACTTTGAATCCGTTAAGAATATGGGAAGAAAAGTTCAAAGTGGTAATGCTACAATAGAACTGTCCATGTCTCCTACCATAATGTGCTGCTTTAGATATGCGTACGGAAGGTAAGGAGAGCGCTTGTAGATAATGGCTACCCGAGCAAGTTTATCGCTCGAAGATCTAATAATGGACATAGAGAACTTGTTGAGGAGAGACAGACTAGAGGGACGGTTGTTTTGCCATATGTGGAGAGGACTTCTGAGGAGATTGCGCGTATTCTTAGGAAATCTGACATCAGGACTTACTATAAACCTGCATCGACTTTACGTGACCTGTTGGTGAGAGTGAAAGATCGAGTTCCAATGGATGAATTGACTGGAACAATTTACCAGATACCCTGCAAAGACTGCGAAAAAGTATACACTGGCGAGACGGGAAGAACTGTTTGTACTCGTAAAAAAGAACATCATCGTGCTGTGGAGAAAGGTGAGATGACTAATCTTCTGGCAGAACATGCCTGGGAGAAAGGTCATGTTCCTGATTGGAAAAGTACAAAAGTTCTTCATAAAAATGTAACTTCTCGCTATTGTAGACTTTTTCTGGAGTCTTGGGAGACTTTTCGAATGCGAAGTAAGGCGATGAACATCGCAAAATCGATGCCTGAACCTTACCGCATTTTTGCTAGGAGATGGGGATTACCAAGTGCGGGACAGTTCTTAGAAAATCCAGATTCAGACAGGGGGGAAAACCCGAGTGCGGGATAGCTTTGGGGAAAACCAAAGTTGGGGTATAAATACCGAACACCTACACTTCCTTGACACTTTCGCTTGATGAAGGGAACAGTAGTTCTCGAAACGTTGCGAATATTTTTGCAGATGGTAAATATCTTTTACCTTCTTCATTTGTATTTCGTATATTCCGACCAGTGTCAAATTTTACTAGTTATAGAGGTTTAATTATTATATTCGTCGTTCGAATAAACCCATCTAAGATGGTTTTGCAAGTAAGAATTTTCTTTTTCAAATATTAGATATTGTATGACATTTTTTCAAGAGCGCCTACTTCTTTTATTATATTTTTAAGACAGTAGAGGAAATATGTGCATTAAATTTCTATAGCCAGTCTTTAGACCCTAAATTTATTTAATTGCCCCTTTTCATTGATTTAAATGTCTTTTTCCATAATTTTAAATACCTGTTTTTAATTCCTACTTTAAACTTTTTAAGTGCCTTTTTGCCTGCCCTTTTTCTCCATTTTTAGTACCTGAACTCCCGGTCTCTAGACGAGCATACAAGTTTACATCTGATTTCGCAGAATGAAATAAAGTAAATCATTTTGAATGCATGGTTTGACAGTTACACAGTGTTTAATTCTTTGTTTCACCTATCATGTAAATATATTCAACACTTTCCACATTTCATGGTTGAATTTTTTTTTGCATAACTCATATATCCTCCGGCTGTCGGCTGGCATGATCCAATGATCCATGAGATCTTATCCCATTTCTGGGAGTACTCGCGATCCGACCTCCTTTGAGCTTTTCGATCGACCATTGCTTTTCAGAAACCCCATATTTTATTGGATAAACATTAGCAATGACTCTCCTAAATATCAAGAAGTCAAGTTGTTTCTTAACCTGTTTTTTTTTTTCGATGAAACTGTCAGACGTTGTGCACTGCTGTATCGATGTAAAACGCGAATAACGGGGACCACCAATTTTTAAAACGAATATTGATTCTAAAATTATCAACATTTGGTCCATGTGATACAACCTACCCATATTGTAATTATATTTTGCCATCGAGTTCGGCTGAAAGACAAGCATGCGCTTGTTTCCTTGGAAGTCCACCTATTTAAATATCAACAAGTTTGATAGGATCTGTTGAACTAACTACAGTAACAATTCGGTTATCTTGCCAGTTTGCTTCAAGAACGTCTTTTCTTTGATCAGTTCGGAAGTCGAAATCTCCTCTCTCCTTGTTTTTAATTATTTTTGGCTTCTTATGGAGCCCTTTTCAATGCAATTGACCATAATAGTGACAATATATCCATAGCCTTCAGATTTCAATTTTTTGACGAGGTTCAAGGAGGAGGAGATAAACCTGTTCCCATAGTTTTTAAATGGGGCATTTCTTGGTAGCTCCAGCATAAGATCTAATGCCACTGACCCTCTAACTTCTAACTCGCGTTTTTTTTTGCGCCTTAGTTGCGCCTTGGTAAGATTCGTACTGAATTAGATACACACTAATCACATAGACACCACAGCTTGTACCCAAAATGTATAGGTTTTCCTTGAAGAAATTGTTTCGCACTGTGTCATCCATAGTATGGTGCCATACTCTCGTCAATGCAGATATGCTCCTGTAATTCGGCATAAAGGAGATGTGACTCATTCAACGTTGACATCAAGGGCCTCACTTTGGCGAACTTGTCAGCCACATATAGTTTTTTGTTGTCGGTGAGATGGATGTAACATTTTATAGTTTCGAACCTGTTCTTTACATAACCTATGAAACCGCTTCAACGTAGGTTTCAGTGTCTATTTCCTACATTATACGCCAGCACGGTAATACCATATAACCAGACAGAGTCAGTATTTCCAGTAAACAAAGGATTTTAGTTATGTCTATTTTGATGTCATGGTCACCCTTTATCTTGCTCGCATATTGCATAGACAATTCCGTCAAATACTTGCACACGTTCTCATCAAAAAATAATTTAATATACTTAACAGGATCATCCTTGATTATATGAGTAATCTGACGATTTTGATAAACAACGGAGGATACTTCGTATTTAAATCTTCTTTTTCCCATTTTGGATCGGAATTTCCGGCAGTGAAAATGCTGACATTGCTGAAAAATAGCAACCGCAGAACCTGAGTGTATGACCATTGCAATTCAAAATCTTAAAACTCATGTCTTATCCCATCTGTACAAAAAATGGCAGTTGGAATGGGACAAGCAATTTTTTAATAAGCTTCACCATATTAAATCTAAGCTTCACCGCATTAAACCTCGTCTTGAGGTGTGGCAGTCTAGCTATAGTAGTGACTGTCATAAAGAGGTCACTCTGGCTAAACTTCACATCGGGCATACACGATTCTCCCATCAACATCTTTTAAAGAGAAATGCCCCGATGTGTGCACACATGTGGTGAACCATTAAATGTTTTACGTGTTTTATGTATTTGTCCCAATTTTAAGCAGCATCGTTCACTAACTTCAAATCAAAATCATTTTACCCTACGTAACATTTTATCTGATTCTTTTAATCATGAGTTCATTTTTCACTTTTAATCTAATATTGGCTTCTCCCATCTCATCTGAGTTCATTATTTTGTTTCATTTGTGACATTTGATACATTGCTTTCAATACATTTTTACCATTTTAGTTTTAATTTATTCTCATTGTAAAATCGAATGTGTAGTCCCACCTTGTTTGCCGCAGAATGACCCTCTCTCTCCTTGGGTCATAAAATACATCCATCCAACCAACCAACCCATTTTGGAGAAGGTTAGAGGAGGCATATTAGCCCAGTTCGCCAATATTGGATAGGAAAACCCCCCTACCTAGTCATGACCGATTCTCCAATATTGAGACATGTGTTTCTGCACTGTAAAAATATGACAAACCACGTACTTTTGCCCAGATAGACAAAAAAGTGGTGACCAAGTGGAATTGTCTAACAGACAATTTCACCGCTTGTGTCACTGCAAGCAGTTGGTTAATTGTATCCAATAAAGAATATCTGGGCAAAAACGGGTTAAAGTTGCCTATTTTTCTTTATTGGTTTTTATTTCCCACGGTTTTCCCTTTTATCACATGTCCGGAAGCGACCCTCTCACCCTCTTTCTGTCCCGCACTCCCTCTTTTTCCTCAACTGTCTTTTTCTTTATTATTCAGGGTTAACAAAGGGGCCGTTCAAGTATTACGTAAGCATCTTTGGGGTAAGGGTTTTAAGATTTGCTTACTTTTGCTGACAACGGGGAGGGAGGGGAGAGTCCGAACCATGCTTTCGTAAGACACCGAAAATAATAAAACTGGCACACAATCACGAAGTGACAATTGCACCGACGGGACTGAAATACTTGAATCTGTGGCATACTGCGAGTAAAAGATATAAAATACAAAATACACTTAATCGCAGTTAAACATTTAATTATTAAAACCAATAGCTCTCAACTTTTTTTTCACTCGGGAACCCCTTTTAAGGCTCTTCTCTCTCACCTTGACATTTTTAAATTATATACATGCATAATGAATGTATTATTTTTAATAAATGCATTTTATCAAATCCACTTCTTATATATTACACGCTATTTGCTTACAACATAAGAAACATTAACAATAAAAATGTAACAAAATACTTTACAATTCCACCAAAACAGCTATCAAAAGCGTATTTCAACTTTTTTTAATGATGTTTTTTTGTGATCATTCTCTATTTTTAAATAAGCTTTTAATATTATAATAAACTTACAAATGATTGCTCTCTGCTAAAATATAAACGTAAATAAG
>QLNU02014802.1:349475-363514 GCA_006491805.2 Dysdera silvatica | reverse complement strand
CTGCAGACTTACGACTGGACATGACTACTTACAACAGCATCTCCACCGAATTAATTTGACTAATTCACCTATTCGCCCCTTGGTGACCCCATGTAACCCTTGTGACAAATCAACAATATTATTATTATTATTATTATTGTGTGAACTTGATCTAATGACAGGGAACAACCTTCTTCCGTGCCCAAGGCTACAAATGTCATGGACGATAATTCTAAGGAGAATCCTTATTATGTTTATTTCAACCTGTCAAACCGATATTGGACTGCTAAAACACTAATAGCCGAAAGTCTAGAAAATGACGTTGGATAAAAAAAAGATGAGTAGTGGGGAGGTGGCGCTCATTAATACCGCTGGGGGCGGCAGAACTATTAGGGTCGGCCCTGCACGAGAGGCACAAAATACCTCAGGTTATCTGATCCAGTGTGTAGACAATTTGGGCATCGCATCTTGTGACTCTCAGGCACTAGTTTTAAATATTTGTGCATGCCGGGCGGTTTTCGATCTGGCATTATAAGTTATTTGAAACCCTAGGCTCTATACCGAATAGTGTTTGTCTTGATGGGTATTATCATCCCCGAATTTCTGACCATTAGTTTAATTAATACACCCTGTATATGGCGGACTCGCTTTTCTTTCATCCTAAGATTTACGAACTAGACGTTAATATAAATTATTGCGTTGGTCCCGAAACGTAGCCCACAGAAGAAATATTAATTTTCTTTCACGAACTTTTCGGGGTGGAAGAGGGGGTCCCCTGTATTCACTGACAAGAAAACTTTAAACATTTTTGCAGATAAACACTCCATAAAACTTTGATAAAATAATCTCAATGGTACAAACTAAACTTCATTAAACTGCACGTACTTTTATTTGCAAGCATTTAAAAGTATATTTGTATACTTTGCACTCCTTGCTTTCAATGAAACTTCTCCTATTCTTCTGTATCTAGCCAATCTGCCCCCCCTCCTCCTCCACCTTCGTATTAATGCCCATTCGCTCTTATAAGTATTACCGCTCTTTCCACCAAATTCAGTGCTCATCAATTCAGTCTCATCACTCACAATTTCAGTGCGTTTTGTAGCTAACCTTTATCCTGAAATCTATTGTATTTGGCATAGGTCACACCTAGAGTTACTGAATTGGAATCGCCGTGGATATCCGTCCCGCAAATTTTCATTACGCAGAAAGTTCATAAGCGGGGATTACAGAGCTGCAACTCCATATATTTATATATATATACAAAACTACAGTTCAATGTGAAGGGTTATGACCCCGTCCATCTCCTGCACACACCAGTGCAATCAAATAACATGCAAATGATTAATTTCTATCCTACAGGCCTACTCAATCGTCAGCCTTTTTACTTTCGTAATATAGGCTATGTATTCAGCATATATGGTTTTGATAAAATTTGTCTTTCCTTATCCTCAAGAGATAGAAGAGACAAAAAGATACAACATGAATACAATATAAAAAACAGTGTAAAACGTTTTATTAGGCGAATTTTAACAGTTTAACAACTGAAAGACACAAAATGCGGTTTCACAAGAGGTATTCAAAGTTCGGACCATTCGTGGTGATGCGTGCACGACCAAGGTCCTGGCATAACGCGCCATACATTAAATTTGGAATACGGTTATATTTAGCTGTATAAATTGTATACAGTTAGTAATGTTTCTGAAACCCATGTTTGAGCTCAAACTAGAGAGGATTAAACTGAGAAGATTAATAATATCTTACCAAACCTTATATACTGAGAAATGGAGCGTCCTTCTCTGCTTTGATGGCCTAGAGGTTAAGGCATTCCGGATCTAAGGGACGGACCCTAGTTCGATTCTAGGCTAGGGCAATGTCTCCTTTTCTCCTGTACATAAAAAAGTACAGAAGAACCTGCCCCTTTAGCTTTGTTTGTTGGCCACTTGGCAAGTCTGCTATCCTCGAGAAGGGTAAAAATATATTATATAAATTGTATATTTATTTAAAATATAATTTTCAGGATCGATGAAATTTCAAAAGGAATATTGTGCTAATAACATTGATGACTCTTGATAACATTAACGAATAATAATAACGAATAAGAATTATATTATTAATAGATACTAATAATATTAATGAATTTTTACGATTGAGCTCTGTTTCCCTTAATTGTTCATCAATCTATATTCACCTAATTGGCAGCAGACCTCGTCAATATTTTATAATAAATATGAGCATTTGATGAAATTACACACTCGTGAATGGACTTCTCGGTGGAATATGGTTAATCCATGACGGGGAAAATGTAACGCTAGAAGATCACAACAGTGATGGAAGAATTGCTTCAATGTCGAGGACAATTCCAATGGTTTCATTGCCAGTTTCCTTCCATTGTTTTGTTTCGGAAACAAATAAACAATTGCCTTTACTATTTATTGCTAATCCGTTTATAACGAAAACTCGGTCAAGTGTGAATTGTGAAAATAACAAAAGAATGCGCCTTAAACTTGTAGAACACACAATACAATGACGTCACTGTCTTGCTTTCCGAGTTACTTAAAAAATATTAGTATTCCATAAAAACGCGAATCCTTGATGAAATGATGTAACTGTAAGCATATTCGGATATAAAATATAATCAGTGGCAGTGATGCCTGACATATTTTAAAATTTATTTTTCGCTTTAGAAGTTCTTGTGCGTGGAAAAGAACAATTTGGCGCAAGGATCAATTTCAAATATTTGAATATTACCTTTTAAAGCTTTATCTTAAGAAGGAAACAATGTAATTAAATAATCCAATCGACCGTTTCCCAAACATTTATTATCGCTTTTAGAGGAATGATGTGGTCAAGGATGAATTGTGAAAATAAAAGTAAAGTATGTTCAAAAATTTGTAGATCAAGCAAGCGAGAAGGACGCAGTGTTTAAAATAAACGTATAAATAATGGACTTGCCGCGAGAAAAGTCAGATACCTTTCAGCCGATCAAACCTATTAGTGACTACAATGGCAGTCCAAACCTTCTTGTCCGTTACTTTCGTAGCATTGGCTTGTGTGAGCCACTCTCTGGGGAACATTGTCATGAACAACGTGGTGCATCACAAAGATTCAAAGCAGCTTCTAAGTTGTATGGCGAGCTGTAAGTACTTTGATTTTTAGACCTTTTGCGATTTAATACTTCATTAATTAATTTTTTGATCGTTTGAAAATTATCACGATTATTTTTGTTTTGATTTTGTGGGTACGTAATTATACGATAGGTTTTAATTTTCCGACGATAATATTGTGTTTAGCAACATAATATTACTATAGGTGACATAAAAATATATCATAGAATAGATGAAAGGATAAATGGCAAGTGTTGTACTCTAATTTAACTTTTATAACAGAGTAAATTCTATTTTTTACATTTTAATGTAAAATTTGTCGCGGTTATGAAAATGTGAATTTAGAGTTGTTCTCTATAAGATGTTTTTTTTTTTGCATGTATATGTATATATTAATATGGAATAACAGTAGTATGCAACGTCATAATGTTACGTTTTGAATGCTAAAATTCTGTTTTAATTTTAAAATTCAAAACTATATCTTTAAATATTGTATACTGGCATATTTCAAACTTACGTCTTATGATGTTGTGTATAACAGCAAAAGGAGATCATTGTTCAGCCTGTAAATGAAATGCAAAGAATATTAATCAAAAAACTGTTTTAATATTTTTAACATATTTCGCTGACGTATAGCTCAACGTCGTGAAAAATCAAAATAAAACTTTAATTAATTAGAAATTGATGTACAAGCTACTTAAAAATATGCGAACCTTAGTTAATTAAGTGGCTAAAATATTTCACTAAGTTCTCTTAAAGTTTGTATAAAAAACAGATGACAAACTCAGGTGGAGCAACCTTTGATCAGCCCGCGGACTAATATTTTCCTCAACGAAACGTAATAATTCCTTGATAAAATATTCATAGCATGAAAAGTTATTTTGCTATATTGAATAGAAACAATTAATTTATGACTTAATAAATTAAATTAAAACTAATTTAATTTACCATAAATTAATTTAAAACTAAATTAATTTATGATTTATCGTTAATTTAAAATTGTGATAAATTTTAAAGTTTGTACTGTTTGAGATGAAACAACTTAATTCAAAATGTCGGATTGCGTGACGATTTAAAGTCAAATTATTTAAACGTATTTTATACGTAAGGAGCACTATTATAACACTCGAAAAATTTGCTACAGCTAGAAAAGTTTTGAGTGATATACAGATAGAATTTCTCGATTTTACGAACTCATCGAGATTCCAAATAATTTAACATAAGATGTTCGTAAATAGGAATTAACGTTAATTCTGTTGGAGACTTTCCAGGACCGACGCAATAGTTTCATAGAAGCCTGTATCTCGTTAATTGAAAGTTAGAAAAAAGAGAAACCACTGTATATATACGTTCATTTAATTATTTTTTGTAAGATATTATTACTCTTCTCAAGCTTAACCTAACTACCAACTGGTCAACATACAGTCATCGTGTCATGTTTTTTTCGTAAGGTTCCGTGGGGAATTTTCATTGCTAGTAATTGTCCAACACCCACGGATGAGCTCAAACGAAAGCTTTCAATGTATAGGAGGAAAAATAGATATCGCCCTGATCTAAAGGCGAATTAGGGTCTTTCCGCTAGATCCGGAGTGACTTAACAGCTAGGCTGCGACCAGGGATGACGCTCCCTTTTCTTGTATACCAGTATATAAATTTTTTTGTAAGGCATTGTTACCCTTCTCAGAGTAAAATCAGTTGCTTAATTGTCAATACACAATGCCACCGGGGCATATATTTTGTAGACAATTTTTATTTATTTATTTACTTAAGTTTATTTACACATGTGAAGTACATATTTGATAATACACACAGTAACACAAATTAAAAGTATTATATCACATGTGTGGGTGCAGCATAACCCGCTCGAGACCCTGCAGAAACCAAATACACACTTGAGTGACTCATCAATAAAATTTTAAATTAGCTTGTTTAGGGATTTTGTCATCGCTCCTGCAGCTTTTCCTCAATCAGTTCCCTTTTTAAATTATTTTTAAATTCTTTATAACTCTTTATTTCTGTTCTTACCTTACTTAGGGTGTTCCACAATTTATGTCCTCTATTCTATGTTAGTTCCGCTTTTTTCTGTTCTTATTTTTGGTACACGTAATATTTCGCCTGCTCCGAACATTAATCCCTTCTTCAAGTATTATCTATATGTTATACATATTAATTTATCTATTTTTTTATTTTGAATTACTTCGTACATTTTGTTTAATGTACAATATACGTTATAATTTATAATAGATATTTTCGTATAGATAGTAAAGCTCTAGTTTCAGCTGAAACATGGATGTCTAAACATTACTATCTAAGTTGCGTATATTCGCAAATGTTGAAAACCTATTTGTAATTAGTTAATATGTCTATTTTTATGTATTTTATATTACAACCATCTTTGCACTTAATCGCAAATTGCAGAGATTATAAATTCGACATTACGGTAAAATTGAATAATAATAAATGTTTTGACTTAGGTGTGGACCACCGTGTGTCCCAGGAGCTTGAGAAATGCGGATTTAATTATCCAACTGGAGTAAGTGCACACCATATGTTTTAATATCGAATAAATAGTCTTTTATTGTCGTTGAAATTGCCTTGCTAACATTATACAAAACTATTTACGTATAATATATATATGTATATATTATAGCTGCATTCTGGTATTTACGGGGATAACCTAGGGAGAACTGGTAACCACCTGGTGTCCATGACTAAGGAAGAAATTGTTGCTATTTTTGACTGTATTTCACAGCGTAAGTTTAAAGGACCTTTAAAAGTATTTTAACTCTCATTTAGTTTGCTAAAGTAAATACTTAGTTTACCAGAAATTATATGTAATTTTTCGCATTATGTTAATATTTGTTTTGGAATCGTAATTGAAGGAAATAAATTAAAGTAAATCGGAACTTTATTAATTCTTCAACTTTTAAATTAAGGGACAAGTGGACGATTTTTTTTTATTTTTCGATATATAGAACGCATAATATTTGAACGATATATTAGTCCTATTATAGTGTAATATTAAAACAAAAGTCAGGTGTTTTCTGGATTTTAATAAATATAATGCTCATAAAGAAATAGCCTAACACCTGTATATTTTACGTTATATTGTGTTGCGAACACAACACAACTGTTCTGATATTACAAAGTTTGTAAAGAGTTTGTTTGATAAGTTGTTTCTTAGATTGAGCATGGATACAGTGATGTCTGAATAATAATAAGAAAAATTGGAGTATAAATTCATTATAAATTGTTAGGTTTCTAGAAATTGTTTATACTAGAAAACTATACATCATTTAAAACTACAAATAGCAAAATCTTAACACTGGTGGGAATGTAAAAGAAGAGAAAAACAAAAGCACTAAAAGAAAAGTAAATAGAATGAGTTCAGTAAAGTAGAAAATAAAAATGAAAATAAGCATAGTACCATTATAACCGAAGGTAGAAAAAATAATAAAATAGAAAACGGTAAGGAGGAAAAGGACAAGTGAAAAGAAATATAAAATTAAAGGAGAAAATTAATAGAAGTTAATACGAAAATATTAAAAGTAAAAACTTGTACCAAAGAACACTGAACTTTTATCTATAACGATTTTCAGCGATTTCGACCAGTATAGGATGTATCATACTTAAGCTTTTTATAACTGTGAAAACTTGGGATAAAAGTCCTTTTATATATTTAATGACATTATATTATCTCATGGGATGTCTCCAGCTGATGGACTCGCTTCGAGGCGTAGTACTTGCTCCATTTTACGTTATGGAGTAGTAACGGTAATCGTTGGCGTGAAGTATTGTGCGTTCGCGCAGACCTGACGCCTGATACCGTTAGCAGAAGGGTTAGTCCATTGCAGTTTAGGGAAGGGCATCTTGCCGAAACTGGTTTTTCATGTGGGAAAAACCAGTTCCTCCAAGACGGCCTTCCCTAAACTGCAATGGACTAACCCGTCTGCTAACGGTATCACACGCCAACTGAAATGCACAGTAAGTGCAGTCCGAAGATGTAAATGCGTACTCCTCTGCATTGAAGTCCAGATTAAATAATTCATTTACAGGTTGTTTTCATTACAAGGTGGGTGAAGGACTACTTGAGCATCTCCTCCCCTCACCTCCATCCTCTCATCTCCAGACCCACAGGTCAGAGCCCCTCGGTTTTCCTCAAGAGCCAAGTCAAAATTCCGTGCCAAAAGTCTCGATATCGGTCCGTATGTGTTGGCTTTCGATACACTCGAGTTGACAAGTTTCCAGCTTTCTGTACTAGACACTTTCCCTCATAAAACTGCAAAACACCCATCATTTTCTCCATGATCATCTCCATCATCATCATCATCACCATGATCATCATGGGTAGAGATCATCTCCATGATCTCCACCCATCATCTCCAAGGTAAAATGCATATAAGGATTCCAGCTATTTAGATATCGATGAATTATGTCCACCTCAGCTCACGAAGCACAACGAAATTATCATCTACAAATGAAATATTTAAAGCGAATAGCTATATTTAGAGCCAAGACGAGTGGTAGTAAATAGATTTGGAATATGACATTTTCTTGATTTCAATATTTTACTATTAATACAAACTTATAATACATATATTCATTGATATTAAATTGGTCACATTACTTATGGTTACGCATATTTTTTAAAAATTTCTATTTTTTACTTTACATTGAAGGAGGAGATCGCATAGCTCAAAGGAAATTCGACGTTTGCCTAACCAAAAGACCAGCACAGGTAAGAAATTATCAATTTTTTTTTAAACCTTGAACAAATTATTATAAAGCTGCCACTCATTTCAAATTAAAATTGCATAATATGCTAATATTTTATTTGAAACTTGTTACCAAATATTTTTATCACAGATCATTAAACGAAATAATGTAAATAGAATTTCATGTGATCATTTTAATCAAAACATCATCATTTGTAATTTATCATCAGACTTTGAGTTTTACCAACGAATTTGATTCCTTGGTTTTGTTTTACTAATTTACTTTATTACCTATTTGAATCAACTTACATATGTATACAGACAAACCTTGTTTAGCGCAACATATACTTAGATTTCATTGTGCTATTGTATTCGATTAATCAATAAATGATATTCAATAAATCAAAAATTAATCAGCGATGAAAGACGGTTTAGCATAATTTTACTTTAATAAACATCGGCTTATATTCTACTATTCCTAGGCATGCTCGTTGTGTATGTTTTAAATAGTAAAAAATATTTTTACGGAGCATATATTATAAAATTTATCGAGCTAGTTGTTTCTAAAACAATTCTTACCTGCTAGTGATGACGTCATAAAGTAATGACGTCACTGATTAACATGACGTGGATGATGTCACAAAATAATTTTCTGATTCAATATAGTGTTTTTGACGTTTGTTTTCAATTTAATTACAAATTCATAGTGATTTTAGCCAAATTTTTATTCCTTGATCTCGATTTAAAATCTATTAAGATATTAAATATCAACGTTTATTTCAATATAAAAAGGAAATAATTTTAAAGTCTTACGTAATGCTAATTAATTTCAATTTTAGACATACGCTGCAGTGACCATGTGCGCAAATAAAATTCTAGGTTTTTCTAGTGGCCCTGGCGCTTATGATGCTATTGCGGCAAAACCAGTTATTGCTGTTTCCAAAGTTCGTAAATCAGTGTTTCTCTTTCCTTTCGAAACTTTTTTTTATATAGCATATATAGTTTTCGAAGATCAGTTTTCTGATAAAAAAAATTTCTTTTATTTTAGATACATGACTGCGTAGCTGAAAATGTATTTCATGTGAGTACCTTACCTACAAAATACCAGCATATAATTTATTTTACGTAAAAACGACTGTTCAGAAAAATACAGAAATTATCCATCTAAAACAATAATCTGAACTAAAATATTTAGTGATGTATTAGATTGTAAATATCGGTTTAATACTTTATAAATAGAATAATGCTTTGAATTTTTATTTTGAATGAAGTACGTACATTTAAGTGTACACCACATGTGCTATTACTTTTTTTATTCTGGATCAAAGGTATGGCTGCTAACGTGAATGGTCACAGAAATCGAAAACAACCCAAAAGTGTATTTGACGTTTGAATTAACTAGGAAAAGTAAAAATAAATAAATAAATAAATAAATAAATAAATAAATAAATGAATGAATGAATGAATGAATGAATAGAATATTCAAGTGTGAGATCAAATGGTGAAAATAAACGTTAAGTTTAAAAATATTCAAATAGCACAATGGGTTGTTTTTCAGTTTCACATTATATTCGTACACACCCGTTTGATTTCTCCTCCAGGTTTTTTTTAATGATTTATTAATATTTATTATATTTATATTATTATATTTAATATTTCAAATATTTCACTCTTAATATTCCTTTGGGTTATTTCCGAATTCTACGATCCTTTGTGTTACATTCGATGTATCTTTGATCCAAAAGACAGAAAGAACTCATAGCACACCACGTGACATACAGGGTTCAAATTAAAAATAGACGTCCTTGTTCGCCCAAATAACTTTCGAACGAAGGCTGGTAGAGCTGAGAAAGTTGAGTATAGATATAGCAAGGTGGATATGTCCAATCGGCTGGGATCACCAACAGCGACCTCTGTGGCAAAATGAAGAAATTATTTTGTCTTTCTGAGTTTTACGAAGCAAAGACAGCAAGTGTCACGCGGCATCGGGACTTACAGTTTTCCGAGGAATCCGAACCCCTTATTGCCCAGGAAACCAACCGTCGGACTACAGTGAACAGTTAGACGATAATCGTCCTTTTGATTTCTGACCCGGAGTAACGGCAAGGTAGGCGTTAAGTCATTACCGCTTTATTTCCCTTGGGCCTGAAGAAGTTATAGCGCTTAATTATAGAAATAAAAAACTTTTGAAGTTAAAAAGTTGTTAAGCATTAACTTGTTAGCAGAAAATTACATATCATGTAGACAGCTGGGATATACATTTGGTGTAATCAGATTTTTGTCACTGCCACATTGTAAATAATTATAATAATAAAAATAAATAAAAATAATAAAAATCTACTTTGCCACAGATCAAATCTGTACTTACATAGCAAACATCAATATCGCACAATAATGATATGAAATAAATTTCGGCATTCAGCCTCAAATGATGGGAATACCCACGTACATACTTTGTAAATACATAGAAACTCTCTTTGTTAAAGAAAAGAAAATTAGTCTCTCAAAATTTACATAAAAAATGGCCACTATTTAGATAGTTTCGTTAATTTTCTGAAGAAGTTTTGAAAAAACGAGTGGTAAGAAAGAGCAAATATATACAAATCGTTCGTTTATCCGATTTAATGATTCGCTGAACAATAGAATGAAAGCACTTACAAAACTTGCCAAACGTAAGCAAAAATATAATTTTATTGAAATAAATCAGTACTTGTCGTTAGATTATAAGAATTATGTGGACATATACTTGATAATAAAATATTTAACCGATTGAAAGATCAGGGAAAAAAGAATAAAGGCCGTGAAAAATTATTTAGAAATCCTAAAAATGTAAAACGGAAAATTAGAAGGCCCGGAAAAAGTCTTTTTCCTACATGAGAAAGTGATCATAAAATATGTATATCTTTAACGCAACGTTCGAATAATTTCATCAAACTCAATTACCATCTTTACAAAAATAAAAAATTCTAAGTTTCTGCTTAATATTTTAGTTTCAAGTAGGGTTACTCGTATTTCCCTACCCACTTGACAGAATATTCTCTATGTTTTCCGCTATTTCACACTGGATGGCGAAATTTATCTATTTGAATGTCTTCATTTAATTCACTGTTCCCTCCATACAGATCTTTGTTGAATTATTAAAATCTTTTAAGTGTTTTTTCCCTACTTTTTCTTACGGTGCCATCCTCTCTCTTTAGTTCAACAATTTATTTTTTTCTCGATAGAGAAACATTCTTTGGCAACTCAGTATATTCATATGCATGGGTGTTGCCAAATTCGACCGACAAATTCAAAGCGATGAAACTAGGCGTCAAGGGGATGAAACATTGCCAAAGAACAGGGGGTTCTCAAACCACGTTTGGTGGGAGAAAATCTCAAAAATAGTTATGAAGGGTGTTACATCGAGTGGAACGAAAAGGGCAAATAATAAATAGAAAAACATTTATATGACGTAAAGCAGGATTACAATACAGACAATGTATCAAAGTTTAACGTCAGAAAGAAGACGACGAGAAGTTTTTATAGGAATTGTTCGAAGTTGCGGCCGTGAAGTTCATTGCACAGCCGACACCGACGGACTAACGATTGCCGGACGCGTTCAAACATACCCGGTGTGCTGGCGATGTCTTCTGAAGCAACGACGATCCGTGCTGTGAGATCCTCCAGTGTATCCGGAGGCCTCTGTTAAACAAGCGATTTCAGGTGGCCCCAGAAGAAGAAATCTAAGGGATTGAGGTCCGGGCCAAGCAACAGGTCGGCCGCGTCTAATCCACCTCCCGAAATATGTAGCATCGAGGTGGTTACGCACCACAATCGAAAAATGTGCTGGTGCACCATCATGCATGAACCACATGTTCTGGCACACATTGACAGATATTCCCTGCAGCAAATCCGAGAGGACGTGCTGTATTAAAACAAGGTACTTTGCGTCATTGAGGCGTTCGGGAAGAAGGTACGGTCCCAACAGATGATCTCCAAAAATCTCTGCCCAGATGTTATAACTTAACTTGTGTTGCACTTTCAACGAGACAATGATGTGGGGATTTTCGAATGACCACATATGTGTATTGTGCATGTTGACAACGCCTTCTCTCGTAAAACAAGCTTCATTTGAGTATAAAACAGTGGCAGGAAACTGTGAATCATTCTGTGTGGCATTAAGCATCCAGTTTACGAATTCTAACCGAAGGGAGTAATCGGCATCGGCTAGGAGTTGGACCTTCTGCACGTGGAAAGGGTGCATCTTTTCAGCAAGCAGAGCTTTCCACACCATTTCATGACGAATACCCAATTCAGCAGCAACCGATCGTGTACTTGTCAACGGGGAATCGGCAAACCGTTGCAATACTCAGTTTTCTGTTTCAGGTATGCGCACACTGCGTTCTTGCCCTGCATTACGCATCGTTATTTGGAAGGATCCCGTCTCCCGCAGCCGTCGATCGATATGTGTGAAGGTGGTGTTGTGCGGACAACGCCTCCTCGGATATTGCTCTTGGTACATCCTCTGTCCTAGGCGTCCATTGCCATCTACTCGGTCGTAAATCAGATGCATATCCACATATTCCTCGTTCGTGTAATCTGACATGTTTCCGAATGAAGTTTAACGCCCGCGAATTCTACAATGCCCACTAATGAATACTTGCTCTCTGCTTTTATTTTCCCCATACGAATGTAAAATTTGCATACAAGGTTTCTTCTTCTCGACCGCAGTTCTCCTAATCTTCGTATTCGTTTGGCCACTCTCTTCATCAGGCTTATTGTCTTCTCGACGTCTATTTTTGAGATTTTCACCCACTAAACGTGGTTTGCGACTCCATGTTCTATGGCAATTTTTCATCCTTGTAATGCCTACTATCACCCCTCTGAATTTTTCGATCGAATTCGGCAACACGCTGTGTACAAAATTGTATTTTAATAGGGGGGCTTATAGCTCCCATTAACCTCTAACGTACATCAGAGATACCATATGGGCTTCCTACCCCCTTTCAATAATTTTGAAAACTGTATGTTTCTGGCAGTGTACATACTAATTATTAAAATTCATATGATTTTAATTCTCTCTCTTTCTTTCTTATATCTAGTACTCCCCCAAAGAAGTTAAGCAAGAATTAGTTTTCGAGGTAAGTTCACATATTCAAAAATATTTTACAGTTGACGTAATTGTGTAAATAATAGCTACCTGCATTTATTGTTTTTAAATAATAATTAACTTCATTAATTAGTTTTTTAATATATATATCATCATCATCATCATATTCAACCATTATCTATCCACTGCTGGATGAAGGTCTCTCCAAATGCTTTCCACACAAGTCTATCCTGAGCAATTCGCTTCCACGTCACCCCAACCTGTTTTCTTATTTCATCCACCCATCTAGTTTGAGGACGTTTTCTAGGTCTTCGGTGGTCTCTTGGAATCCAGTTCAGAATTTCTGTTGTCCATCGTTGATCAGTTCTTCTTGCAATATGCCCAGCCCATCGCCATTTCAGCCCTTTTACTTTAACAATGATGTCCTCTACTCTAGTTTGCTCTCTCACCCAAGTGTTTCTTTTTCGATCTCTCCTAGTTATTCCAAGCATGCACCTCTCCATGCTCCTTTGCGTTGTCTGTAACTTTCGTATTGCTCCAACTGTTAGACTCCATGTCTCTGATCCATAAGAGAGGACTGGCAATACACACTGGTTGAAGACCTTTCTTTTTAGACACAAAGGCAATTTCCCCTTCAGGATAAAACTGTTTCTTCCAAATGCACTCCAGCCAAGTTTAATACGTCTGTTGAGTTCTTTCATAATGTTGCCATCCATTGAAATCAGCTGGCCAAGGTAAATATATGAATCAGCAATTTCTAGCTCAATGTTGTCAACTTGTATTTTTGTTTCCTCTACGAAATTATTGAACATGATCTTAGTTTTTTGTAGGTTCATCTTGAGTCCAACTTCTTTACTTCTAGTTGAGAGCTCCTGTACCATGTCTTGGAGTTCTGATGGGTTCGTTGAAAAAATAACAATGTCATCAGCAAACCGCAAATGATTTAAATATTCACCATTTATTTTTATTCCCCTGTTATTCCAATTTATCTGCTGAAAAATCATCTGTAAAGCTGAAGTAAAAAGTTTTGGAGAAATGGTATCTCCCTGCCTCACACCTTTACCAATTTTGATAGCTTCGGTATCTTTATGTAACCGAAATTTTGCACTTGCATTTTTATACACACGTTTCACCATGTCAATGTACACATCC
>QLNU02014802.1:338778-349375 GCA_006491805.2 Dysdera silvatica | reverse complement strand
GCACCGTGGAAGACCCTCTCGGTATAGCGTCCTCTATCAAGGGGGTTTTCACACCACCACTATTCGCTATCTTGTCCGTCATGAAGCTTTATATTTGTTCGCATGGGATATTTTTGTATGCTGCCCGTAGGACAATGAGTTGAACATTTCACCTGTTATGAAAAGCTTAAATGATCGCACCCCTCCAGCCGCACAAAAGCTTCCTTTTCCCTGCAGTCGTCTTTGTTCATATTTTTACGACGCAAGGACAGCGAAGTTCCCGTCATGCCGGAACTTAGTTTCTGGAGAAATCCTAACTTTTATTAACTCCTAACGAAACGAATCTTTGGAAAGAGCAAGAGATTTTGTATAAAGAAATATTGTTTGCTTCGAGAAAGAAAATCAAAGTATTATACAGTAGAAGCTCTTCAATCCGATATTCATTGGTTCGGCACATTCTATAATCCGGCATCGATCGAGCTGCTCGCGTTCGGTTTTTCGAGTGGATTCGGGCATTTGTTGAGCTTAACCGTCAGGTTGAATGAAGAAGGGGACATGGCAGATGAAACTAAAGTCTCGAGGAAACATGCTTTTCTGATACGCTAAATACAATTATAAAATTTGCCGAATCCAACAAAAGCCATAACTCTGCAGAACTCAAATTTGTGTATAATCTGTGAAGATGTTTTGAAGAAAAATCTGAATCATGGAGGCAACGTGATATCACAGACTTTTTAAACAGTAACGCTGATGTGTATTTTTTCTTGCCATAGAGAAGCTTATTACAACTTATTTTAAATATCCTTGCATTGTATTAATTTTTCTTTGGTATTCCCGTTAAAATTATATTAACGTTCGATAATCCTGCAAAATCGCTAATCTGGAACGGTCGTTGTCCCGAACGTGTCGGATTAAAGAACTCCTACTGTAGAATGATTTTTTTACACATTGCTTGACACAGATGACCAGACATATTCATTGTTACCCATTTTAAGTAATTTGTAACTTTTGATAATATTTTTCCAACCTTTCGCTTCATTTTATTGTTTCTGGTTTTGGTGCTCTCGCCGACGCCTTTTGTTCTTGCGTTGGATGAATGGCGTGTTCCTTCCACGATTTCCAAAGTATATCGTAACCGCCAAAAATATTTTGGCATCAGTCGACGGTCATCAGTGACTGAGAAAGCTTTAGAAGAAGGTTCGCAAAGATGAACCAAAACGACAATTCTGTATGTATTTAAACGTATTTAATAATTTTGTCGCATAGTTCTGAACTGGAAAATTCTCCAAAATTTAAAATGCGCTATGGGAGTCTTCGTGAAACCAATCGAAGACGCTGAGCGTGTTATTAATTTATTCGACCACTTAGATATAGGGCAATAATTTTCCAATTGGGAATTCTTTGGTAGAGGGCCCTTATAGAAAGTTAATTCCGTATTTTTATACGTATGCCATCCCCTATGAACCACATAACATACGATATCCTTGCATAATTAGAAATTTATTTTCCTTCAAAAGTATTTTATCATTTTCAACAGTTAGTCGTTGGGATTGTGAGAATAACTATTTTAAATCACCCTATGCATAAGCATTAACTCTTAGTACTATGTACATTTCTATTGCGACTAACGCAGGGCTTTTTGTTTGTTTCTGTTTCACGATGCAGGGACACCAAAGGTAATGCTGCACTGAGACCTATATTTTCCCGATGACCCCGAGCCTCTTATGACCTAGGAAATCAACCCCGGATTACGATGAACGATTAGTCGGCAAGCATGAAATACTGTGCACCGTTGGAAGGCGAACTTGGGTTAAGAGCAGCGAGTACTGAAGTATAATAGAAGGCGCCTAATGTATTCCCAACACGCGAAGGTTGTGTCACCAGTTTTCCGCCATGTTGCCGATCTCGAATATAAGCTTGTTCCATATAAACTATTGTCGAAAAATCCAAAATAAAATCGTTGTTTCATTTCATGTAATGGTGTTGATGAAACCGGCAAATGGCGACATTTTTTGAGGCTCGCCTTCCCTCTTATTCTTTCTTTGGCGCAGTATAGCCCAGATGCTCTTGCGCCATAAAACATCCAAACAAACAAACAAACCTCTTATTCTTCTGTGCTTGCTGGTTAAGAGTGTGCTAAGTGAAGGCACCACCATTTAAAGACCACGGGGTTTTCTCTCTAAAGGACTATACATGAAAATTCCTCATTATTTATAATAAAAACCGTGCACGCAGTATCTTTTATTAAAACATGAAAATGGAAATGGAAAATTTAACGAATTATAAGAAATTTGTGTTTTAATATTTTTACATTCAGTCACAGATCATTCATATCACGCGTAACGTAATTTGAAAGAACCCATCTTCCGAAAACATGTTGCTTCCGGAAAAGACATGACGTCATTTTTAGCGTTTATTGTAAACGATACAAACGATTATTCGCCGGTCTCTTAATACTACATTGATAATTTTAAACATTTTGACTGTCGACTAATCGGTTTCAGTCCAACGGCAGTCAGTAACAGAAACTGAAAATTAACTTACAAATACAATGAAATATAATTTCAATTCGACACTAAGGAATAGGTGCACATATAAGGGAAGTATCAAAAGCAAAATATCGATTATCATTTGGTATCGATTCATACGCATGATAATACTCAATTTTAAAAATAAACAGTGTCGCCAGGTCAAGTGGCTACTTTTTTTAAGAGAAAACTGGAAGGGACCTCGTGATCCCTATACCAAAGTCTGTCATGTATAGTGACAGCTTGTCTACGGTAACCATTGCAGTCCGGTCCCAAAGGTGGTCGCTTTAGGCAGGTTCCACTGTATTCAGAAGAACTCTCAGACACTGGGTCAAGCCATATGGCGTCACAGTGGTACGCCTAGCGAGCCTAATCTGATCATATTTCTACTTCTAACGTGCCCTGCGGGTGTGTACAGTGGTAACGCTTTCGCCTATTGTTCGGTTATCCCGAACTCGATTCCCAACGGCGCCAAAAACGTACGCTTACCGACAAACTATTCACCGTAATCTGAGGGTTGGTTTCTCAGGCCTTCAGATGTTCGCATTCCTCGGAAAAACCACATGTATGATCTCACCTTGACTAGAGCAGAACCACCCTTTCTATTCTTGCGCCATAAAAATAAAATCAACCAACCAAAATTCCTCGGAAAACTAGGTTCCGGCACAACATCACCAGTGCTATCCTTGCGTCTTAAAACTCAGGCATCCAACGGTGCCATAAAAAGCAAAACGCTTAAACTATTAACCAGAATGCAAGCATTGTAGTCCGGGGGTTCATTCTTTAAACCTTAAGTGGTTCGAATTTCGCGAAGAAACGTAGGGTCATTGCCCTAGGATGTCGTGCTGGTAAGGCATTTGTCCTATCATGGTACTGATTGGCTCCTATTGGTATCCTACAACGCCTGTCATTTGCTCTCCACCGTATTCCGGGGTTTGATTCCTTTGGCAGCATAGGTTGGGATTCTTCGGAAAAGTGTATGGCGCCGGCGCAGCATGACCTTTCTAGTCCTTGCGTGAGTTGATGTCCGTAAAACAAATTTTGGGACTTGGCGTAATATATAACTTATAATTTGCCTTGCGCTTGACAAGTCCTCTTGTGCCTTTTACTGTTTTTGAAGGTTTCGAATATTGTTTAACCTCTAGTGAGATGGTGCGGGAATGCTCTCTCGTACGAGAGCAGGATGACTAGGGGCATCCTGCGTACAACAACTTCAACAGCTCAACTATATGTCAATGACATCCTGCGGCCATTTGCGTTACCCTACATGATACAATAGCCTGGGACCATTTCTCAACAAGATAATACCAGACCCCATATGGCTCACATATCTGTGAACTGCCTCTCTTCTGTTGATAGACTTTCTAAAAAAACATTGCAATATTAATTGTGATAAAGTATCACTTCTTATCCTTCATATCACTTATTAACTGATTAAAAATGGATAGAACAAATGACTTAACTCTTATTTAGTAGGTCTTTACTCTATTTACAAATTAGACGAACTGTTACAATCGTGAATCTTTAGCTGCGTAGTTATTGCAATTTTCTCAAATGATGCATAAACATCTTCATAAATATTGTTATATCAATATATAATATATAACAATCTTACAAACCACATTATTCCATTATAAATCTAAAGAAATACGACGAGGAACAACGGTATAAGATATTCCTGGTTTCGTTTTTTGTTTTTTTACTGAAATACGTCCTTCAGTCTTAAGTTTAAATATAAATTATCCATGTTTGGGAACTCTGCAGAAGAATCTTGTAACAAGCTATTGCTTTCTATTCTCCTCCATTTTTAAACTAATCATTGTACCAGTAAGCTATCATCGCCATCCTTGTATGTACTTCATATATATACTTACTATGTAATAGTAGATCGACTCACTGTGCTAAACACTCGATGATTAATATATTACACAATAGGCACAGTTTTTGGAACGAAAATTTATTCGGCTTTAAACGTTTTTCGAAAGCCTTGAGCTTTCATCGAAGAAGCACCTAAGCGTACATCGCTCGTAAGGGGGAGTGTACGATTGTTTATTGTATAAAGGGTAAGGTTGTTGGTGGATTGGCGCCTTCTATCGGTCGAGCCAGATGAATGTGGACTGTAGGAGGAAAGTTGGCTGCGTGAAGGATTGTGTTAAATGATAGAAAATTGTAATGTATATAATAAAAAATTATTGGTGAAATTTTAAGAGGAGAAAACGTGACCACGCCGGATGGATGTTGGCCGTAATAGATAAATCGTTCACCAGGTGCTCGGTGTTTTGATGGATTAAAAAAGTTTCAAAAAAATTAAGATCAGCTGGAGATGGAGGTTTGTAGATTAACTTCGCTTCATCGAAGTTAAATTTGTGGTCCAAAGACCAGCAATGAACGGCTATGGATGATTTAGTCAATTCTTGTTTTTATACGTATCCCCGGTGTTATTTAATCCTGAAGCGGAGTGCACGACGAGTTTGGCCGATGCACGATTTTGAGCACGAGCATGGGATTTCATAAATACCCCCCATGAGTTGTGATCCGCAACCGAGTCTTTTAGTTTTGAAATACAACGTTTATTGATGGGCGTGAAAGAGACTTTAAAATTAAAGTTGTTAAGAATAGTAGCAATTTTAGTGCTGATATTGGGAACGAACGGTAAGCAGATGGTCTATAAAATAGGAATGCTGTTGGGAGAAAGATGTGTGTCCGGTTTTTTGGAGGAGAATTTTTTACGGCCCGATCAACAATAGACGGTTTGCAGTTTCGGAATATGGCAATGTTTTAATGAAGTCGAGTTCTTTATTCCGGTCTTCTTCAGTGGAGCAAATTTTGATAGCGCGGAACACAATGCTGCAGGGGAACATAACAAAAGGCTTTCCAAAGCTGAATATTGCAAAAAAGTGAAATAGAATTCCATTTGCCACACTGCGCTCTCCCTCTTTGAAACATTCACTCTCCCAGGGTGATGCTGGTCGATTTGCATGGGACGGAAGGCTGAATACCACATTTAACGAGAAATCCCCTCTTAATTGTTGGGTTCATCCTCGATATAAATATCTAGAGCTATCTATCAGAGTTCTTAAACATTTATTACCTTCCGCGACGACCTACAACTGTGAGTTTGGATTTTCAAATTCAGTTGAAATTAGAAACAAGAAAGGAAATCTATTGGATATATAAGTTAGTCTATGACTCAAATTACCTATAATTCAGCCGGGTATAAATAGCTTGGTAAAATATTGCAAGCAGCATTATGTTTCTCACTGATTGTATGAGTAGTATATTAGTTATTATTTTTGCTATAAATCGAATTTTAAACATGGACTTTCAAAAATTGCTAAAATCAGGTCAGAAAATCAAAGTGTAATTGTACATATAACGCTTTGTATATAAGATGTAACATTATTATACGAAGAATTTTTTGCTATATCTCATGGGCGTAGCTAGAATTTAGGTTCGGGTGAGATTTAAGGAATTTCTCATAAATATTACTTGTTATAAACTTTACCTTTCGGCGTTTCGTGAAAGTTTTGACTCCTCTCAATACGCTCTTATGTCATTTGCATTATAAATTTGGCCAAATAATATAATTATTCACATTCTCTTTATCAAATAGTGTTACTCTAAAAATTATTTTGTAATAAATTTTTTCTCGGTTCCCCCCACCCCCTGGAATTACTCATATAGGCGCTCATGACTGGGCGCAATACTTAACTTGCCCCGCGAGCTGGCAACCTACGACACGCCGCTGATTTGAGCATACGCCAATATATTTTATGAATCGAATGAATGTGATAAAACCAAAAGATAAGAAGAAAATTTATTTGATTATATGTAATTACTCGAATCTGCAATGCAGTTACAAAAATGTTCGACTCTTTGTTTTGTATAGTAAATTATATTTGAAACATTGTTTTTCTACCCATTGCTAGAAATAAGAGTTTTAACGTTTAATTTTTTCATGTAGGATTTTTATGTCAAATTGGAGAAGAAATGCATGAGCAAAGAAGGTTTTGTATACACGCCATGGGAGAGCTGGGTCTCTGCAGGGAAGCTTGGGAGACACTAAACGAAGTATGTGAAAACAGTATGCATCTAAATATCAATTTTTTGTCGATACATGTAGCATGGTAAATTTTATTAAAACCGGTATGGAGCCCAGTTTTGACGTTGGATACAGGGTGTCGATTTGCTGCAAATGGGCATCGGCATCCTTCAACAGGAATCAACTGAAGTGAACTCCAGGTGAACAAAGAATGTTGCCATTTCACGCTTCTGTTGGCTTTTTAGCAGTAGCACCTCCTATTGGCTGAAAATATGTTGTTCATAGTGTTTTACTTTTTAGTTGGTGGATTATGGTTACATGCGCTCAGCTGCTGTTGATGATGGCCCTTCATGATTGTTTACCTTTTCTACGTCATAACGGTCGTTTTCTTGTAGTGTGGTAATCCTATATGGTCCAACAAATTCTGAACCTTAGTCCTGTTTCAAATTGAGTTCGTGGGATCAATGCTATATTTTACTTTGTACACATGAGATCGCTTAATTTTCCGATTGTATTATTGGTGATTCTCCCGTTTCAGCTCCAAAATTTTTATTTTTCTCTTTACACATGTCATCCTTCTCTTGCACAAAGCATTTAAAATATTCTTCTCCCCAAAACTGTTCGATTTGTACATCCATTTTTTTAATCTCCAAATCTACCATTAATTAAAAAGCAGTGCATTCCGTACTTCTTGTTATGGTGCTAATTATGGTGCATTAATTACCACTTACATATTTATACCACTTAGTAGGGTCGTCAATTGAAAGTTTTGATAGAACAGATATTAGAATGCTGTGCATACAGTGCGTTTGGTATTTTAGTGGACACCTGATATTTTTACGTAAATGCTAAAAAAAATACAAAAACTGAGATTAGGATTTTGAAGAATGCCGAGACACCATAATGTCTTGTAGAAAAATAAATTTTATATCAATATATCGTCACATAAATGGGGAAAATGCAAATTTATGTAACAAATGTTGTTTGTTAATTTAAGGGACACTATCATTCCTGACTAACAGATGGCAGTGCAGGCGCTAAAAAATTTGCATATTGTATTCTTTCGATGCGTAGGTTCGTATAAATACCCGTGTGAACAGGTTTGAGTCTGCGAAAGCAGCGTTTGTAGTCATGTCAGAAAGGAAAATACTTACGGATTTCGAGAAAGAGGAAATTGTGGCTTTTAAATGAAATGGAAAATCCATTTTCAAAATTTGTCAGCTTATTCAGCGTCCAAGGAGTACTATAGGGGCCTTTTCAAAAAGAAACCCCAAAAGGATCCACTCGAAAAACGGGGAGCGAAGCTAAAACTGAGCGAAAGAGATAAGCGGAACATTAATAGAGAGGCCAGTAACACAGGAAAGTCTGCTGCAAAAGTCCGAAACGACCTTAGTTAGCTCCCAGTTAAATGTTGGACAGTATAGAATGTGCTCTCTAATTCCAAAAATTTATCTTTTCGAAAAAGAAAGGGTAAACCATCTCTCACCCAAGTTCACAAACAGGAACACTTAAACTAGGCTCGACGACACATGGAGTGGAACGATAAATGGTTGCAGGTACTTTTCACGGACGAAAAGAAATTCAACTTAGATGGTCCGGATGCTTTTCAACATTATTGGCACGATTTACGGAAAGCGCCGCAATACTTTTCTTGTAGAGTTCAAGGAGGAGAGTCGGTGACCATTTACGGCGCGGCCAAACGGTACCGCGCCTGGAACCTCTTCATCGGCAGTCGTATGAATTCCACCTGCTATCAAGAATTTTTAAAAGAATATGCCCTCCCATATGCCTCATAAATATGTGGGGAAAACTGGATTTTGCAACAGGACAACGCACCGTGCCATGCATCTATCTCCACCAAAAGATGGATAAATTCAAAAAAGTTTAAAAGTATGATTTGGTCGACACGTAGTCCTGATTTAAATCCTATCGAAAACGTATGGGATTATATTGTTCGTCAAATATATGCAAATGGGAAGCAATTCACGTCGGTTAATGCCTTAAAGGACGCTATTGTGGAAACTTGGTATCAAATCGATCCTAAGTATTTACAAACATTGATAGAATCAATGGATTCACGTGTCTTTAAAGTTATACGCAAAAACGGAGGATATCTCGCGTATTAATGTACATAAAACACTCCAATTTCAGTAAGTGTCCATTAAATTTTCAAACAAGATTGAAAGCCTCATCTTGATTTTGTTACATTTATGAATGATTTAATAAAGATTATTAATCTTCCACTTTGCAGAATACTGTTTTATTGTAGTATCTTTATTTTCATTTTCAAATTTGGCATTATTTCTCACGATAGTGCACTGTTATCAAGTGTCCACTAAAATACCAAACGCACTGTATATTCAATTTTTTCATTTCCGAGGAGTATACCTGTAATAATTTTGATAGTTTCGGTACCCTGTTCATGACAATAATCCGTAAAATTTTTAAAAATGAAGAGAGACCCCTTGTGCGAAATTGTCCTTGCTGGGTTACCAAATGCATGTTGCATTATTTTTAAATTTTCTGTTGTATCTTGCGCTGTTGTTGATTTGATTGAGTAGAGCCACATATTGCATTTACTATTTACTGCATTTACCATCATAAAGACATGCTGGTACTTTCTATTCGTTGATGCCAGTGGTCTGATGATATCGATGTGATTCACATTCAGGGGAATACACTCATTATGTATCGGATTCAACAATCCTTAAATTTTAACACATTCTTGTTACATAAAATATAGTTTATATAATTGTTTATGAAACTTTATACTTGCTTTCTTGCTTTTGGGTTATAGAAAGTTTGTTTCAAGAATTCTCAGTCTTGGCAGCACCAAACTAGCCTTTGTTGTGAACTCTCGGTATGATCTCCGTTTACATTGCTTTAAGAACGGAAAGCAGTTCTCGTGCATTTTCAGATTTATAAAAAACACCTTTCTTGCTTAATGATCACGTGCTTTAACCTTCTCTATTAGGACTTTTTTCGCCTTGATATCCTCATCTTCCTCTTGTGCAGTGGCAATCTTGTCTGTCAGTTGATCACCTGAGCGAATGACTACTACCAAAGCGATGTGTAAGCTGGGCGCATCCGCATGGTTCATTTGCTTTCTCTGTGACGATTTCACAATCACATCCTTTAAGGAATAATACCCATTGAGCCACTCTCGGAATAAGCATTTTTTTTGTCTAGTGTGGTTTGAAATGCGGCGCAATCAGCCATAACTTTAAATTTCGTACCTAACAAGTATTTTCGGAATTTTTTTAGGGTTTCAATAATTAAAAGCACTTTCAGCTTGTAACTGCAATTTTTCTCCCACTAGGGCAGTGGTTCCCAACTCAATTTAAGCCGCGGACCACTTTGAAAAATTCTCACGAGTTGCCAGCAAGACCTTACACAGAAAGAGAACCGGGACTTTTTTGGGAGAAATGTGCTTGTAAAACCGTTCTTTGGGGAAAAAAAGAGAAATAATAAACGAAAAAAAGAATACAACGAGAATACGGTCAAACCTCGTTAAGATGAACACGCTTAAGACGAATTACTTTTAATACGAACCGTTTTCTGAAATTCCGTCAGATTGTAAAATACTACAAATATGCAATCAATTTCATTTTTATATTTAATTTTTATAAGAATTTTCAATTTTTTTTAAATACTGATCCTTTTCGCGGACCACTTGGGACTCCTTCACCAACCACTAGTGGTCCACGAACTATCAGTTGGGAACCATTGTCCCAGGGTCTTGTTTTTGTTCATGTAGTGCACCTCGTCTATAATCCGCCATCATCAGATTTTTGTAACAGTACCACTGCAAACCCAAGGCTACTCTCATCCGTATGCGATTCCAATCATGCTTCCTGCTTAAAAATGTGTAGCACAGATGCATGCGATAAGACATCTTTTAATTTATTGAAACCTCTTTCTGTTCTTCTTCGAACTGAAATTCTGAATTATTTCAAAGCAAGTCGCTTAATGGCTTGACTATCCTGGAGTACTAAAGTATGAATTTCCAGATATATCCAGTGAGACCCAGGAAACTCTGTAATTGTTT
>QLNU02014802.1:318412-331071 GCA_006491805.2 Dysdera silvatica | reverse complement strand
TGTATATATATACAGTAGTGGACAAAATTGTGGAAACCTTTTGAAAAAAGTTTATTTTAGAGGTTTGATGGCTAATAACACCACTTTTTTTTGTACCAATACTATAAAATTATATATCATTGGAAAGGTAATTTAATCAAGATTGTAATGCAATAACATTTATGAATCGTATTTTAATAGAACAGCATTCATAAAGAAGAAAGGTGATATACATAGAAAAAATGAGATATACAAAAATGTTCACCATACCAGTTAATACTTAGTTGGGTAACCTTTAGCCTTAATTACGGCCTTACAACGCTTTCCCATGGAGTGAACCAAGTTCTTTAGTTCTGCAGCTGTTATAATATGAAACCAAGATTGAATTATTGCTTCTGTTAATTGTGTTTTATTGCTGGGTTGCTTCCGACTAACAAGCTTCTTTAGCCGGCTCCATAGATTTTCGATGGGGTTAAGGTCTGGGCTATTTCCAGGCCATTCCAGCAGTTGAATATGATGATCTTGAAACCATTTTTTGCACACACGAGCAACATGACATGGAGCTGAATCCTGTTGAAATATAAATGCTTCATTATCTTGGAAAAGATCACATGCAGAAGGCTGCAGCTTGGGCTCAAGTATTTCATTTATGTATCTTTGGGCATTTATATTCCCATTGATCACGCAAATTCTGCCCACACCTCTTGATGTTATACAACCCCAAATCATAACACTAACTGGGTGTTTCACGGTAGGTGTAATGCACTCAGGATGGAAATCTTCTCCAATTCTTCTCCATACGTATTTTACGCCATCACTACCAAACAGTGAGATTTTGGTCTCATCACTCCAAATTACACTGTCCCATTGTTCCGTTGTCCAGTTAACATGGGTTTTAGCCCAGTTTAATCTTTTCAACCTCTGTTTGACAGACAAAAATGGCTTTTTTCGTGGAATTCTTGCATTTAGACCACATTCATGCAGTCTGCGCCGAACAGTCCTTGCACTTAACTTCACATTGCATTGCGCCATTTCACCTTGTATACACAGAGATGATTTTTTCCTGTCACCTAGGCACTGTCTTTTAATTCTTCTATCATCACTTGCTGTTGTGCACCTTTTTCTGCCTTTACCAGTCTGGTTTTGTAATGACTGAGTCTCCTTATACTTCTTCAAAAATTTAGAAATGCCACCTTTAGTTAAGTTTCCCCCAATATTTCTTCTAATTTCTTCATAACTGTAGCCTTGTTCACTTAATATTACTATTTTACATCGCTTCCTAGGTGACCAGTCAACTCTTTGCGCCATTTCTTTAATTTTATTACGTTTTACAAGCACACTAAATCAAAGAGCACAAAAAAAAACCAAACAACTTGATAGCAATTACAGAACACACTGATAAATGTCCTGTAACCTGTTGGCTCATTGCCAAAACAAGAGAAAACATGATTGGCTCATTGCCAAAACAAGATGACACCTGATTGGCTCTGTAAACACTCATGCTCATTGGCCACATTCAAATGAAGGAAAGCTACTTCATATAAATGTAAGCAAGCTGTGCTTCTTTTTTCTGGTTATTTGGCTATAACTTTTGATAGAATACAGATAATTGAACAAATGTTATTGCATTACAATCTTTATTAAATTACCTTTCTAATGATATATAGTACATAATTGGTACAAAAAGGTAATTGTTGTGTCATCAAACCTCAAATAAACTTTTTCTTTCCACAATTTTGTCCACTACTGTATATATATATATATATAGCGAATAAGATGAATATTCCTTGAAACAAAAAATTTACAAAATTTATCAAAATTTGCCGCTAGGGGGAGCTAGGATCGCTGAAAAGGGGGCCACGTGGCCCTCATATATGTATATACAATGAACAAGAGAAATAACTCTTGAAACAAAATATTTGCAAAAAGTAACAAAAAGGACGGCTATGTTCGCCGAGAGATCACATTAACCTCATATATGTATATACAATGAACAAGACAAATATCCCTGGGAACAAAAGATTTACAAACAATTTCAAAATTTTCCGCTAGGGGGAGCTAGGATCGCTGAAAGGGGGGGACACGTGACCATCATATATGTATATACAACGACCAAGAGAAATGTCTCTTGAAAAATCAGAAATCGAAAGAAATTCCAAAATCCGCCGTTAGGTAACCCACCCATGCAACCACATCCGGCCGCCCACCTGGGAGCTGGCTGAAGCTGGCCCTGAGGACCATCCTGATAAAAACGTTAAAGATAAAAAAGGCGCCAAATCTGGGATCTGGTCGGACCAACCTGCCGCCCTACCTACCACCGCCTATCACCGCCTGCCACTGGTGCAGAACTATCCTTTTCCCCCTACCATTGACTAAATCGTATAGAAATGGAAGTCTTAAAGATATAACCCGCAACTACTGATGTCATAAGTGGGATATAGCGAGGATATAGGTCACGAATTGGCAAGTAGCGTTATATGCATGTGCCTAAAATGTGCAAAATGTGCTCACATTTTACTTCGGTGTGCATGAATGCGAATAACTGAAAGGAGCAGTTTTAAAACCAACTAGACCATTATAACAAAACGGACAGACGTGTAAACTAGGCTGCACAAGAACAAATTGTGAGTAGATTTTTTACATACCTTATTAATATGTGGTAGTTAGCCAGACGACTTAACTAGTTAGAGCTGACGAACTTGGCCCAATGGCGCCAGCAAATTCGGAAGTTGCTCAACTAACTCGATTCTTGCTTCCGAGGATTATGATGAGGACTATACAAAGACTTTGCTGAACGCAATTGCAACTGAAGGGAACGTCTAGATAAAATTGAAAGTGCAAAAGCTGAACTGGTGTTCGAGTTAAGAAAATTAACAATTGAGAAGAGAAGTAGGAATGGAAGTGACTCGCATGAATCCACCAACACCATTAAAGATGATGATATATTAAAATTGATGAACAAGTATGACGTAAATACAGATATTTAGTTCAAGGTTGGTTTATTTCAAGAGGCAAATTAGCCCAATTGATGCACCGAAGGAAGAGTGGGTCACGTGTTTGCTTGGATTCTGCTCCCTTTAGAATTATTAACTTTAATTATGGGAGAAATTTATACAGTAGCGATTAACTATGTTAAAAAGTTAATATTAAAATGATTTAGATTAAGTTCGGAGTAATTCCGACAAAAATTCCTATCTTAAGAAAAGGAAACAACTGCCTCGTGACGCAATTTTACGTTCCAGTTGAACAATTTTTTTAACAATGGATAAGCAGTTTAGATATAACTTACTTCGGTAGCCTGAAAGAACTAATTGGCACAGATCAATTGGAGAGAAAATTACCCAGCGGGGTGAGAGAACATCTCATTTATGACCCTCTAGTTTTCACGAAAATTGACGATTTCTGTAATAAATTAGATGCCTATGAGATAGTGAATTACCATTCAAAAAGAGAAATCAACCTCACCGTAAAATTTGAGGATAACAAAAATAGGAGGAGTTTTAGTGAAGGGGTTGATAAAAATTGATCTTATAATTGAGGTCATCAAAACAATGCTAACGGGTATAGCAAGTGTTATTATTGCAATATTGTGTGCCAAATAGCAAAAAATTGCAAAAATAGAAATAAAGGAATTCGCTGTTTCCAATGTCAAGGCCTTGATTACAAAGCGAAGGTATGGAGCTACGCATAAAACATTACCCGCAAAATATTAAATATATATATATGTTGAAATGTTTGGGGTGAAAGCCAATGTGTTATGGACACTGGGTCCGATGTGACAATGATCAAATGGCAATTATACGTGGAGACTGGCTCTCCTAAATCAAATAGTAATAATGTAGTTTTATTGGGCACTGGTAGAAAAGAAATTACACTACTGGATTTTTTCTACTAGAATAGCAATTAACGCATGCGTATTTGCCCTTGATGTGTATGTGATAAAAGTTTTATGTGAGGATTCAGTCATAGAAATGGATTTGGTAAGTTAGCTAGACCTCACTTTAATGCATAACGGACTCGACGTTCTGGGAAAGAGAAGCGACTTGCACGTTATCTAGGCTTAAATGCGTCATGAAAAACAAAAGTTTCAATTTTCAAAGTCCACCGGAAGTATAGCGATCAGACGATTTGCAAAATCGTGTATGTGGGAAAATAGTTAACGAAGTGAGGACATTGACACTGAATTGCCTACAACTCTCACGAAAACTGTCAACGAGATGGAGAACGTGGACATGATAATGACAAATTTTGCGGGTAATTTGGCAAATTGCAATTATATTGATGAAATTGACCTCAGTCATATTTTAAACGCGATGAAAAAAAAAGAGTAAGTATTGCAACTTGAGGCGTGTAAACCGCACAAAACAAAAAGCACGGAGTTGAAAATGAACATTAATTTGAGTAATGAAATTCCAATTAATCAACAACCGCGTAGCATATAGTTAGCGGAACAGAAAATAGTTGAAGCACAGATACAACAGATGTTGTAAGGTCAAATAATAAAACCTCAATGTTCTGAATATGCAGCCCCTATTTTGTTATGTAAACAGAAGGATGGGTCTTCAAAGTGATATACAGATTTCGGAAAAAGTAACAAAAATTAGTTAATAATGACCGATTCATTTTGCATTTAATCGAAAACGTGTTGGACCACATTGAACAAGCAAAGTATTGATTTCACTGAATTTGAAGAATGGTTTTCTTCCGCATTGACACTGATGAGAAAAACACCAAATATACGGCATTTGTCACACATGAAGGACAGCATAAGTTTTTGAAAGTTTTCTTTGGCTTGACAAACTCATGCGGAGCATTTCAACGATATATTTACAATGTATTTAGAGATCTATTAAGGGATGAAACAATGGTGATTTACATGGACTATATAATTATCACAACACAAAACGAGGAAAATGGTCTCGAGAAGTTACGACGTGTATTTAAAGTAGCGGCAGATTATGGACTGGAATCCGATTCCAAAAAATATCAGTCTCTAAAGATAAGAATTAAATTTCTTTGCTACGTAATTGAGAATAGAACAATTGAACCTACCCCATTGACGATATTTTTCTCCAGAAGTTTCCGCAGCCGAATGCGACAAAACAATTACAGAGTTTCCTGGGTCTCACTGGATATATCTGGAAATTCATACTTTAGTACTCCAGGATAGTCAAGCCATTAAGCGACTTGCTTTGAAATAATGCAGAATTTCAATTCGAAGAAGAACAGAAAGAGGCTTTCAATAAATTAAAAGATGTCTTATCGCATGCATCTGTGCTACACATTTTTAAGCAGGAAGCATGATTGGAATCGCGTACAGATGCGAGTAGCATGGGTTTGCAGCGGTACTGTTACAAAAATCTGATGATGGTGGATTACAGACGTGATGCACTACATGACCTAAAAACAAGACCCTAGTACAGTGGTTCCCAACTGGTGGTTCGTGGACCACTGGTGGTCCGTCGAAGAGTCCCAAGTGGTTGTTGTTTTCATTTACTGATAAATAATTTGTGGTATTTTCAAAACTAAGTGAACAGTATATTTGTGGACAATAATAACGCTTCGTGCCATTCTCATTCCAAGCAACTGAACTATAAATTGGCAACCTCAGATGAAAGCCAATATTTCACCAATTTGCCAATAACCCCAACCCATTTTCTTAGTTCAAAAAGGCGCGAGTAGAATCGTATGTAACCAAAATGATTTACCGAAATTTGTGTATGTCCCCTTTAGGGTTTCTTTTATTTCGTCCGATCAGGGTGAAGCAGTGGTAAATTGCTGGTCCCAAGTTTACCATTGATTTACCCCCATCGATGTCACGAGGGGTTACTTAGGTCCGCAGTTTACAAACACCCGCCGATCCGTGCACCACTACTTAACAAGATAAGAGTTTGCTTCATTCCATTTGAACTTTTATTGCTATTATATATTATATTATATATATTATACATATTATTTATTACTACTATTATTAATATTTTGTTAATTTCAAACTTATCTACAGGAACATCCTTGAAAATTTTTGGTGACCTACCTGGAGCTGCAAGGTGGTTTAAAACTCCTTTTGCTATGTTTCGTTAAATAACTTTGTGTAGAGTGGACCTGTTTAGCGAGACTACAAAGCGGATAAATGAAAAAATAAATAAATATTTGTATTATAATTGTTATATAACAATTTTAAGACAAAATAATATGTAAACATTGAAAATGCACTGGTTACTCAGGATTAGCATTTTTAAAACAAAAATGCTTATTTGTAGTGGATTCAGCATACTGGAAAATTTAAAATCGAATAATAATATTGCGACGAAATATCGGTAACTGGATATTCGGAGGACGTAAGGGGGGTTTTACATCGAGTTAGCTACATTTCGAATTATCGAAGTTCATGGGGAATGAGGAATATTTCTGTTTGCTTAAAATTTTAAATTGTCAAGATTAATTTCAGAAAATGCGATTATCATTACCTTGTTAAATTTAAAATTGACATTTAAACACTAAACTGTATGACTATCTCTATTTCCAAATGCAATCAGAAAGACATAAAAGCCATTAAATATTTTACAGAAACCATTGATATCTAATAATAGGAAGCCTTTGGATATTAAGGGAGAAATATTTACCAACAGAAATGTTTTTAGATATTAAATTATTTATTTATAATGTGGAGGAAAAGCATTACATTTTAAGTCATTATTATGTACTGAACAAAAGTCATCAGATATTGAATCATTGATACCTAATTGCAGGACAGTCGGCAGATATCAAATCATTAACACTCAATGGGGGAAGTTCCTGATATATTAAATAATTTTTACTCATATTTACTCCACAAAAGTAGAAGATCAAAAAATTTTGTTTTGTTATTTGAAAGAGTTTCAGGGAATATCCCTCGTCTTCTTTCGTTTAAGGCTGATTTTGAATTATGTTAGATTCCTTCGTGACCCGTGAAGCACTGGTAATTGTCTCCCGCTTTTAACCAGGTTTTCAAAAGAAATTAAATAATCAATAGATTGATTGAAACTGCCCCGGAAATTACGGTTGGGGCGGTTTTATCCATTAATCAGGCATTGGACATTTTACTAACCGTCTCTACGACTTCTCCTCACAAATGCTACCAATAAGCAAAGGTGATACATTTATGAAGATAAACCGTCGACTATACTATCAAAAGTACCATTTATCTCTATCAGAAACTGCCTTCCAGCAACTTCCTATCTCTTGAAACTTTGTCTGCCTATTTATCTCTAACGAAAATGTGTCTGGATTTGAATATTTTCCCAAGAACAAAAAGTAAAATGAAAACGTGTAAGCAAAAATAAGGACAATGAAGCATGATAAGAAATAGAATAATTCCCGTCAAATCTTGTCATGTCACCGAATAGGAAAATTGGCAAGGATTGTAAAATGTCCAAGCGTTACGAAATGCAACAAGCGTGAGTTTTAATTACATATTATCACACTTCGGATATCTGGTCGAGGAGTCGTGCGAAGCAAAAAATAATAGAAATTCATTTTTTTATGCTATATACAATGGTGTTTTGGTATAGCGAACACATGTGTAATGAATTCACGGCTATTATGAACAAATAATTTCAGTTAGTTTTATTTAATGTATAATACAAGTAGTTGTATTATACATTAAATGTATAATACAAGTAGTTGTATCGAATAACGGTTACAGGTAAGAAAATCTTCCGATCTCTTGATGTTCGTTATAACCAAATTTGAATTCATTCATTCATGCATTCGATCAATCAATCAATCAATCAGTCATTTATATTTGTGTATGTACGTGAGGATGTTTGCTTGCATGAATAATTTATGAAACCGATCTGCGACCCTGTAACGCAGACAATGAGAATATGTGATATTAAAAATCGGCACTCCATTTCTTTTTAACAGTACTTTCCATAACTCTTTCCTCAGGTTCCATGTAAATAATGAACTAATCAATCCATTGTTCAATTATATTTAATTTAAATGAGAGATGCTGATAGGTAGATGTTCACAAAAGGATACAACGATTGGTCAGGGTTTATCATAACAAGTAAAATGTGTCACTGATCGAAATGTGAAAAAAAAAGGAAAGGAAAGCAAGGAAAATAGAAAGAAAAAATAAGTAAAGTAGAAAGTGAGAATATCCTGAATAGGACATTCTCACTTTCTGAACACTTTGTTTGATAAAAGGAACAGTAGTTCTCGAAACGTCGTTATATTTTTCTTATGCTGTTGGTAAGTTTTGCTTATTCTTGCTCATTCTCTATTTCTTTCTACTTAAATTTGTTTTCAACCTTTTACTTTATTTTCCTTAACCTTTTCCAATTTATATACTTCTTTTCGTTATTCTGACTATTTTTATTTCTATTTTACTCCTCTATTTTACTTATTCTTTCTTTCTACTTTCTTTGCTTTCCTTTCCCCCTTTCTTTCCCGTTTCGACCAGTGAAAAAATTTCACTCGTTAAGTTAGATGTTCACCTTTAAGACTCTCAACAAAGCATTAATCCAATCAAAATTAGGCTATTGCTGCCCCATCTATATGATTGTGCATGCGTCTATCCTTAAACACCTACACCCAGTGCATCATGAGATATTACGTCTTTGCACTGACACTTTCAGAACTTCACCGCTCACCAGTCTCTACATAGAAGCTTTAGAGTCTTCCCTGACTTTTGGATACCATCATGTATCTCTTAACTATTCTTTTAAAATTGAAACTAATTCCAGCAGTAAAGCCTATGGTAACAACATCGCACGATAAATCACCCGCGGAGAAAAGAATGATTTCGTGCTTCTGGTAGTGTACAGTTCCAAAAGCGTTTGATTACCGGTCAAATGCCTCTACTAAATGAGCAACGGACAGCTATCAAACTGCTCTCTGCACGCAAATATAAATCTTCAAGACGGATAAGTTAGTGCAGTACCTGGACCGCTTTTTAAACCAAAATCAACATAGTGCAATGAAGTCTAACACCGCAACAACACTCGTTAACTTGTCCGTCTTAACTCTTTATATTCGCTCGCAGAAGAGAGTTTGATGAAAGTCAGTAGATCAATGGGTAGAGTATTTTACCGGCAATCAAAAGCTTATGGGATCGTATCCCACCATACGCACGAAATCATTTTTTTTTCTCTGCGGAGATTTAGCAAGTTTTTTTTTTTAACTCCTGTCTCTAAAATACCAGCCAGCCTCAAAAGCAATCCATTAGCCTAACATTTTATCACTCCCCAAAATTCGCCCCTTTTGTATTCCTACCTTTTGCATGTAGATGGAAAAAGCTGCTAACGAAATAGGGAGTGAAATCACTATGGAAGCTGAATCACTACCTCACCATGTTTTTCCTTGGATCGATGTTGGAAGTAATATTTGTTTTAATGTATCCATCCCAAAAGATACAACACTTCAAACACTGTATATCATAAGCGGCCAGTGTATCCCGTAGAATGGGAGATTAAAGCTCACGTAATAATAATAGTCATCTTACTGAACGCTGAACAAAGATCCTTTACATGCGCACACACGTTATTAAGTCGAGAAGTTTTCTGTTATACACTGCATACGTGCTTTATTAAAATATATTTGTTGCAGGACGTTATGCCTACTCCACCGTCGAGCATTTTGCGATATCCAACGCAATAATTTGGCCTTGCTAGTGCTTCTGTATTTTATAAGATTATTTTTCATCCTTCTTCGTAATCAATACAACTTATAAATACCCATGGAAAATCAAAACTTATGAGATTTTAAAAATAGTTTTTAGATATATATTATTATTAAAGATAGCTTCAGAATAAATTAAGAAATACCAGAAAAATGTTGTAAAATTATCATGAAGAGAATAAAACAACAAACTGAAACGCACGGGGTATTGCATTTTATTTTACCATTTTCGCATAATCTTAGAGATGATAGAACAATTTCTTGCAAATTGACCATATGAATGAATTAATTAATGTTTGTTGCCGATTTTTTCCTTTTAATGTTCTTTTAATAATAAAATTTGAATAAGGAATATGAAAACTGGAAAATATTATAAAAATCACAAAAAAACCAGGATTTCGATAAGCAATCAAAATCTCTCTCGAAAACGTAAGAGCTGGGGTTTCAATTGCTCCACTAATCCGGTAGTAATTTCCAAGTTCACTTTGTCTCCTGGTAGGGGAGAAATTGTGAATTTCTGCATCACAGAAGTAAAGAAAGACAACATTACCATCCAGGCCACGATTTCTCCCGGACAATTTCTTTTTCCTATAATTATTGGAATTCTAATTTTTAATAATATATAAAACAATATAATAAAAACATTTTTTTTCATTCGTGTCATCCTTACCTACTGAAAATGTCAGCGTTTTTGGAATATCCTTGCCTTTCTCATCGCTGGGCAGAAACCTTTCTGGTTGAAATGTTTCAGGATTCGGAAAGGTATTGGAGTCGTAGTGAATGGCCCACATGTTTGCACAAATCATTGTTCCCTTGGGTATGGTGTAGCCCCTTACTTCAAAATCATAAGCTGCACTGAAATATATAAGCATAGAGGATTGTTGATAAATAAGTTTGACATCTACGTTGAAGTTCAATCTAAAGCTTTTTAGTGTAGGAGAGAAAGAGATATATTCCCTGTTCTAAAGTCGAAATAGGATCTCTCCGTTGAACCCGGAATACCTTAACCCCTAGGCCAACGGGGACGAGGACAACGCTCTCTCTTTTTCCGCCGCATATAAAGTTTTAAGGTATTATTACCTTTCTCAGGGCTAACACAATTACAAAATACACACAAAGCCTGCCGGGCGAGATTTTGTGATTTTTGTCCGTGGATAATTTTATTATGATAAGTAATTTTGATGACCACGTTGAAGCTCAATTTAAAGCTTTTTAGTACAAAAGAAAAGAAGATATCGTCCCCATCCTAGAGTCGAATTAAGGCCTGAATGCTCTAAGATGGGAACGCCGTCCCCGCCTTGTAATCGAGCCGGTGTACCTCCGTTGAGCCCAGAGTGTCTTGACCGCTAAACAAACGAGGACATTTAACAACGCTCTCTTTCTCTATATATAAGGTTGTAAAATATTATTACCCTTCTCAGGACTAACACAAAATTAAAAATTGTTGTTGTTGATTGGCAATATTTTCTATAATTGCGGCTCTGTATTTCCATTTCATAAAACATATGCACTGCTTATTGAACAGCGTGGTGTCATTGATATCATTAGTCTGGAGGTCTAAGGGGATATAATTCCCACACCTTCACGCAGAGCATTCATTTGTAATTCTACTAAACTTTTTCCCTTAATTAGGCCACCGTCCCTTTTCACACCCACAACAATTCAAATTGCGCCAGGTGGCCAAACCCATCGGTCGTATGAATTTACGCTCTCGTCCCCAACTCTAAAAAAAGAGCTATGGGCGCGCCATGATTCATTTTTGCCTCTATTGAATAATGGTGTTTCTTTTGATTTCGCATGGTTTATATTTGAACCCTGTGCTACAGGGAATAATCGTTTGAATACGGGATACTGACTTATTCACCTTGCTGTAACTATGAATACCAGAAGAAAACATCAAATGTCCACTAATTCTTCACCTGGCTACCTATCGAACAAGGACCTAGACAAACAAGTGCGTAATTTATCTGATGAATTATTAAAATTTAGTGAACTAAGATCCCAAGCCTTAGAAAAGTTGAAAAACTCTATTAATGAAAAAATTGATTTGAATTTGTGTTTTGAGACTGACGCAGATTCCGATAGTGCTCTCAAATTGGCCTCTGTCAAAAATAAACTACTGAAAGGTTTTGATAATAAAATCATTGAATTAAATAATGAATGCTTATCGCGATGTGTCGCATTGGAGAATAGAGTTCAACATCTAGAAAGGTCTATCATTGATCTTGAATGCGCCCTAGAACAACACCAGCAATACATTCGTCAGCTCTGCCTCATGATATATATATATATATATATATATATATATGGTTTACCGGAAACTGAGAACGAAAACCCAATTACCGTTGCAGTGGATACTTTAAATGAAAAGATAAAAACTACCATGTTATCAAAGGATTTGGAAAACGCGCATCGTCTAGGAAGCGTAAGTCGCAATACCACTCACGGACAATCACCGAGACCAATGGTCATTAAATTTATAAGAATGGCTCAAAGAGACTATGTCTTCAAGAACAAAAGACTTCTGAAGGATACTGGCCTGGTCATAGCCGAAAGCCCACATTAGAAAACAGGCCTACAACAAAATTCGTGCCAAGGGCATACAATGCTGGACACAGCAGGGAATTTTTTTTTGCTAACTGAGCGTAATGAAAGGGTCATACTCAAATCACCGACGGACATACGCAATTAGAGAGAAGGAAATTATCATTATTGAATTGGATAATCTTGATTTACTATTTCTTTTGTTTCTGTTGCAATGCCGATACTCTCATGCACCATAACGACAAATGAACATTTTACTAACTGAGCGTGGTGAAGGTGCCATACTCAGATCACTGACGGACATACCAATTAGAGAAAGAACTTAGCATTATTAAATTGGATGTACGTAGTTTACTATTTCTTTTGTTGCTGCGGCTGCTGTGCAATGCTGTCCTTGCACCATAAAGGTAAATGCATTTTTACTAACTGAGCGTGGTGAGAGGGTCATACTCAGATCGCTGACGGACATACGT
>QLNU02014802.1:252869-284791 GCA_006491805.2 Dysdera silvatica | reverse complement strand
TTGTTAACAAGTCAATGCCTCAGCAACAATATCTATCTAAATTGCAATATGTCTGTTGCGGCTTCCCGCATAATTTGTATATAGCAGTTTTTAGTGGCAACACTTCTCGCATCTTCGTATATTATTTATTTATTGCTAATGAAATGGTACTGTTTTCTGTTTAGTTTTATTTATAACAGTTTTCTGTGGCAACAGTTCTTAGATTGTTGCTTTTTATATTGGTTACAGGTTGTTAAGCGCGTGGAACGCGCCAGTTGCTGACGAGACTTCATTCCGAGCAGTCGGTATATGGATACTACCCAGCTAGGATGCTCCAACTAAGCGAGCAATGATGCTCCAATTCTGTTGGTAGACACGAGCGAGCTATAGGGCTCCACTTCTAGTATACTCATCGATGTTTCTAATTAGTTAAATAAATGCAGTCCGCTTTCAAAGACTAATATCTTCATTTATTGGAATTGAAGAATGTCAGAGATGTTACATCGCAACATGGATACACGAAACTGTCAATACAATAAATTACACCAATACTGAGAACGTATGTCAGATATTAAATTAAAACAATGCAAGAACTACTGCCTAAGTAAGCATGGACAAATGGGAAAAATAGAATAAGTTTCATAACCGAATTTTAAAATTAAACCTAAATAACGGTACACTTCGTACAAATTAGAATAAATGGATATTGACTTACGTGAGGATGTTATGCTGGGGGTTTTGCAGTCACGTGACCGTAGTTCTGCTGCAGGCGTACTACGCTGTGGCTCATCGTACACTTCAAAGTCCAATTTCCTTTGAGAAAACGTTTACGGGGCTGCCGGGATGCTACTGCACCACCCCTGTTGGACTTGGCGTGTTTTATGGAAAACGTCAGGCTCTACTGATGGGAAAAACAACGATGAACAGACAGGATGCTGCTGCATCAGTTCAGTGGGACTCTACGTATTTTTTGGACAAACATCGGGATTTGCTGATGCGAAAATCAACGATGAATAATTATAGTCCGCCGGAATTCTTCACTCTGCTGTGGTGTATGATTTTGTAGCTCGTCTTTTTGAGCGAATCGAGAATTTTTGGAGCTTTAATAAAAACTTTCCAAGTGGAGCCCGTGCGATACTTTCAAGTAGGAAGGTTGTGAGTCTTCCCACCTGCAACTTTGCTTGCCTTGAAGTCTCCGACCGAACTCCAAGTTCACGTCAAATTGAGACGTCCTTTTCCGTACGCTGCTCCCGCTCTTCTCTTCTATTTTCTTCTCTTACTATCCCCAGCACGACCCTCAAGTCAATGAAATTAAATTACACAATCCACTCACAGGATTATTCGTTTTGACAGTACATTGGCTGTTGCTATCTATGCAAACCATACTGCTGATCTCTGATAGGTTTCCTTTCGCGGGGCGGTCTACTGTTTTTGAGTTTAACTACGCCCTGAGTTTACGATAGTAGAATTTACAAGCCCTTAATTAATTTTGACGTTTTATGGGATTTTCACTGTTTATTTTAGCCTGGCTATGGCGCCTAAACCCATAAAACGTCGTCTGGCTTTATTTTTGTCTACCTATGCTTACTTTGTACAAATACGCAGAATACATTTGGCAAACTAAAATTTCCTGTAATAATACGTTAATATCCACACAAAATGATTTAAAGAACAATGTAATTCAATATGGCTGATGAGCACGCCATAGGGATGAAGTGTGTTTTTTATATTGGTTGAAAAAAAGCTTGTTGAATGAAATGTATTCAACATATAATTAAAAACGTTATTAAATTCAAAAGAAAAGAGTTTGAAGATTTTGAAGTATAAATATTACAATTTTGACGCTTTCTCCCAAGGATATATATATATGGGGGTTAAAAACTAAGTGCGTACTCTTGCCCCACTCTACTTTATTTAAAATTCATTTTACGCTAGGATATAACAAGATGGAAGAAATGCTTTAATGTCGGGACAATTTGAATTGTTTCATTGTCAGTTTGCTTTAATCGTTTGGTTTTGGAAGCAAATGAACAACTACCTATACCATTGCTAATCCGTTTATAAAGAAAATTCAGTCGAGTGTGAATTACAAACTCAGTACCAAAAGCATGCACCTGAAACTTGTAGAACACAGAGTACAATGATGCAAGGGCATCGTTAAGGCAAATTACTGGGGGAGGGACTTTTTTGCCAATGTTAACCCGAAGCAAACAATCACTTTAACCTTTTAATATATTAAAAATAGTGCATATATTGACCTAATATATTAACAAACACGTAATATATAAAATCATTATTAAAAAATCAAATCAGAGAGAACTATTTTTTCAAGGAGAGTACCCGTTTGTTTATTTTAAATTTCAGATATTTCTGTAAAAGAGTAGGCATAAGTTTTCTTAACTTACACTTTTAACCTCACCCAAGTTTTAAGCTTTCTCTTAGCTAACATTTTATGTTGTCTTGTTTAACCACTGAAAAGAAACTTCATATTTCTTTTTTCATTCCAAATTCACTGATAGAATCCTGGAATAGTTTTTCTTTATTTTCAATCACTAATCTTCTATGAATGCTGTTTAAATACAGCCCATTTAAACGATCCTCACACACATTGTCGATCTCAGCCAAGTCTTCACACTCCCTACTGAAAGACCTCTCAGTTGTAACTGTTGCAGTGCGAGGACAATCTTCAAGATCCGAAGGACTGATGGAAAAAAACTGACAATAGTCCATCAGGTCGAAGTATGGTACATTTTGCTTTGTGATACTTATTTCCCTCTCCCAAAAGTGTTTCCAGGATTTTGATTTTTCAGAAAAATTTTCAATGTCATAAAAATTCTCCAATTCTTTTATCACTTCCTTGAAAATTTCCATATCCATGCTTCCCATTTTTGAAGGATGCAAAATGCATAAAGAGAATGCTATTTCATTATCATGTCAAAACCGGTATTGTAGAGAAGAAATGACTGAGTCCAAATAAGGATTAAACAATGGTCTTCGATAGTCCTCAGTGATTCTTTAGGACAATTATCTCTATGCATCTGTTTAGAAGCCATTCTCGGGACTTCGATCTCAAAATCAAATTCTTTTGCTATTGCCACAGCATTTTCTCCATAATGTCATGAAACGCAAGGTCTGATGTTTCCCTGTCTTTTTTCAAACCAACAATTAACAATCGCTGAATATGCGAATGTACTTTATCCAAATCCATAGCTTCAGACTGTACTGTATTTGTTACAGGTTCGATATTTCCTGAATGTACGGAAATGATAATAATGCAGACGATAAAAACTGAATTATTAATAGCACATAAAAGTTGAAAGGCTTTATTTCTTGTTTCTCTGTTGGTTTCTGCATTTTCCGATTTCTCATCCAGAGCTTTTTTATTATAACAAGGTTTTCATTAAAAAGCCTTATTGATTTATATTTGCTGGACCATCTTGTTTCGCACAACATAAGAATATTTGGAATTAACTATCTTCTTAAAATGCTTGTTCCGAAAAAGCGTATAATTTCTTTGATAGTTCCAGTGGTGTTACGTATTTGTGGAAGATTTTTAAGATCGTTAATAACTAAATTGAATTTGTGAAATGAACAAGGGAAAACGAGTGCCTTCGGATATTTGTCTCTAATTAACTTTTGCACTCTATCTCCTATTTACGCCATGACAGGACAACCGCAAATCCCAGACCAACGAGCTTATTCATGTTTCGTTTAAGCGTTTCACATGCGGTCAAAATGGCATTTGTTATATTTTGAGCTTTTAATTCTCCTAAAGAGAAGAAGCCGAAAAAATCTTCTTTTACTGATCCAGATTTATCTAGAAACCTTGCTCCTATAAACCTGCCTTGGATATCAGCAGTCCCATCAGCAAGTAAAGAGAAACATGAACTTCCGTTTATTTCCTCGACTATTTTAGAACCAATCTCATTGCCAACTATATCAATTAATTCATTCTGAATCGAAGGTGACGTGTATTTTGCTTTTGCATGACAAGTTTTAAAATGGTCATGTAAGACAAGACCACCTGCTTGAACTCTGAAATCCAGAAGATCTTTGAAGTTTCCCTCGTTTGAGCTTTTTCCTCGAAGAGGCAAATCATGTGTTGCACAAAAGATTACTGTAGACAATATAGGCGCAAGCTTTTTTCGATTCCTCTTAATGATATTCTTTTCGTCTTTATTTAGCACCCTTATGACGTCAGATTGTTTGTTTGACATGACGGTTAAAAGGTTTTGTGACGCAATTATAGCATCACGATTCCGTTGGCTCTTTGCATGGTTTTTTGCTTGGCTGTGAAAATCTTTATATCTCGCGAAAGATGCCTCAATGAATGACCCAAAAAGGCCTCGTTTAACAAAAGGTCGAAACATTACACAGTGCTTGCAAAGAGCACCCTTTAAGCTTTTGGAATAGACTAACCAAGAGCTATCCTCCAATAGCCATTCGTGTCTAAATCGCCTTTTTCCGGTTTCAACATTAAGCTTCAAATCATAATTTATATCCGGATGGAAAGGTTTCGTTAGAAGACTATGTTTCTGTTGATCATTTGAACATCCGTTAATGTAGTTCCCGACATCTAGTTCATCGAAAAAAAATGAAATCAGGCTTATCACTCCTCACCAAATTCACACTGCAAAACGGACTTTCTTCACGCGGTACTTCTGATTTTAGGTCAGGTGATGCAATCTTAGATGCAAGGTTGGTATCGAGCCTTGGCCTTTTAATTAAATGCCAAATAAAAATGAAATGATGAATTGATTTTCATTCAATGAAAAATGAATGAAATAAAATGTACCTCTGAATTTGAGTTTGAATGTGAAAAACACACTGACAACGTGACACGCGAAAACCTCATTATGAGAACATTGGGAGATAAACAATGGACACAGTTTAGTGAAGTTGTTGCCTGCTAAAGTTAATATTTTCTCGCTTCTTCTCTGTTTCAAAAAATCATGATAATTAATTAATTGCTCGGTTGTTAGTCAAAACCGAACAAACATTCATTAATGATATAATTAATGGTTATATTTCGTTAATTCCTCTTAATTGTTTTAGAAAATCTTCCAACCTCGAAATGAACAGTTTTACATCCAATTTTGATAAACAGAGAGGACCTTCATTTCAGGCATATATATATATATATAGTTATTCGTCAACAATCTAATTTTTAATTTTAAATCTAGTTTTTACCCCAAATAAAAAAAGCTTCCAATTCTAGGGGTGGGCAATTGCCCCCCCCCCTGCTCCACCCAAACGACGCTCATGAAGTGAGGTCACATTCTTGATTTCGTGTTATTTAAAAAATAATAATATTCCACAAAAACGCAAATCCCTAATGAAACGATGTAACTGTGAGCGCATTTGGGCGTAAAATATAATCAGTGGCAGTGGTGCCTGACACATTTTAAAATCCATTTTTTCTTTCCAAGTTCTCGTGCGTGGAAAAGAACAATTTAGCAGAAGGATCAATTTCAAGTATTTCAATGCCACCATCTAAAGCTCTATCTTAGACGGAAACATATAATTAAATAACCCAATCAACCATTCCTCAAGTCTTTATTATCCATTTTAGAGGAATAATGTAGTCAAGGATGAATTGTGAAAATAAGAGTAAAATATGTTCAACAATTTGTAAGTTAAGCGGGTGAGAAGGACATAGTATTTAAAATAAACGTATAAATGGTAGACTTTCCGCGAGAAAAGTCAGATACCTCTCAGCCCATCAAATCTGTTAATGACTAATATGGCAGTCCAAACCTTCTTGTCCGTTACTTTAGTTGCATTAGCTTCTGCAAGCCACTCCCTTGGGGACGTTTTCATGAACAACGTGGTGCATCCGAAAGATTCAAAACAACTTCTGAGTTGTATGGCGCACTGTAAGTACTTTCTTTGATTTTTAAATCTTGCGCCATTTAATACTTTATTCATTCATTTTATTGATGGATTGATGATTATCACGATTATTTTTTGTTTTTATTTTGTAGGTACGAAATTATAGGACATGTTTTAGTATTCCGAGAATAATACTATTCTTCAAGTTTAACAAAATAACACCAGGCGACATAAAAATAGTCGTAGGATAAATGGCAAATGTTTTTCCTTAGTTTAGCTTTTATTACAGAGTAAATTCTATTTTTTAAATTTTTACGTAAAATTCGACGCGGTTATGGAAATGTGAATGTAGAGTTATTCTATATTAAATATTTGGTTTTTCTTTATACGTATGTATTAATATGGAATAAGAGTAGTTCACAATATTATAATGTTATAATGTTAATTTTGGAATGTTAAAATTCTGTTTTAATTTTAACATTCAGAACTACGTCTTTTAATGTTTTATACTGACCCAACATCACAAACTTACGTCTTATAATGTTGAGTATAAAAGCAAAAGGAAAATTATTGTTCAGCCTTTAAATGCAATGAACTGTTTTATATTTTTAACATATTTCGCTGATGTATAGCTCAACGTTGTCATAATTAAAACAAAATTAAATCGATTAGAAACTGATATACAAGCTACGTCAAAGTATATAACCCTGATTTGATTTAGTGTCCGAAATATTTCATTAAGTTCTCTTAAATACTTGAATGAAAAAAAAGGTGACAAAACTCAGGTAAAGCACTTGTTGATCATCCACGAGCTCATATTTTCTTCCACAAAACGTAATTCCTTAACGAAATACTTATAGTACAAAAAGGTGTTTTGCTATACTAAAGAGTAACAAATCTTAAATTATTAAATTAATTAAAAATTAATCGTTAATTTAAAATTATGCTAAATTTTAAAATTTGTAATGTTTGAGACGAAACAACTTTATTCGAAATATAGGACTGTGCAACAATTTAAAGTCAAAAGAATTAAACATGTTTTTTACGTAAGAAGCAATATTTTCACACTCGAAAAATTTGCTACAGCTAGAAAATTTTTGAGTGATATACAAATAGATTTTCTCGATTTTACGAACTCATCGAGACTCCAAAACGTTTTAACGTAGGAAGTTCGTAAATAGGAATTAACGTCAGTTTTATTGGATACCTTCCAGGACCGACATAATAGTTTCATAGAAGCCTGTAACTCGTAAATTGGAAGTTAAAATAAAAGGGAGTCCACTGTATATGTACGTTTATTATTGTTTTTTCTTCCTTCTCATGCTTAACATAATTTCTAAATAGTCAACACACAGTCACCGTGTCATATCCTTCGTAATGTTTTATGGGAAATTTTTATAGATAGTAATTTTCCAACACCTACGCTTAAACTCAATGTAGAGCTTTTAACGTATAGGAGGAAAAATAGACATCGCCCTGATCTGGCGGTAAATTAGGGTCTCTCCGTCAGATCCGGAATGCCTTAACAGCTAGGCCACCAAGGAACAAGAACGTTACTCCCTTTCCCTGTATACGAGTATATAAGTTTTTTGTAAGGTATTGTTACCTTTCTCAGAATTAACACAGTTCCCTAATTGTCAATACACAAAACCACCAGGAGCATGTTTTTTTGTAATTTTTCGTACGGAAATTTTACAGATAGTAATTTTCTTCTATACATTGAAAGCTCTAAGCTCTAGCTTGAGCTTAAGTGTGGATGTCAGAAAATTACTATCTAAGTTGCGTGTATTCGTAAAATTTGAAAACCTATTTGTAGTTATTTAATATGTGTTTATAGTTATGTATTTTACATTGCAGCAAACTTTGCACGTAATCGCTAATTGCAACGACAAGAACTTTATCATTAAGGTAAAATTGAATGATAATAAATATTTTGAATTAGGTGTGGACCACCGTGTATTCCATGAGCTTGAAAAATGCGGAATTAATCATCCAATTGGAGTAAGTGCACACCACATATTTTAATATCGAATAAATAGTATTTTGTTGTCGGTGGATTGCTTTGCTAACGTCATGCAAAACAATTTACATATAATACATATTATAGCTGCATTCTGGTATTTATGGGGATAACCGAAGAAGAATTAGTAGGCATCTGGTATCTATGACTAAAGAAGAAAGTATTGCTATTGTTGACTGCATTTCACAGCGTAAGTTTAAAGAAGCTTTAAAAGTATTTTAACTTTCATTTAATTTGCTAAATCAAATACTTCGTTTACCAGAAATTATTTAAGGTCTGTAAATTTTGCATTATATTAATATTTGTTTTGGAACCGTAATTGAAGGAAGTAAATTAAAGTAAATCAAAACTTTATTAATTCTTCAATTTTTAAATTAATTGACAATCGAACGATATTTTTATTTTTGAGATATATAAAACACGTGCTGTTTGAACGATGTATTATTATTGCATAACGTTGAAACAAAAGTCAGAGGTTTTCTGGATTTTAATAAGCATAATGCGCATAAAATAATAGGCTTATACCGGTATATTTTACACTATATATTATAAAAAAATTTTACGTGCGAACACAACACAAGTTTTTTGAAATTGCAAGGAGCTTGTTTGATTGTTTCTTAGAATGCGTAGGGACATAGTAACATATGAATAATAATATGAGGAAAAATTAGAATATAAATTCATTATAAATTGTCAGATCTTTTGAGGTTGTTACAATTATGTTGGAAAATTACACATAATTTCTTAAAAGCAACAACTAGCAAAGTTTTTACACTGATGGGAATGCGAAAGATAAAAAACACAAAAGCTCCAAAGAAAAGTAAATAGAATGAGTTCAGTAAAGTAGAAAATAAAAATGAAAATGAGGGTAGTGCCGATATAACCACAGGTAGAAAAAAAAATAATAAATTAAAAAAAGGTAAGGAAGTAAAGATCAAGGGGAAGATATGTAAAATCGAAGGGGAAAATTAATAGAAGTTAGTATGAAAAGAGTAAAACTAAATAAAACCCATACCAAAGAACAGTGAAATCTTGCCTATAACGATTTTGTTCTCCGTTTCGACCAATATAGGATGCATGATATTTCAGCTTGTTCTAATTGTGAAAACATAGGGTAAACATCCTTTGTGTAGTTAATGATATTATATTATCTTATGTGATGCCTCGGTCGTCTTACAGCTGACTCGCTTCCAGGCGTATTGTTTGCTCTATTTTACTTTATATGATAGCAAAGGTAATCGTTGACGTGAAGTAAGTACAAACCGAATATGTATATGCGAATTCCTCTGTATTGAAGTCCAGATTGAATGTTTCATTTACGGGTTGTTTTCCTCACAAGTTCGATGAAAGGGTATAGTCCATTCGCGGAAAATTCTCCACCAGTTCCATTAGAGCTGACGTCACAGACGGATTGTTTCATTACAGTAGAGGGTAGAGTGTCTTCCATAACTCGTTTTCTCGTTCGTAGCTGTAACGGAAATAGTAGACAACTTTCCGCGAACGAACTGTACGTGTGAATCTCTCTCCCGTCCCATCACACACCCTCTCATTCCGAGACCCAGAGGCCAGAGCCTCTCTGCTCGCCCTCGAGATCCAAGTCAGAAGTCCAAGCCAAAAGTCTCAATATCGGTCCGTATGTGTTGGCTTTCGATATACTCGAGTTGACAGGTTTCCATCTTTCTTTTCTTTACATTTTTCCTCCTAAAACAGCAAAACACCCATCATTCTTTATCTCCAGTGTAAAGTGAATATAAGGATTATAGCTATTTAGATATCGATGGATGTTGTCCACCTCGGCTCTCAAAAGCGCAACGAAATTATCATACATAACCGAAATATTTAAAATGAACAGCTACATTTAGAGTCAAGACAAGTGATAGCAAATAGATGTGGAATATGACATTTTCTTGATTTAAATATTTTACTATTAATACAAACATATAATGGATATTTAAACATATAATACATATTCTTCGGCGTTCCTCTGGTTTACATGAGGTCAAAAGATTTCTCTCGGACGAAGGCGATGAGTGTCCAGATGGGGTAGACTTGACCATAACGTATGGTAAATAATCATATCAGAGCGCCCCTCCATTTCTGGGAATCAGTGGTCATGTTGCAAAAGGGGGAACATTCCCCTTTGTACCAGAAACTCATTTATTGTTTACTTTGAGAGAGAATTTCGTCCCTTTCTTTTTATGGTCAACCTCGAAGGAAAGACTTTGATTTTTACAACTTTCTTATGGTTGAACTTTATTTCGCTCCGATGATTCATTCACCTCTTTGAGCAAGCCCAGTAGAAAAAGAAAATGGCAAATTGAAAATAGAAATGGTAGAAGTTTAATTGCAGAAAATATAGAGATACATAGAATCAGAAATGCAGAATAGAAATTAGCATATTTAGAGGAATTTTTACGGAGAAGTAGAAAAGGTTAATTAACGTTCATTTTTTCATTATTAGCAGTACAATAGCAAATATAAATTACATTGCTTCATTTGAAGTGCAACAACTTTACAATTCAAAATGTTTTCATAAAAAATAACACCGCTCATCGCGAAATACTATAGGGATATATTCATTTATATTAAATTGTTCACATTACTTATTTGTGTTTATATACATTTTTTGGGATTTCAATCTTTTGCTTTACATTGTAGGAGGAGACCGCATAACTCAAAGAAATTTGGACGCTTGCCAAACTAAAAGACCAGAACAGGTAGGAAACTATAATTTTTTTAAACATTGAAAAAATCATTGTAAAAATGCCACTTATTTCAAATTAAATTTCATATTATTCTAATATTTTGTTTCAGAATTGTTACCAAATATCTTTTTATCGCAGATAATTAAACGAAATGCTGTAAGTAGCATTTCATGTGATTATTTTAATCAAAATATCATCATTTTTAATTTATCATCAGACTTCTAGTTTTACGAACGAATTTGATTCCTTGGTATGGTTTTACTAATTTACTTTATTACGTATTTTAAGAAACTTGCATATGTATACATATAAACCTTGTTTGGCCCAACATGCCCTTAGTTTTCGTTTTGCCATAATATTCCATTAATCAATAAATGATATTCAATAAATCCATAAATGATGTTCAATAAATCCATAAATGATGTTCACTAAATCCATAAATGATATTCAATTAATCCATAAATGATATGAGAGAAATATGAGCGATACACTGCGCAAAAATAATATTTAAAACAAATTACACACAAACGCAGTTTAATTTGAGCAGGAGAAACATTTTACAATTGTTTCGGTGGAAAATCAAGCGTCCACCATCGTCAGAAAATTCGTCCAAACTGATTTGTTGCCACTAAATCAAAAACGAAAAAGTGAAAAAGGCGAAACAGATAACATAACAAAAAGCCTGATTTGTGTCGCCATCTATTGTGCAGAATGCTAAGTAAAAGGAAAAGGAACAATTATTGTTGGAAGAAGAAATTATGTTGATTGAAAGAGAGGTTTGTAACAAGAGGGGGGAAAAATTGTTCTCAACCGGCTCGTTGACTATTGTACAGGAATTACTGAAGATATGAAAGGCCTCGAAAAAATTGAGATCTGAGGGTGAACGGACTTTTTCAATTATTTTTGCATCGGCAAAACAGAAACGATGGCCATGTTTCCATGAGTGTTTTGCAATGGCCGATTTTTCAAAATCTTGTTTGTGAACGTACGATTGGTGCTCTTTGAGCCTGAAACGCAGGGCTCTACGTGTTTGGCCAACGTAGGACAATCCGCATTCACAGTCTATTTTATAAATGTCAAAATTCAATTAATCCATAAATGATATTCAATAAATACACAAATGATATTCAATAAGTCAAAAATTAATAATGTAAACCCATTTATCAGAATTTTACTTGAATAAATATTCGCTTATATTTCCCATTTGACTACTATTCCCATGCATACTCGTTGTATATGTTTTAAATGGTAAAAATGCTTTTACGGAGCATAAATCTATAAAACTTGACGCGCCAGTACTTTTAAAATAACTCTTGCCTCATAGTGATGACGTCATAATCCAATGACATCACTGAGTAACATGACGTTGATGATGTCACAAAATAATTTTAATTCAATATAGTGTTTTTGATATTAATTTGTTTTTAATCTATTTACACATCCATGATGTTTTCAGCCAAGTTTTAATTTCTTCGTCCCGATTTAAAAGCTATTAAAATATTATCAACGTTTATTTCAATATAAAGAGGAAACGTAATAAGTTTTATAGTCTTATATAATGCTAATTAACTTCTTAATTTCAATTTTAGGCATTCACTGCACTGAACATGTGCGCCAATAAAATTGTAGGCTTTTCTAGTGGACCCGCTTTTTACGATGCTGTGGCGGCAAAACCCTTTCATGCTGCTGACCAAGTTCGTAAATCAGTGTTTATCTATCCTTCCGGAACTTTTTTATATCGCATATGTGGTTTTCAATGATCGATCAGTTTTCTGATGAAAATTTTCTTATATTTTCAGATATGTGACTGCCTATCTGAAAATGTATTTGATGTGAGTACCATACGTAAAAAATACAAGCATATATAAATTATTCCACATAAAAAACTACTCTTCAGAAAAATATAGAAATTATCCATGTAAAAAAATAATCGGAACTAAAATATTCAGTGGTATATTAGATTATGCATAACGGTCTAATACTTTATAAGTAGAATAATGGATTTAATTTTTATTTTGAATGAAGCAGATACATTTAAATGTATATAACATGTGATATATATTTTTTATTCTGGGTCAAAGATATGACTGCTATCATGAAAGATCATAAAATCGAAAGCAATGCAAAAGTGTATTTGACGTTTGAATTAACTAGGAAAAGTAAAAATATAAATAAATAAATAAATAAAAATATTTGAGTGCGAGAACAGGTGGTGAAACTAAACGTTAAGCGTAAGAATATTCAAATAGCGCAATGGATTGTTTTTCAGTTTAACGTTATAGTTGCACACACTCATTGGTTTATCGTCCAAACTTTTGTTTTGTTTTGTTTTTTATAATCCCTCCCTGTTATTTTAAATATACCTTCCCTAATATTCCTTTGGGTTGTTTTTGATTTCTACGATCTTTCGTGTTAAATTCGATGTGTCTTTGATCCAAAAGACAGAAAGAACTCATAGCACACCATGTGACATAGAGGGTGCAAATTAAAAATAAAAGTCCTTATTCACCCAAATAACTTTTGAACTGAGGCTGATAGAGCTATCAAAGTTAGGTATAGATACAGCAAGATGGATATACCCGATCGGATGGGATCATAAGCAGCGACTCTTTTGCAAAATGGAGGTGTTTGTTTCTTTCTTTCTGAGTTTTACGGAGCAGATACAGCAAGAGACGTGCCGCACCGGCACCTACATCTTTCCGAGGATTCCGAACCTCTTATGGTCCAGGAAACCTACACTCGAACTACAGTGTTAGTCAATAAGCGTCCTTTTGGTTTCTGGCACTGTTGGGAGTCGAACCAGGGATAACGACGCGCTAGGCGAACGCGTTACCGCTACACTTCCCCAGGGCCTGAAGAAGTTATCGCGCTTAATTCAGGAATTAAAAGCGATAAAGAAAACTTTTAAGTTAAAAAGTTGTTAAGCATTAATTAGTAGAAAATTACATATCATGTAACCAGATGGGGGTATACGTTTGGTGTAATCAGATTTTCGTCACTGTCACATTATAAATAATTATAATAATAATAGTAATTTGTGTTGCCACAGATGAAATCTGTACTTACATAGCAAACATGAATATCTCACAATAATAATGTGAAATAAATTTCGCCATTCAGCCTCAAATGATGGGAATAAACACGTATCTCCCTCCCCAACTTTACTTGATATGCTAAATGTTTTCCTCTATTTGGCACTGGATGGTGAAATTTATCTATTTCAATGTCTTCGTGTAATTCACTGTTCCCTCCCTACAGTTTTCTGTAGAATTATTCAACTCTTTTAAGTATTTTTTCCCTGTTTCTTCTGACGGTGCCATCTTCTCTCTTTAGTTCAATGGTTTATTTTTTTCTCTATACAGAAACATCTTTTAGCAACTCCACATATTCACATATGCATGTACAAAATTTTATTGTAATAAGGCAATTCTAGCCCCATCAACCCCTACGTACGTCAGGGATACAGTATGGGCTTGCCCCCTCTCCCTCCAAAAATTTCGAAAACTGTACCTTTCTGCCAGTGTACATACTAATTATTAAAATTCATATGATTTTAATTCCCTCTCTTTCTCTCTTACATCTAGTACTCGCCCAAAGAAATGAAGCAAGAAATTGCTTTCGAGGTAAGTTCACATACTTAAAAACATTTTACAGTTTGCGAAAATGTGTAAATAAAAGCTACCTGTATTTACTGTTTATAATAATAATTATCTACATTAATTAATTATTTTAATATATTATATATATTAATTAGTTATATTACTTTATTAATTTATTCATGGATGCTTAATTATCATTAAAAATACCCTAGGGCAATAAATATGATGCATTTTTAATTGGGTCTTTGATATGTAACTATTATTATAATTAAAACACATATAAAATATAAAAATATTTTTTAGAAAAAGTTTTATTACAAAACGTTATATTTTTAACTGGAAGAGTAAATGAATGAAATTTCTAAACTTGAATTTTTTTTTTGTGGGGGGGGGTATTATTTACATCTTTCATATTTATAATTCTTTGTTCAGTTCGTTCTAACCTTTATTTTTTTTTATTTTAGAATTGTATGCGAGAAATTAGTCATGGATGTGGAGGAAACAAATTATATTTCTAATATCTCAATGAAGACGGAAACGGATACGCTTAAAAAGAATTATCAACGCATTCATAAATGAATTTTGGATAATAGCTGATCAGAGAATGCTTATATATTCTTCAATCCTTTATACATGTCTTATCAATATTACTTTGTTTTGTAATGTTGGAAAATCTAACCCGTTCTTTATTGGAATTCAATTTGTCTGAATCATAAATAATAATAACGCTTTTGTTTTTGAATACTAATTTGATTAGCAATCTGGATAAGATTTACAATAACATGATCCATAATAAAATTTAATAAACCATAATGCTTGATCATAGAAGCGTATACCTATTTTTAAAATTATAGAAATAAATGTCTTTGAATGCAAATAATTTCCACCTGCAAGCCCAATGTTAGCCGTATTATTTGATGAATCATTCGCAGAACAAATGAAGTCTTCATGCTTCCGGTAGGGTACAAAATCACAACTTTTTCACTGCCGGTGAAATGCTGTGCCTACTGAGCTATGCACAGCTAATAAAATCATCATTACGAGAAAATATAAAGCTTCACAACGGACAAGTTAGAAAATAGTGGTGCGGTGCCTAGACCGCTTTTTAAACCACCCGCATACTTGTCTTGGTTAAGTAAGACGGCCACTTCATTCGAATCTGTTGCGTGTGGTTTCAAAAGCAGTCTAGGCACCGTGCAAGACCCTCTTGATGTAGGGTCCTATATCGAGAGAATCTTATACCGCACCACTATTCTCTAACTTATCCTCCTTAAAACTTTATACAGGGTGAATTTAATCCTCCGCACCTCCGATACATTTTTGAAATCCTTATGTTATTATAAGCCCATTTGCAAATCATTGTTGGATCGGAAAATGGAATTTTATATTTTTTTGTTTTTTTAATTTTTTCGAGCGGACCATATTTGCTGATTCAGCCAATCATGGGTTAGTGGAGGCCAACCTTCTTTTCAAGATTACACGCCCACTTGGCGAGATATTTTGACTTGTAGAGCCAAATTAGTATAAGATTTATTACGGCAAAATATTTTATGACGGAAAAAAAGGTTTAATTATTGGTTTTATGACTATTCAACGCGGAATAGACTGAACGGAATGATTTCATATTTTTGCTAGAAACTGATTACGCATATAATAAATTAGACAGGGCTAATTGTAATAAAGGTGTAATTAATCTGCATCATTCGTCAAGAAAGCTCGCTAAATTCTTAAATGCAATTTTCAAAAAAAAAAAAAAAAAAAAGTTTGGCTGACATTATTTCGCGAAAACATCCACGCGCCGGATTCAAAATAAAATGAATGCTTCTCTTATGCACAAACTGAATTGCAACTTGCAATGTGATTATAAAAATTAAAGTAATTTGTTTTCTGCTATGACTTTCAGAAATAAAATAAAAAGAATATAGAACTTCAATTTAACGAATAGAGAAAAAAATAACTTTACAGCTACTTCAAAATCTAATACGTTTAAATTTAACAAGTTAACGCCAGCTCTGTATTACTGAACGTATTGTAAACTTTTAGAATACATCCCGCGTTCGCTTTTTCACATTTTTCGACCAACTAGCTACCTCGCCACGTGTTGCCAAAAAGGTTTCAATTGGCTCTATTTTAACTACCTTTTAATATTTAATTTCTCGATTTCCATGGGAATATAGCTGCTAATTTTCATACATTAAGGATTTTAATGTGTCTACATTAAGCTCAATTAAATTCGTTAGATTCGGCATGTGAGCTCCGAGGGTGGGGGAGGGGTTACTTGTGAGTTTTCCTGATTTTCTCAGTCTGTAATGTAAATACGAGCCAATCTCCTAAAAATTCCTCCAATGAGGCAATCCTCTCTATCTCTCCAAGGGGGCCGGTGCTTACACGCTTCCCCCCATCTTTCCAAATCCTGTAATAACTTGAGAAAAGCAACAAAAATTGAATATTATATTCAAATTTAGCCTTCTTATAAAGACCGAAGTATAGGAGGGGGCAACATAGGGTGAAGTCCAGGCCCCCACCACACGTAGTTAATAGGCAACGTATTTTTGTACGAGAAAAAGAGGAATCTTGACTTTGTGCCAGTGGAACTCGTAACGTGTCTTATGTTCAGTGTATCTATTGGATAAAGTGAAAGAAAATACAATGTTTCAGTAACGTACGCAAACATTTTATAAGGGGTTATGGGTGTACTAAGAGGTGGGGAGAGTTTCGACAATCAAAATTTAATTGTATACAGGAAAACAAAAGGTCAGTGGGGTTACGACCCCATCAACCCCTGCTCCCGGTGCTATTACAAATAGTTTTTATGTTACAACTACCAAATGTTCAGGGCCGGACATTAGCTGAAGCCATTCCTCTCTCCCCCAAAACCGAGCAGTTTTTAAACACAAAAAGATAAAAATATTACTACTGCTAGGTTGTACAAAAAGTGCTCACGAACTTGATTTACAACTTTGTAATAATTTTACAAAAGTCTCTGATTGGAGCATAGCTTGACTACCCTCTACCCACAAAAAATAAAATAAATAAATAAAAAACGAAAAAATAAAAATAAATAAGAAGACAAGCTTCGGAACCATCGATTAGTTGTAATATCATTAATCAGATAATAACAATTATAAACACTGTATTAGGACAAAACGTCACTGAATTCGAAATTTACAGTATTTGCATAATATTTAAGAACTGAGCTTTTTATATTTATTAATTTAAGAAATAGCGTTAGGCCGCCAATTCTAATAAACTGTTTATCACCGAGCGTAAGAATATTGTAAATTTTACTTTCGTTGTTCGTAACACGGTGAAGACAGCATGCAAAGTCGCCAAATTTGGGCTCACCCTTTTTCTGATAGTATAGAACCAATGAAAAGGTTATCTCGGAAAAATAAACAACACAGTTGTTACTCGTTAGCGCCTATTGGTGAAATTAGTCCAATCAGTGAACAGATGGCTATTTCAAAAACGTTTCTCTAGTGCGGTGGTTTGAACTTACCCTGTAAATAATTCTAAAACTTCGGGAGATGAGTTTTAGCGAGAAAGTTATATCATTACCATTCCTATAATTTCAAATCTGTTTTTTAAATATATAAGATGTATATTCGGTGTGGGAAAACTTTATATGAAAATCTCGTTTCATGTGCATATAAGGTTTTCTTCCTGTGTGTGTGAAAACACACGTAAAATCTTGAACCTGATCACCACTTATTCAACTGGGGAAAAAAGATGTGCACATAAATAACATGTTTTACATTTCTGAAAATATCAACTTCACCCAATTGGTAGAAAATCGTATTTTGTCACGAAAATAATGCATGCCATGCACTTTGTAGATTTATACAATTTATTTACTATGTGAAAAACCGTTTGTAAAATCTCGTTTTTGTTTAGTATTTTTTCAATGTATAAAATAGTGATCGAATTAATAATGTGTATTATGTTTCTGAAAACATCAGGTTTATTCAGCAGATGGAGAAACGTTAAATGCGCTTTCCCACTAAAAAATTTCATGCTTGCAACGTGAAATCTTTATCCCTCTTTATAATATGTATTCCTGTGTTACGTGATCTCAATAAACAAAGAAAGCCTTGTTTTAAAAATATTGATTCATGTCTTATTTTGCCATTATACTCCCATCCGAAGGTTTATTTCTGATTTGAATCTTGAAACTTTTGTTTAAAAAATTTTTATCAGCTTAATTTATCGTTAAGGAAATTTTCCACTACTCAGTTTGTTTTTTTTTTTTGTATACCCCAGTTTACCTCCCAGGTGTGGCGCCATAAAAATCCAAACAAACATGCGGATGTCGCACTCCTTTAAACTTTCGCGTGGATATCACATATCCCCTTCCTCTATTTTGGCCTAGTATACAGGGTGTTTTCGGACACTGTTTAGGCCTCCAGGATTTGCAAAGCACGGTAACAACAATATTGGCGGAACTCGTACCGTGCGCAAAGCCACCAATTTGTCTATACAGCAAATTTACGTTTTACGTCCATCTTCGTTGCTGCGTACGCAATTATACTAATTGAATACAATTTTTTATACATATTTTGTTATTGGCCTAATAATACAGAAGAGACAAAAAAATTAGAAATTCCATTTCCTGATCGTGATCTGTATTGCCCTCTAGTGAGATAAAGAATGAAAATTGCCTTTTTTACATCACACTGTACACATTTGGGACTTCGTAAGCATGTGCAATCGGTAAAGGACTTAAAATGAACGTTTTTTGTCCGAACAAATTTTTCCCTAAAATGCGCCGTTACGGCGCTACAATCATTTAATTGCTTCCATCCACTGCGCACAAGAGTTGGATACGAAGTGCCATTTGCGATTTAACTGGAAAATGCATTTTTATTAACAATTTTAAAAGTCGCCAAATTACGCTTCGTATTTAATTCTGCTACCTTGTGGCAAGGGATGCGCTGTAACGGCGCATTTTAGGAAAAAATTGTTAGACAAAAATGTTCATTTATGCCCTTTTACCAACTGCACATGCTTACGAATTCCAAAATGTGTACAGTGTGATAAAAAAATCAAGTTTCATGCTTTATTTCACTACAGGGCAATACACATAACGATTAGGAAATGGAATTTCGCATTTTTTTCTCTACTGTATCATTACGCCAATGACTTAAAATTTGTATCAAAAATTGCATTCAATTCGTACGCCGCGACGAAGATGGACGTAAAACGTAAATTCGCTGTACAGACAAACTGGTTGCTTTGCGCACGGTGCGAGTTCCACCAATATTGTTTATTTAACGTCCTTTACAAACCCTCAAATTTTCTGAACGTTATTCTGAAACACCCTGTATACAAAAGAATATTTTGTTCAATTAGTGCATGTATTTTTGCATATATATGTATATGCGTATATTTATATTTCATTCACAAAATATTAAAACAGTCTTATTTAAATAAATTCAACACAAAATAATACTTTAGCTTTTAAACGCACCAGTAATTTCTTTCTATTAAAAAGTACAACTTGATCGCCTCGCCTAACACAAAATAGTCATAGTCATTACCATTTATAGCATATCTCTAAAATCCACATTATAACTTATTATCGGACTAAAAACCATAAGACAGACAGTACTCCGGATAGCCCGTCACATGAATCGTTCGGACTATACCATCCGACTGCATTGGGAGCACAGCCAACACCAGCGTCATATAATCACAGAGTTCTTATAACACAGTAGAGTGATCGTCACGTGACTCCGTAACTGATTCACAGGCGACATATCACTGAGAGAAGAATAGGGTTACTAACTCCTAGGTAATATTCCTTTTATTGTTTTAAGTATAATAATTATAAAAGTTAACTATTGCAGTTTTATTGTAAATTATGTGGGCCATAAATCTATTTTCCATACATATTACTTCAGCCTGTTTTCTTATTATAATTATGTATTTCAAATAAATATTATTATTATTATGTATTATGTTTTCTTATTATTATTATGTATTATGTTTTCTTATTATTATTATGTATTATGTTTTCTTATTATTATTATATTATGTTTTCTATTATTATGTATTATGTTTTCTTATTATGTATATTATTATGTTTTTCTTATTATTATTATGTATTATGTTTCTTATTATTATTATGTATTATGTTTTCTTATTATTATTATATGTTTTCTTTATATTATGTATTATGTTTCTTTCTTAATTATGTATTATGTTTTCTTATTATTATTATGTATTATGTTTTCTTATTCTTATTATGTATTTCATCCATCTTGCTTACAGACATTTCTTCAGACTTTGATGATCTCAAGAGAATTTTGAATGTTCACTGTTGATAAGTTCTTGTGCAGCCCAATTTTACTTTAGCAACCACATCTTCGATTCTTGTTCATATGTTTGCTCACTTATCCAAATATTTTTCAATCTCCTTCAGTTATGCATTTCCTACTTTAAACATGTCTTGAACTTCAGAAAGGTTTGTTACAAAAATACTGTGAACAGCAAAATCCTGATGGTTTAAATATTCTCCCACTTACCTCATGAGCTTTGGCATAACTAAAGGAGAAAAGCAGGGTTGTGCTTAAGGGGGGTGCGAGGTTGGCTGTTACCCAGGGCCAAAATAGAAAAATTCAGTACAAGCATAGGCGTAGCCAGTGGGGGTTGTAACCCCCATTGCAATGAAATTTTGTATATTTAACATAGGAATATATGAGTTGTAGCTCTGTAACCAATCTCATGGAGCCTCTACCCCCCCCCACCTTATGAACTTCCCGCCTACGCATATGAGTACAAACACTAAGAAACAAGGTTTTAGCGGCCTTTATGTACTTTCCCAGAGTATTTAATCAATTGACCTTTCGTGTGTGTAACGTTATATTTCCCATAACGCACAAGAAACTTTTAAATCGTGGTCGAAATAAATAGGCTATACAGGTTATTAGTTAAATACGTTAGATCAGTAGACTATACACATTATAATGTTTATTGTGGCGGTCTTATAGCCACTACAGAGACCGCCTGTTTCCGACAAAAAAGAACTTATTGCAAAGTTCTGAGAAGTAGAAATTTATAACTACATTGGGCTGGTTTTTCTTTGTGTTTATAATGCTGCAGTAGAAGTAAATAAAACCCTTTCAGCCCTGCGGTGGCGCAGTGTTCTAACACGTTCACCTAGTGCGCCGTTAATCCGGGTTCAACTCCCAATCGTGTTGTAGGGACTCACGAATCAACGGTCATTGATACATGAACCCACATTTCCAAAAGGTTTAATCATGATTTAATGTTCACCATTTTGTTTCCCCGCACATACGCTTTTCCCATCCAGAATCCAGATGGACCGACTCATCAGTGGTTCACTCTGTTCCCGACGATGGAAAAGACATTGGCTGCAGGCGACGATTGAGTTTAGTGTACAACACGGTACGGCGCAAAAATAACTTAATTGTATTTCTTCAAACTCCTTGACAGACATTTCTTGCTTATAAGTACCCCTACTGGACATGATGATTACGACCCTCCGAGTGTGACACCACGAACCCTTGAGTGGAACAGCAAATCATCAATTAGTGTTAAAGGGGTAACCAATGAACATTTGCGTATGAAAAGGGTGAACAGCCAATAAGAGTGATTGCGAGTGTAGAGACGATGAGGCGAACACCAATAAAAGACATTCTTTCGGTAGGACTCTTAGCGAGATGGTCACGCTGCCCATGATGGACATTCATAATGTCTTACAATAATAATGTCAATTCTTAATCGTAACAATTTAACTTATTTCACCCAGAGACATGCTGTCTACATGGTTCATCTGTATCTTGGTATTTCTGACTCAATTGAGATAAGGTTCCAGGGTAACGATCCACGTGAGTTAACGCATGAGCTAAAACCCTTCTGATATAACTTATAAGCTATCGGTGATATTATGGAGTCTATCACCGCTCCACCATTCTGCAATCCGTCATACAACGATAACCAAATCTATAAATATAGAAACCGCAATTGGTAACCCTACAGTGCAGAGAACGCCTACTCAGTGATCTCATAAAGATCGCATTGCTCACTGTATTCCAAAACCCTTTCATTTATCTACAGAATCAAATGTTTCATTTATCCAAGCAAGAAATGCCAAATAACTGCTATATTCCTAGCTAACTTTGTTTATAAATGTTCATTTTTAATTGAGCTTAATTATCTTCTCATTACCTTTGGCGTTTGGACTAGTGAAGAACTTTATTCTGTAATGCCAAACTCCGGTCAGTTTTTTTTTAATCATTGTGCTAAGTTAAAACATTTTTTAGGGCCGCTAAAATTTGTTTCGCGTTGGGCCGCTAATGTCATAAGTACGCTCTTAGGAGCGGCTTAGCCTTTCCTAGAGAAACAAACTTACAAATAAAAGTTATGTGCAAAGCGTTAGGTGCAGAACTTAGAGGCTAGTTACTACATCCGCTGGTGCAGCCAGGTGGGGGGGGGAGTGGGTTGAAATCCCCCAGAACCATTTAAAAGCATTATTTTTATGATAGCAGCATTTGAAAACATAACCCACCCTCCCCTAAAACCAGGGGTGCAGTGGATAGGAACAGCGTTCCCCTCCTTGGGAATATTCTGGGTGCGCCACCGCTATAGGTTCAAACCACAGAGCTACTTTATGAAGGACATTATACTCATAGACCTTTGCAATGATATTTAATTTTTGCTTTTAAATTTTATCTCATGTCTTTCATAATATTTATTTGTAAGATTAAATAAGTACAAATTTCATTTTTCGTATTTTATTAGAATACCTACCTATTTTTCATTTAGTAGTATAAATAAATAAATATATATAGTCGGCACAATGAATTTATATTAAAATTTATCACAAATATTTGCCTACAACCGGATAGATTTGGCAGGACGCACATCGTTTTTCAATATGCATTGCTATTTGGGAAGGAAAAATATAACGAAAATTCTCAAATTAACGTATGATGTTCCTAAACATTTAGCTTACTTGTGAAAAGAAATACCGAGTGAACGATTTTCCACCGTCTTTCGGTTTGAACAATTCAAACTTGAACAAGCGCTAACCATTATTATTATGTGCTTTGACATAGAAGTTCGGGTCATTCCATGCATCTTATTTCAAAAAAAAAATTTTTTTTAAATTGGTTGCTTCACCATTTTTAATATTTTTATATTTTTCACATGTATTTATACATGTTTAAAGAGTTCAAAACCAATTTTAGAAAATAAAATTTTTTTTTACCGTGTGGCGGAGAGGTCACCAGATTGCGCGAAACGTACATTTTTGCAATTACAAGCATATGCGGAAAATAACATAACTTTCCGTCTATTTGAGAAAATTAAAAAATTTAAAAACTTTTTTCTTTGAATAAAGTGCTAATAATTTTGGGTTCAACTTTGCTTTGTCATTTGGTATAATTTTTCAAATTTAATAACAGCCCAAATGTACCGTTGAAATTTGCATTTTCTCGTTTTATGAGTCTATTTTTCAGGGGAAAGGGACAATACACTCAAACCAAATTTCTTTTGCAAGTACTATAGTAACAGTAGATTTTACATGAAGGGGGAAAACTGGAGTGTTTTAAAGTCTTCCAACAGTTTTTCCCTGTTGAAAATGAGGATTTTCCAATTTCCGATTTTTCAGAAGCTGTATCTCCAGTGGGGTTCACAGTAAAAATCTGAAATTAATAGTACTGAGGCTTCTACTAGGTAGCAACAACATAATAAAGTTTGGTCACTTTGTTTTGCATAGTAACAAAAATATTTTAGTTCAAAGTGGTGAATAAAACCAGTATATTTCCATTTGCGTGGACAGTAATTTTTAACCATGTTTAAATAGTAAATGAACTATGCATACCGTAAAAATAAAGAAACATGTGAAAGCAAACTATTAATATATATACATATCAGAAAAGCATGTAATGTAATAAGTATATACAAGGGAATTAGCATTATATTTACAAGAAATGAATTATTTTACGTGCTACTTACATGTTGTAAACAATGAAACAAACAAAAATTTTATGTACGTGTACATACAAAAAATTATCATTATAGGTACAAGAAGTGCATATTACTTGCTGCTTAGGCCTGCATGTTGTAAACAGTTGAACAAACAGCAAATATTATATAACTCATCAAGTTTTTTCAGCTTGTTTCTTTTTAACTTACTCTGTAAAAGTTCCGTAAGCTCATTACACGATCTGGGTTCAATATTCATGTTCAACCAGACAACCTGAAGGAGAAGAACACCATTGTCAAGAAGCAAACTAAACGTTTTCGATTTGAACTCATACACTGCAAGTTAATGTAAAGTAAGTGTTTTATCACATCCAATTCACAAGATTTTGAAGAAATCAACATCATCAAAGTTTCAATGGATCTTTCTCTTGAACTTAAAGGAATGGATTACACTGTATGCATTTATGATTCTCATTGGTGGCTTACACAAGTTATTGAGCTGCAACAATCGGAGAAGGAATGTAATATCCATTTCTTCCATCCAGTGGGACCATCAACATCATTTCAAAATTCTAAAGCAGATACTGCTTGGATGCCGTATGACAATGTCGTACGTGTTCTTACTCCGTCCTAGTTTTCAACTGTTACTGGATGAATATGGAATATTGAACCCAGATGTGCAATGAGCTTATGGAACTTTTACAACATAAGATAAAAAGAAACAAGCTGAAAAAACTTGCTAAGTGATATAATTTCTATTTGCTTATTCAACTGTTTACAAAACTTAGGCCTAAGCAGCAATTTTTCATATATATTTTTTCCCAACACCATCTCCTTACTTACAGGCAGCATGGGCTCTGTCAAACTTTTGGTCTTTTCCCATTTTTCCACAGGTAGACAATTTGTAATATACTTTGTAAATAGATTTACACAATTTGCAAAGTGTGTCATTTAATTTAATAGTTGCATTTTGAAATGCAACACTTGTGGGTTCGCCCTGCGGTGGTGCAGTGTGGTAACGCGTTCTCCTAGAGCGCCGCTATTCCGGGTTCGACTCCCAGCAGTGCAAAAAGAATACTTACTCAGAAATCTCATAAAAGATCGCACTGCTCACTGTAGTCCGGGGTTTGGTTCCCTAGGCCTTAAGAGGTGCGGATTCCTCGGAAAACAGTAGGTAGTAGCAGCAAGAACGCTGTATTCTTTGAGCCGTAAAACCAAAAAGAAAGAAAGAGCCCTTGTGGGTTCAAATTTAGATTTATAGTCTATATGAAACACTTTCTCGGATTTAGATTCCTTAAAAACAAGTCCCTGCATGTTACGTGCATGTTTTCTACAAACTGAATAAAGCTTTCAAACTTGGGAATATCTTGACTATCAAGAGAAAATCCCCACTGTTGCTTCAACGAATTATTAAATTTGTTTTTTATAACATACATTAATATCATATCAACAAATGAATTTTTCTCAAAGCCCAAGGTATTTAGATTTAATAATGATTAATTACAGGTATCTAGAATATCATGCAGCGATTTTGCACTGACAAATTTATTTACTTTTAAATTTAAGATGTTTGCAATTTGCGAAAACGCCAATTCTCGTTTATTGTAGAATCTGGAAATCAAATTTTCCCAAGCTTGAATAAAATTATCTTCCGAAATAGAAAATCCTTTCACTAATCGCGAAGCATCTCCTTGTACAGAACTTTGGAGATACTGCAGCTTTTGTAAGTCAGTCAACTGACTATTCTGAATGATAGAGGTTTCAAAAATCTCCTTAAAATTCAACATGTTTTCTGGATCCCCATTAAAGGCAGACAGATCGAATTCTGGCAAATTTAAAGAAACATGAGAATGTTTTCCAACAATTTTTGCTTGAGAATTTTCATCTTTGATATTGAAATCTATTTCCGCCTGTGTTTGTAACAACAGATCTTGTGTTTCAATAAAGTTTCCAAACAGTTCATCAGCTTCCACTTGAGATAAACCAATATATGCCTCATTTAAATTTCTGTCAATATTTTGCAATTTAATTTATGAAGCTCTTAATAAACAGAAATTTTTCTGTTGAATTTCAATTTCAACACTGTGTGCAAATCTTTTCCTTTCCTTGCAACACGGCTGGAATTTATTAAACGCTGAGGAAGTTTTGCGGGGCATATTAGAAATATCTTTGTTCACTTTTACTCAAAAGAAACTATACGACGGGTAGACTGGACCAAATCCAACTATGTAAGCACTTAATGAAATTTTTATGTGGTTCGCTTTCTAAAATAGTGGACTATAATGTATTTTAATTGAAGTTGTACATGATTTGATGGTTTTTAAATCAATACATAAGGTGAAGAAATTATACCAACCAGCTTAAATATCCAATATAGAAAGAAAAACACTAGGTTTCAAATATCACTTGTAACCACAAATGAAATTTAATTTTCAGGAATAAGATTCACAAGACTGATGTACATATCACAAAAAGAATGATGAATTAAATTCAGTGAAGTACACAGACTTCGAATATAAATAACCATTGATGTTACTGAATTGACAAAACAAGACTTAGAGATTTCGAGTTTACGCCATCAGCCAACACCCTTAACTGACACTGATTCCCAAACCAAAACTAAACAGTTTTAGAAAATACAGAAAAAAATAATAACATAGCCCGGTTCGTGGCGCCATCTATTGTTCTGAGAATACACATAATCAGTTCAAGACTGAACAACAAGTAAAGTAAAAGCACAACCAACTGGGTTGTGCTGAGTTTTTAGTTCCTGCCATTGGCGCCGACGACATAAAATATTTGGGGGAGACAACATGCCAGTAGAAGGCATTTTGTTTGAAATTGAATGGGGATATGGAACCCTAACACCAACATTGGGGGTCTGGTCTCTCCCCCTGTCCCCGCACTAACGGCGCCTGTGGTTTCTGCTAGGGGACATCGGAGACTAAATGACGTCAGTCCGGCCTTCCATGATTTTGCATGTTTCTGTAATGAGACAGCACTACTTAACTTTGAACTGTCGAAATGTGCTTTCGCTCGCTTGCAAGCCAAGGGCTTGCCGTTGTTGTAGTTCAGTTTATTTTGCTTAGCTTGTAACGTAAGGCCATGTCAAAGTGTCATTTCCGCTTTAGACTATTTTTTCTTCTCGATTTCTAGCTATCCGTTAAACCAAAACTTCGCATTTCAGGCTTTGGCGTAGGAATAGCAAAAAAAAAAATTCACGTTTAGCACGCAATGATGCATCCAAAACATTCCCAAGTGGGGGGAGAAAAAATTCCTAGCACCACTGGTCCTGCCGTGGTAGGAACTTTTTGTGGAAAAAATGGCCAAGGGCCATATCAATTACGGACTTTGTTCTCGTTTACCTTCATTTAATTACTAGTAATTCTACTGTGAAAGATACTTAAATAATTAGAAATAGTTGTAGATTTTATTTATAAAATTTTACAATTGCCAGCCCTTGTCTTCTACAAAAAATCACCGTTTTAGTAACAGATTGAAAAATAACCCTCTTGTGCAAAACTTGCTTTTGTTTGTCACCCGAGTTTAGGGAAGTATCGTTGTAATCGTCACTACTTTTAATTTTACTGCTTTTAAAAAATAATGTCAGTGTCCATTGAAGAAATAATTTTTCCTTTTATTAGCAAAAGAGGAGGGGCCCTGGCCGTTTGGCCCTCTACGTGGTTACACAAGTGTTAGTATGTCACGAAGGATATAAATTTCAATGAAAATGAAACAACCGAGAATCCGCAATCGTGTTCAACGGGCAGATGAAATGGACGCAACAGTTACTAGGAAAATGAAGGCGGGAAACGGCGCACTGTCTTAACATACTCTGAACTTCAAACCGAAACTAAAACGAGAAATTCCTTTCGGAATACACTAGAAACGTAATCAAAATTCAGCTTCATCCTATATAAGCTGTGGTGACTCTAGACAAAGAAAAATTGGCGGCACAAATATACATAGGCTGCCTATATGCATAGGCGCCGAAAAGGGGCTTGTGCGCATAGGAAGGTTAGTAAAATCAGGTTATATTTGGATGGCCATGGCCCCTCGACCCCATCCTAAAACCGTCACTGTACGTAAGGTACACGGAAGCCTTTTTAGATAAACAAAAACTCGAAAGAAACTATGCAGCAAGAATCACAACGACACGAGACAAAGGTAAGACGAAATCCGACCTTCCTCGCACATCGAAGAACGACGCACGAAACCGAATTTATCACTTCTCAGACAATTCTGGATCTAGAGAAAAATAGGTTCTACGAATTTAAGATTTCTATCCCAGTAGGCCGTAGAGGAAAAGTTTAAAATGTGAAAATGGCTTGATTTGATATGTTTACAAAGATGTAAAAGGCGCTTGCGGAAAAAAGTTGAAAAGTTTGCGGCGGTAAAGCCGAAAATTAAGATTTATTTCCCCGATTTTTATTAAGGGTGGGGGGAATATAACATCGGCCAATACATCAGCCGATGGCTAATACAATGAGTCTATTTACCGATGATTTTTAGCTTTTTCAATCAGTTGCTAATTATCGGCTGCTATTTATGACAAGATGAATAAATCGGCAAGCCGATCTATCTGTGGATCCTAGTTTCCAAAGAAACGGAATTAGTCTATTCTTTAGGGCTGAACATCGATGATTTTACTGTAATATCAATTTTTTTTTTTTTTTATAACGTAGAAGATTTGTAATTTAATCTAAGATTTCGATAATTTAATATCCTAGTTTTAATAAAACCAAGCAGAATCATTGTAACGCTTTTCTACAAGCTTCCATTAAGTCATGGAACATTACATAAATATTATCAGTTTACGGGCGAGACGATCAGGTACAAAACGACAATCAAACCTGTTGGCAATATTACTTATTTTTATTCAAGCGAATTCACTTAGCACAACGTAAATATTTTCATTAGAAACCAAATAATCTCTAATAGGATTCTCTTTAATCGGCCACTTCAGGTTATCACAGAGCGGAGCCTCTCCCTAAAGTAAGGTGGCTGAAAGGATTATCAAATTCCATTAGAACTATAAAGTAGTGACAATGACTGAACAAATAATAACAATTAGTTAAAAATTAATCGAATCTCCTAACCTGAGCTCCACGGCTCATAGCTTACGATTCGGTAAGAAACGGTCTGTCCTAGGTTGGTACACGTTGCAGGAACCAGCCTGCCCGTCGTACAAAACATTCGCCAACAGAGATTTTATACCTTCACGTGACGTCAGTATCATGAAGATTGTCACGTATGACGACTTCCTAGGGGAGCGAAGTACCTCAGATCTCATTTACATTCTATACAAATGTATTTTAGAATGCCCAGTTGGTTCGTTATCTCACACATAATGGTAAATTACCATTACATCATAACAACAATGCAATTTAAATTTCATATTACTTTTCATAAATAATTCTATTTATTTTCTATAACGATGTTCCAAGATACAAAGTAATAATAAAAATTAAAATAACGATAATTTTAGGTCGTAAACAAAAATTTTAAAACATCGGTGAAACATCGAATAAGTATCGATGTTTAGAGACCTCTTTTTTCAAATATCGATGGTGCTTCGTCGATGTTGATATCTATGTAAAATCTCCATGTTTTGATATGGTAGGTATTGGTGCTCATACTTCACACTTGCTTACTCTGAATTCGAACTATCTTGACACTTTGGCCGCTAAGCTATTGAATACAGTGATGTGCATGACTTATGAATAAGGAAAATATAGCTATCTTATTATTGAAAGGGTAGTTCTAGTGGAACTATTTGAGGAAACCAATTTCGGATAATCTATTTTTTATTCAAATCAAAACCTTTTTTTTTTGCCCTAAAAGATTCGGAGAAAAAAAATATATACACTCACACCCACGAAAAATCTCGAGAATGAAAAAATTAATTAAATTTCCATTACTACACTACGTTGTCGAACGAGTAAAACTTAAATCTTGAATTCAATTTATTGTATTCTGTATCATTTTTAGAATCGATACATTATGAAATATTGTATACAATATTAATTATATACGTGCATTATGAAACGTTGAAAAGAATATTAATTATAAATACATTGTGAAACATTAGATACCGTAGTAGTTATAGGTTCATGTTACTTAAACCAAATGCATAGCAAATTACCAGAACAAAAGGATTAAACTTGATATTGTGACATTTTCAGGTATAGCATTTATTGCAAGCATTTTTTCCTGCTATATTTATTCTTCAAATAACAAAATTAGAATAAAGCATATATAAAGATTGAAGAAAATCTGATAGTTTTAAATGATGGCGAGTCAAAATCTTTCTCGGAAACATAGTGGCTGTGGTTTCAAATGCTCAACTAGCCCATCGAAAACTTCAAAATTAACTTTGCATCCAGGTGGAGCAGAAATTGTAAATTTCCGCATCACGGCAGTAAAAAACTGCAAAATTACCATCCAAGCCACTGTCTCCCCCGGACAGTTTCTTTTTCCTAAAACGATTGAAAATTAATTTTTGTTAATACATAAAACACCGATAATTAATATAAAATATACCGAAATTAATATTTAATACATAATATACCGATAGTTAATGATTGATACACAATAAACCTAAAATTAATAAATACATAATATACCGATAGTTAATGATTGATACACAATAAACCTAAAATTAATAACTAATATATAATATATCGATAATTAATATATTATATACCGATAATTAATTATTAATATATAATGTACTGATAATCAACAATTAATATATTATATACCGATAATTAATTATTAATATATAATGTACTGATAATCAACAATTAATATATAATATACCGGTATGTGCATGTTTGCGCGTGTGTGTGGAAAAGATACTGCCGAATTAGTGAAAATAAATAAATGGTAAACACATGCAATTAATTTTAAATAAAAATTAATGATTTGAAGCAATATACTTTCAACATAAATTATTATATAAAAATATATTTATGTATTCCAGATATCGCATTTTTCGCAAAAAATTCCTACAGCTTCTTTCCTGCTGTAAATGAAGGTCTTTTATAACATATTAATGAAAGTGTCAGATTAGTGTGAGGATCCGTCCCTGCGAACATCTTAATAGATAATAGTTGTACATATCGTGGTCGTTAGAGCGGCACCTGTTCGACCGAAACAAACCCATTAGCTTAGGCTAAATGACCTATCCTTTATAACGAATCCTTGTCGATGTCAGATGGGTCGTTACTGATCGTTTTTTTAAGGTATGTCGTTCAACAATTGGGTAGTTTACACTTAAGTTTTCATTGGTAAAAGGAAATGATTCACTTTTGCGGAGATCGCTTATCGTATAACTATTGTAATCTTCCGTTTCGTTAAGTACAGCTATAAGGCAAAAGTTGTTTTTATAGTTGTCACAGACGCAGCGGCCTTTCACCCATGTGTAAGATTAGTTACCCCTCCCCCCCGCCAACGACGTTGTTAACGTGTCTAATTCTTAGAAGTAGTGTGGTGGGAAATAAGGGCCTTTTTCCCGCCATTTCGTTGATTGGCTTTTAGTTCCTACGTAATAACTTAATTTAGCCAATCAGAGGCGTAGTTTAAAAAAGAAGAGAAGGAGAGAGTATGAAAGGTTTTTTGGTCTTTCTGGTTGGAGCTCGAGGAGAATTTGGGTTATTCTTTTAACCTGAAAAAAGGAAGTTCTAATTCAAATTGCGAAAGGCTGTAGGAAAAGGCCCTATGGGGCCCACCGAGGGCCCGTTTCTTGTGAGAGATGTTCTGCATAGGTCCCGCGTATGAGGAGATAAAAATGAATTAAGTCCCTACCATACGTTTACGTGACGGAAGATGTCA
>QLNU02014802.1:221606-252769 GCA_006491805.2 Dysdera silvatica | reverse complement strand
TCTATTTGAGTTTGGAGCCTCAAAACAACTTTCGTAAAAGGGGACAATTTTCTAGTGAGATCATCTAACAGAAGGAATACGGTCAGCTTAACATAAAAAATTAATTTAGTGAATTTATAGATAGAGATTAATTTATAGATAGAGTCTGGGGTAAGATATTATTAACCTTCGCAGGGATATTGCCAAATAAGATCAACACAGAAAAGCCTCCTGGGCCTGATTTTTGTGAGTTTTTCGTGGGGGAATTTATTATACAATAAATTTTTCAACCCGCGTTTCTATTATAGCTCAAACTAGAGCTTTATTCGTTTTTGGAGAAAAAGAGACGCTTTCCCCATCCTGGATTCGAACCAGGGTCCCTCCGTTTAGCCCGGAGTGTCTTAGACCGCTAGACGAATGAGGACAGGAAACAACGCTCTCTTTCTCCGTATATAAGGATGTATGATATTATTACCCTTCACAGGGATAACACAATTGCTATTATATATTACTATAGTTTGAGCTATAAGCTATACGTGGGTGGCAAAAATTATTGTATAATAAATTCCCCCACGAAAACTCACAAAAATCTCGCCCCGGAGGCTTTCTTGTGTTGACCATATTTGGCAATTGTGTTATCCCTGCGGAGGGTAATAATACCTTAACATCTTTACATACGGAGAAAGAGAGCGTTGTTTCCTGTCCTCATTCGTCTAGCGGTCCAAGACACTCCGGGCTAAACGGAGGGACCCTGGTTCGAATCCAGGATGGGGAAAGCGTCTCTTTTTCTCCAAAATTACATAAGCTCTAGTTTGAGCTGTAATTAAAACGTGGGTGGCAAAAATTATAGTATAATAAATTCCCCCACGAAAACTCACAAAATTCTCGCCCCGGAGGCTTTCTTGTGTTGACCATATTTGGCAATTGTGTTATCCCTGCTACGTGGGTGGCAGAAATTATTGTATAGAGTCTGGGGATCTCATCCGAGGCAATTTGTCTGTTTGTATGTGGGGGCTGTCCGTTGGGGTGAAAGAACTGCATTTTTTGATTGAGATTCGTTGGGAAGAAATTGATAGACTTGCATAGCTGAGAACTACGTGTATATTTGAATCTTATATTTTCACTTAGAATTTGTATTTACTTATGTTTACATTTTACATGTATTATATATTGCTGTGTTCGTTTTAACTTGTTAAATTATTACACTTTATATTATTTTTCCTCCAAATATTGTAGTTTAATTGTTACTAAACGTAAAGTTTTTTCTTTTGGCAGTATGTAAGGAGATCGGGACTTGTCAAGCTAATTGTTTAGCTTTTTTTCCCTTGATCTCCTATCAAGGAATTGATATTGTAATTGCAATTTTCCGTGTCTTGATAAATAAATAAAGCGAAAGTGAAAGTGAATATGGACGTACTTAGCTACTAAATTCACCATAGAACCGAAGGAGACAAAATCAATGTCTAACGGGTGAAGTACACACCCCGAGTAGCATATTCCACAATATTTTATTTTTGGTATTAGTATAGTTTACGTCCCATGAGAGCGTTGTACGTCAGGATGGGAGAGATGGCTTTGCGTAACCTCCGATCAAAAACGCTTGTAAACAAACAAGTTTGGCGTCTGGAAGTCGAACCCAGATTAGTGAAATAGTCCACGGAATATGAGAGCTGCCCTAATTAGGAATCCAAGTGAATGTTTCTGGAAATGCTGCACAATTTACGTCGATACCTGTGTCGATATATGGTTTCCAACTCTTTTCTGGCAGAGGCCCGTTCCAAGCCTTGCTTTGCAATTATGGCCTCTGCTCTTTTAATTGGCCCTTCTAAGACTTATGGGGGCCCCGTGACCCTGTAAAAGCCTCTTCCATATTAAGGAAAAAATTGTGCAATACATTATGACCTGCTTACATTCCTAATACAGGGTATTCATAAAAGAAATATACAATTTCAAATTTTATTTGCATCGAAACTACAATAGCTGGAAACTTAAATTTTTTTTAATTAAATAACAAAATCCAGGAAAAGCGTCTCCATCAATAAACATATAAAATATAGTCAGCGTGCAAGCGTCCCCAGTATAACAGCCGACATTGTGCATCGAACGTGGGGGGAAGTAAACTTTCGTTTACACACTATCCTAGAAAACAGCGGGGCGCATGTGGAGAAATTCTAACTATGCAGAAAAAAAAACTTTGATTGTTGCAAAGTTATTAAAATAGAACTAGATTTCTAGCTTTTATAGTTTCGATGCAAATAAAATTCGAAGTTGTATACTTCTTTTATGAATACCCTCTATAATATTACCACAATAGTCACACGTGGGGCACACAGCTTATACATAATGAACAACACATAACACAGTTCTTAAAGTTATTTGAAGCAATATGCAAGTGATAAAACAATTATTTTTTCTGTGGTAAAGTATATTTGAAACATTTATTAAAGATTCTAAGAAATATGACTAGAGTAAAAGTTATATGATTTTATTATATAGGATTTGGGTGTTTAAATGGAAAGGAATGGCAAGAGCAAAGAAGCAGTTGTTTACACATAATGCGAAATTTAGGACTTGGAAGAGGAGCTTGGGAAACACTAATCAAAGTACGTAAGAGCCGCATGTATGTTATTATACAATATTAATTTTATTTAAGAAGATGAAATTTGTGTTTACATTGATAGTTAAGGTTATGTTATTAATCTTTATACTGGTCTTCCCGGCGAGCAATGGGCAAGTTTGATGAAGGCCACTCGGCCTGAAGAAATAATTATATAATTCATGAACAGACTGATATTGATTTCGTTTGAGAATCAACATAGTGCATATTTTCCAATTTTGCGTATGTACTCATGGCGTAAGTAAGAAACGAAGTGGGGGGTAGGAATTCTCTGCCGGTTTTGGAGGTACGTGTTCAGCGACTGGATTTTATTGTCACCTCTTCGGAAACGAAAATATTTGATCTTCACTGGGGTGACGAGGTTACTATCGCCGATTGTATGTAGGCCGCAACATCCACGGACTCCATACGTGAAAGCAGGGACAGCATACACTAACAAAACTTAACAAGATTTTATTGGCTGGTTTAAAACATGAAAGTTATGCAGACGTTGTTCACAAGATCGGTCGTTAACTTTTCGGCTCTAGGAAGATCAGTCGATGGATGTTTACCTCGGCTCGTCTAGTAGGCGGTAATTTCTATGTCTCGACTGTCGGGCGCTCATGTAGGGACTAGCGTCAAGTTAGGAGCGCGTTCTCGTCTAAAGTGTATTCGAGTTCTAAGAACTGGTTTTCTCTTAAGGAGAGTGACTTGTGGGAACTGGTTTGGCTACTTGCAGTTAGCTAGCTAGCGATGCGCGTTTAGTTATATTTGCTATCATTTCTAGCTCATGCCTGCTTTGCAATATCGTTATTTATTTATGTGGGACTACTCTCCCCACGTGAAAAAGTATTTTAATTGATTCCAAGCAGATATTCAAAGAGAGGCAGAAAGAGAGAGAGAGGAATGCAAAATTTCTATGACACAACCAAATTCAAATTCGAGTAATCGCCAAGGCAAAGGAAAGAAACGTAATGTTTTTAATTTTAGCATGTAGAAATTTTACCCCCATCAGTTGTATTTTCATATTTTACGAAAAACAACCAAAATTTATGTTCTTTTTTCTATTCTTCGATTGGTTGAAAACTTCAGCTTGTGCATGACATCAACATTAGGAATTTATTTAACATTAGTGATTTATTACGTTTCAATATTGTTTTTTCCTGAATTAGGCATCGACTAAAGATTTCGTCAAGGAGCTCGATTCCTTTAAGAACAAGGAAGTGGAAATAAGAGATACCCTGGAGACTTTTATGAGTAACAACGTGATATCCTTGTTATTGGGACGACGAATGGACCCTAAAACCGAAGCAAAGGAATTGGAATGTGCGAAAAACTTTCAGGATGTTTCAGTCTATTTTGGTCCTTCAGTAGCAGGGTCTAATGTACCTGGATTTAGAAGATTTTGTGAAAGTTTTGGCCTCTTAGGCTACGACAAGGCAAAGGAAACCGTGTCAAATTTCTACCGACTTTCAAGGCGAGTATTATTCTTTGCTACGTAGTACACTTTGTATTGTACAGTATTTTTTATTTAGTCACTGTCCTATGTAGCATTTTCCATTGAAGTCATTTCTCATACTCCACATTTTCAATTCCTTATTTTTTAAAATTTACGCTCTTTCGACTTTCTTAAACTTTTATTACTCATTTTTCTATGTTGTGTAGCGTATTGACGAAATTTGGTAGCGCACGACGGTATCCAATGACGAGGCGTTTTGGTCCTTGTTTCTTATTAATTAGCACATACATGCACATACAGCTATACACATATTTAAATACTGGTTACACGAAGGTATTTGTCGAAGACCAGAATACGAAAACAATTTAAAGAAGGGACTCCAATTCGCCCCTTAATCAGACAGAGGGATAATACGCCGCTCTGTACATGAGTTCTTAGTCACTCGGTGAGTTAGAAAATACAAATTATTGCTATTCACTAGGCGTGAAAAAGGGTGCCGCTATTCAGCCTCAGGGCGAGGTCTTGAAACACATGAAATTTCGAGCGTTTTGGAGTTTAGTACAAATTTTCGGAGGAGGAGTTACTTGAAAAGTATAGCTGTTATTGGTTGAAGAAATCTGCGCAAGCGCATTAAAATGAATTTGCAGCTGCACGGGACATGCTGAACATCACTCGATAAGAAGCAGTAAACGAGCTTAAGGCGCTGACAAGTATCCAGTCCAGACCATTCCTACTGTCAAAATTAGGAGTTTTACGGTTTCTGTAATGTCAAGAGGAGCGCGAGTAGCAATTAGTGTTATTGAGAAAGGGACCCGCATGGCATTCGTTGTGTGGTCCTTTCTTCATCTCTGAACGATGACAAGAAAAGCTTGGAATTTTAGGAAATGGTGAAAGATTTGAGAGAAAGAGTCACATAGGCAGATGTTTCTGTTGATTCGAAAAGAAGAGAGGTATTCCGAACTAATCTTCGAGGAAAAGTATACAAATTTAGTTTGTTAAATTGAAAGTATAGCATTAGACACTGCAGCTACCTACACCTTTCGGGAGAATTTTTCCCTAGGAGACGAGAGAAAAGTCCTATTCCCAGCATTACGAAAAGATACAAGATTATAAGATTTCCTCCTCTCTTAGAGGCAGCTGATTAACTCATATGCATTTTCATATGAGGAAACAAAATTAACCTGATATTCAAAATAACACAATGCAACAATTTCACAAAAATAAAAATAAATCAAGAAATAGAAAAAAAAAATAATACATATACAAAACAACATACTGAAACATGTGATTATAATAGATACACATTTCACATTCCACAATTACTCGAGCTCTGTTCTTCTTAAAAAACCAGCATTTTTATTGTTCTTGCCCGAACGACGAAATGATCTTGAAATTGTAAGGCTGTAACGCCAAAGACCATTTCATCAACCGTGGGCTTGAACATGAATCTGTTTTTAAGAGGGTTATATTCTGTTGTGATGGTGAAATCTTGCCCATCCAAGTAATAATACAATTTCTTTATTGCGAGTATGATACCAGCGCACTCTTTCTCTGTTATGCTGTATCTTTTTTCTACTTTCGAAAACTTTCGATTTATATAGAGTACAGGGTGTTCCTCATTTTTCTCATCCCGCTGGGACAACACTAACCCCATCCCTACGTCTGACGCGTCCGTTTGAACTAAGGATTCTCTAGTGAAATCCGGTGCAAACAACACAGGGGTCTCTGTCAGCTTTCACTTCAATTCCATAAACGCTTCATCACATTCTTTAGTCCACACAATGTTTCCCTATCGAACTTCCCTTTTAAAGCGCTTGTGAGGGGGGCAGCGATAACCGAATATTTCGAAATGTAGTGGCTATACTAGCCGGTTAACCTCAGAAAAGCGCGTAATTGGGTTTTGTTGGTTGGTTTCGCGTAATCTAAAATAGTTTGGACTTTTGCTTCTGCGGAAGAACGATAACCACTTCGGACCATGTGTCCAAGGTTTTTCACATGCTTTTGTGCGAAACGACACTTCGAGGGTTTGATCGTTAACCGCGCTTTCAGAAATCTCGCGAAGTACGCGATCTAAATGCCTTAAATGCTCATTCCAATCATCTGAAAATATAGCTATGTGGTCCAAGAACGGAATTGCAATTTCTTCAAAACATTGAAAGATTTATGCCATTAATATTTATAAGAAAAACCACAATTTTTGAGCCCAAAAGGCATACGTAAAGGACGATACGTTTCAAACGATGTCACGAAGCGGCCAGTCTCTGCGCTTTCGAGTTTAAAGGAACTTGCCAGTACCCTTTGACTAAATCGAAAACAGAGATGTATTTGGCGGACGCCACCTTTTCGACACGCTCTTCAATATCACGAAGGGGAAAGAATCCGGTTCTGATTTCTTGGTTGAGACGTCTGTAATCAACACAGGGACGAAGTCCTTATAAGGGGCTTCAACCAAAATCATAGGAGAAGTATAATAGGATTCTCCTATTTCAATTACATGCATAACGAACATTCTTTGGATTTCTGCTTTTAAAATCTCATTTCTTCTAGGGGAACGTACGGTGCGGTTTTGATCGAACTGATTTATTACTGAACAGTTCAATATCGTTATAACTGTATATCAGTTCAATATACAGTTAACTACCAAATCAGTCATACCTGGTTATTTCGAGAAAATCCTTGCATGTTTATTTAACGGATATTGCAATTGAATAATTTGTTCGTGATTCAATTTTTCGTTTAATTCTCTGTCCCTCGTTATTTCCTCGAAGGCGTATACATCTGGGTCTGATTCAATATACGAAATATCAGCCTCTTCTTCAAGACTCGATCCATGCTGGTTTATCATTTGTCAATAAGTTTACGGTGTCAGGTCGTCTGTAGTACGGTTTTAGCAAATTAACATGATAAATTTGTGACCGTTCTCTTTTTCCACGTAATTTAACAATATAATTTGTCTCCGATAATTGGCATTCAATAACGCCGGGTCTTAACTACTGAATGGCAAACTTGTTGGGTCTTGTTGACGCCAGAACTAATACTGAATCTCCTACTTTAAATTGTTTTTTAACTGCCTTTTTATCGTACCACGGCTTTCGTTTTAGTTGTACTTCCCTTTGCTTATTTTCCGCTAATTCTTTGCATCTTTTTAACCTATTAAGCAAGTTGAATACATACTCAGTTACTATAAGGTCTTCATCTTGTGGTTCCATAAAATATTATATAACGAAGTCTCGGGACTTCGGAGGTTCTTTCCGTGAATCTGTTCTGGTGGACTGAAACCGATACTTTCGTGAGTGACTGTACGCAACGCCAATGGGGCTGCAGGAAGATGCGTCTCCCAATCCGGCCCTGATTCTATACACAATACTCGCAGCAATCGTTTAATACTCTTGTGGAAACTTTCGACAGGATTCGATTGCGGATGATAGACTGATCTATGAAATATCTTTGTCCCAAATTTTTCGGAACCTTTTTACCTCTTTCGGAAAACCTATTCTACTAAAAATGTTGAGCAACGCATTTAATACGGAGGTAGAACCAATATTCCCGACCGGGATGGCATCAGGATATTCAGACGACATACAGATAGCCGTAATTAAATATTTATTTCCATTTGGGGTCGCAGGTAGCGGCCCACAAGCATCTATGTTTACCTTGGAAAAAACCTCTTTTATGATCGGTATTATTTTCATAGGGCCTCTTTCCTTTCTCCTTATTTTCCCGCTTTGTGGCAAGGGTCGCAAGAACGGACGCATGCTTCAATGTCTTTAAAACAACCTTGCCAATCGAAATAACACAAAAGCTTATCATTTTTTTTTACGCCCAAATGTGAAGAAATACCTTTATGGCACAGCGCCATAACGCCTTTAATAAGTTTTTCAGGAATAACCAATTGCTGTTCACGATTACCTAGGTTATCTTCTGAGATTCGGAAAACTAACTTATTTGTTTCAACAAAATCATTTTTTTATCCGGTTCCAAATTAACCTGCTCTTGATTTTTAATATTTCCCAAAATAGGGCACTCTCGTTGAGCTTGCTCAATTTCTGTCTGTTTACACTCAAAAGAGAGTGTTCAAGTTTGTTTACACTGGGAGGGAGATCCATTATTTCGTCTTCTCCTTCTTTTTCTTCCCTCTTTTCAATACAGCTGGTAGAAATAAGAGGTCGAGGTCAGAGGTCTCCCTTTGGCTTTCTTTTTCTGCTTGCGCGACTTTTCCCTTAAGCGAAATCACAGAATCGCGTTTGTTTTTGATTTTCGATTTGCTGCGTGTGACAACCACATTTATGAATTGCGGGTTTTGTTTTTGCCGCGCAATTAAACTCGCAGTTTGATTACCTAATAAATAGGAATCCAATTCTAAATCTACGCTTACTACAGCAACCGTCGTAATTACTTTCCAAAAATCTTCACTCTGTACGAGCCAAGGCTAGGCAGGTTGAATGGAAACCTAAAGGTTGTTTTACCCAAACGGTTTCGCCCATTGATTTATGTAGTTACTACTAACTAAATCCATCGAATCTCCCGAATCCCGTAGGACCTTCATTTTTTGGTTATTTACCTTTGTGGTACTCGTATGGAGAGAACCATTTTCCAATCGGGCCAGTGATTCTTAAGTTATTCAAACCGTCGGTAGATATCTTAAATAATCTTGGGCACTGAGGATGGAGGTGCTCTTTAGATCCACACTCATAACATTGAGGGGTCCTACGTTTTTCGGATTATTTCGCTATCTTTCATCTTTATACCTTTTGCTTACTTTCTCTTTCGAATTCCCGGGTCAAAAACGATCAGGATTTCCTGAATAGGGTTTATTTTTAATCGGAAAAGATTGCGTAATCTCCATTCTCTTCTCCAGGGGTTTTACATGATTCGGCGCCCTTTTCGCAACTCTTCTTATGGGCTCATATTCGTCTAGCTTTTCCGCTAAGACAGACGAGTTAACGGTTTTTCTGTATTCATCTATATAATGGTGGCGGATTTCCGACTTCATCTTACGTTTCAGCTAGTCAATTAGGATAAGCTCTTTCAGTGACCTCAACGCCCTTTATCCATTTGTTTAGGTAATTTCCTAGCTCGAGGGTAAAATCTTACCGAAGAGCACACGGCTTACTTTGATGCTGGGTGAATTTAATACGAAATGCCTCTGCGTTTAGTTTGAACCACCGCAATAATATCTGCTTTACGTGTGCATAGTCATTCAGACCAATGTCTAAAACATAACGCTGTCGGAATTTCACTCGCAAATTTTCTGATGTGAAGATATCGATATTTTAATTTGATGCGAAACCGCTAGTTTTCAATATTAATTTGTTTGTGGATTAAGTTAATGTTATCATAAGCAACTGTGCACGCATGCCTTGGGCTATGAAATTTGTGGGGTGTTTCTATAACACCTAACAATAGAAAAATAATGGTTTCACGTGAACTTAAAATATAACTTCGCATCGGCCAATTTGCGAATGCCAAAACTGGCTGGGTTATGCATGAGACAATAGTCCGAATTTATTTTGTAAATTTCTAGCAAATCGGCGTGCCTTCTGTCGCTATCTTAGGTATTATTCTTGTGTGTACGATGCTCCATAATGCATTTATAGTGTCCAAGATATCAATTGATAATATTAACCATTGCGTATCTGCTTTTAAAGCTTGTTATTGCTCCGTGGAACATTCCTCATGCAGTCAATTGGTTTGGGGTTTGGAAATTGTATGACCAATCCGTACGTACGATATTGTTTTTTGACCACATGTCCTTACGAGATCATGAGGGTGAGCATTGTCATCTTGTGGAATAAATATATATATCTTCTATTGCATTTGCATAAAAATTTTCACAAGTTACGTAGGGACTAAGATAAACATATGTATAATTGTGACTCATTTTACCCTGATAACTACAAATATGAAAGCTTCGGAAAAGAATAACCTTTTTAAATTTGAAGCGACGGGCTTGATTCATCGTTTCAAATGACATCTGGCAATGATAGGTATTGTTTCGATGGATCGTCGCAAAACACGGTTTTCTAACACATCTCTAATTTCAAGTTACAACGGTAAAGTTATAAATTGGCAGAGAGGGGTAGGTATTTTTCCCCTTCCCAACGGTCTGTTCTGCAAGGCGACATTGCATCTGCAATCTTAGACATGTGCAAGCCTTGGGAAATATGCAGGGCTGTCCACAAAGTGTACTACGCGCTGTGTGCACCGCGTACTCTCAAAAAATTTTGAAAAATACGGAGTACGCGGCGCGTACTCTCAAGGTCTCAAAAAAGTTTTCGTATTTGCTGGTTTTTGGACAACTTTCAACAAAGTTCAGCCTTTTTTTTTTCTAGTCATTTACAAACTTGAATGAAAACAAATGAAGAAAATCCCCTGAACTCCCCAGGCCTCAAAATAATGTTCTGCGTACGACCAAAAATGGAATGAAAAACTGATAAAGTGGCAATCAGCGGCGTAGCATGTGCTGTCAACGCCCGAGTAAAGTTAAATATTGCGTCCAGTAAAACCTGTTAGCACTCCCCCCACACTCTCACCAGTCCAATATCAATATTTTTATTTACGTCTTTGAGAATTTCGTCCCTGGGGCTTTTGTCGCGGTGGCACCTACACTCTATGCCACTGGTGGCAACTGCCACCTTAGGCTTGGATAGATAATAAAAATAATGGCTTGGACAGATAATGATACACAATCGAGTAATAAAGTTTTAGTAATTTTTTTCGCAAAAATTGTTTTGCTTTCTTAATAATTTCCTGCTTTTTTTTCCTAACATTGTTTACCATTTCCTGACATCTTTATACAAATGCATTTAAAAACAAAAAACGAGCTTTCATAAAATCACCATTTTAAAACTTTCATGCTTCATTACAGTAGGCATATGGCGAAATGTTTTAAAAACCTTTTTTTTTTAATTTCACAGAAACGAAGTGGAAAAGCATCGTTCTGATAGTTCTTACAGATGTGTGGAAGATTTCATAAATATGTATGACGAAAAAGCAAAGAAGGCAAATGCACAAGGCAATCCTCATTGTTTTTCAGGTGAATTATTTCAATTCCTGTGAACATATAATTCATTATGCAGTAGAACATGGAAACTATTGGAACGCCCTATACACACTGAACGCCGTTTCGATAATTCAAAATTTACATTGTTGACTACTCTAAGAAATGTTACATGAAATAAGATGAATTACAATAGGTACATTTTATTCACGTCTTAGCAAAATTATACAAAATTGAAATTTTTAGTTGACTAAAATTCTTGAAGAGTACGATATTAAAATATTTATTTTATCTTTATAATAATAATGTTGACGAATAATTTCTCTGTGCCAAGAACGCCGATGATCGACTAATAACGATACGTTTAATCGATTGCATATCATTTTGATTTTTTTCAAATTTGTAAGTAATATTACTTGTATTTATTAAATCTGGTTCTAGTACGCATCTAATGTTTTATTTAAATCCCAGACGAAACGCTATTAGGAAATATTTCGGCACTCTACATAGGAGGAGCCGATACAGTGACTTCTTCAGTAATGTGGCTGTTTCGCCTTATGGCGAAGTACCCGGAAATCCAAAGGAAGGTTCAAGATGAATTGGATGAAGTAATCGGACCAGATGGAGAGGTGGAATATGAAAACAGACAGAAGGTTCCTTACACTTTTGCTGTCATTCAAGAAGCTCAGCGGTTTACAAGCATAGTGCCATTTGACAGGTACTAGAAGGTAATTAATGAAAATTCACTTGTATTTGTGTAAAATCAAAATTAACGCTGTTTGGTAAGCCAGCATCTCGTTGGTATTTGTGCATACATACACATATGGCGTTCCCCGCATAACTACTAACAAGAAAATTTTCGAGGCTATATTGGAATCTTTAGTTTCTTAATGTTCGTTTTTATAACACGTGGGGACTCTTCGGAAGAATAAAAGATTAGTTTAAGTGCCAAGACCCCATTCTGTTTCCTGAGCCTCAAAATAAGGAAGCTATAGATGGATAAATTATCTTACCATTTGCGTTTTTATGATAGAAAATTTATTGGAAAGTTTAAAAGAGAGAGAAAGGTAAATAATCGCAATTTGTAAATTTTTTGTATAGTTTAGAACACAAAGTTGGATGATAAAGTATGAGCCAGGGTTTCCACGGATCCCTAAAAGTTCTTAAGAACTCTGTATTTTTGTTTTTTATTTTTAAGCGCCCTTAAGGGCACTTCGTTTTCGTCAACAGTCCTTACAACTCCATATTTTTCGTGAAATCGGAAGTGATTTATGGGATAATTCGTCATGAAATTTTATCTTATACACCGACAGCTAATACGCAGGTGATTGCATTGCACACACTCACAAGTTAAAATAAACTAACACGTAAAGGCAAAAGAACATAGTCACATGTCCGTTTGGGGGTACTTCCAGTAAAACAGTGGGAAGTGTCTTATATATTGATGCCGTTTTAGATGTTGGTTTTTAGAAAGACTGCACCCAAAATCTCTGTCTTGTGGCGTTATTAACGGTGATGTATCTTCGCCTATTGCTAAAGCCTTTTCCAAACATCTAGAATGTTATACGTATATGTCTTGTCCGTATTTGGAATGCATATACACAGAATGAACTAAGTGAATGTAAAGGATCAGGAGCTGCTTTTTCTAAGGCCTACCACAAGAGTAAGTGCTATTATTGTGTCGTCTACGGGAGCAGCACGCCAAAAGATATGCACTCTCGGCTAAGGAAAGTTGCGTACCACGAAGGAAGTATAGGATGGACCTGAACTTTTATTGATGAGAGGATACAGATTAATGGTATACATGATCACAAAGACAGAGCAGCGGAGCAATTATAGATGGAGCTGTGGTGCATAGTCCTGCCATCCTTAATAGCAGGTTGTACCTCGTGTATAATATAATATAAGCAGCAGTACGGTCCGGTATTGTGTGGAACAGACGCTTGATGTTGTCCTGCGTTAGGCATAACTCTATACGTTACTTTTCAAATCCCAGAGATTACAGCAGCGAACCAGCTGGTGTTTTAATGTTCCCACACATAATCTATAGGAGAAAAGGTCTTGGGAGCAGGCAGGCCATTTAAGTGTCAGGATATGTTGTAGGCAGTCATATATATATATATATATATACGAATTGTGACTTTTTAATATTGGAGATAGCCTGCTTTTGAAACTACCCTACACCACTTATGTAAATGCATGTTTTAATATTTTGTTTTTAAGTAAATGAACATGCGGTTTACATTAGAACAGTCCTTTATAAACAAATTCAAAACTTAATTCAACACAAAACAATAGTGTAGCTCTTTAACGTGTTAGTTATCGTTTAGCTTAAATTAAAAATGATAATTTCATATAGGAAAAGCGTCCCACACCATCCTGGGAGTCGCTACCCTTAGTTTCAGAATCTCTGATTTAATACATCGATATAATCACAGATTTATACATTACCTCAACAAATATGCTGTGAACTCCATACTACATATTCTGAAAGGGGTGAGACATCTCCGAAATTATCCGGATTCAATTGCCAGAAACTTCGTTTCTAGATATTAATCTCAGTTAAAAACACATCCTCGATCGCTGATTTCCTTTTCAATATTTAATATTTGTTTAGAATTTTATACATTTTGAAAATTTTTGCTACTTTTGCTTGTTGAATTAGGTGTCCGCGAAAGTTTTGGACGCTAAAACCAATTAAATTGTATTATACTTAATCATTATACCAAACAAATTTAATATTTTTTTCGCTAAATCCGGAAGCCCGCTAAATGCAAGCTCGTTATAAGTAGGTACTAATGTATTCTTATCACATGTTTTTGGCTCAGTGTCTCTGATGTGCGGGAATATCAAGATACAGCAGTTTTTCTTTTGTGGTGGCGTCTTACTTGGTAGCAGACAAATACAAAACAGTCATCAGATTTCTTTTACCCTTAGTGTGCAGTTGCTCTTACATTATACATTATCCCCACTTCAGTAAACATCGTGCTCCGAAAAAAGTGTGTTGGGGGTCACTGTTGTGGCTCAGTATACTCGTAATTATAATTCAAATAGTCTAAATTCATCTTAATTCTTACGCAGTGACCTCTCCCGCAAGAAGAGTGTTTATGACTGGATTGACATATTGAATTCAAATATCACTTAAATGAACCTAGTTTATTGCACAACAAAGAAATCAACTATTCCAAAGAAAAATGTCACAATTACAATTGCATTAATATGACTAGTATTATTGCTTACCGTATTCATGAATACACGATTACAAAAACAAAACAAAAAACCACCTGATATACATTTACATTAGTGCTCAAAGTAACTAGACATACAATATGCAGTTATATAAGTACTCAAAGGAACTAAACATAAAAATGCAATTATATAGATACTCTAAAGAACTAAACATACACTATGCATTCTACAGTGCGAATCATTGAACATCACACGCAAAAGGGTTCGATATAAATCGTTCAAATTTATGAATAGTTGGATGTTGTGAACTATTTAAAAAAGGATACACACAGCTGTCCGGATAGTCACTCAGTCTAATTAAGAACTATTGAAGTTCACTGAAGAAAGACCAGATGCATCAATATAGCAATGAATATGGCAGATATATACAGCTGGCAAATACCCATGGAGAACCATACCAGCGCGGGCAGTCAAACAACCCCACTGAATGATAGGAGTGAAAGGTAAGCAGTATGCATAGTAGTCTGCTACAGCCAGACGCCCAAACTCGGATTAAAACATCTCTATAAAAAAGCGATCATCGTTAGTCAAAAACGTGCCAAAATTCAATCTTAAAAAAAAAACAAAAAAACTACGTATAACCAACGAAGAACAGGATTCCTATTTATACGCATTTCTATTTAATAACGTAATCCGTAAATCGCTTAGGCCCTCGCTAGCGTGTGAGAAGGAAAGAGGAATGACCATTGTTAAGACCGGGTTTTATGATATTGCTGATGCCACCATTGGTAACTGAAATGATTCGGCTTTAACCCACTAGCTATAAAGCCACGTCTCCGACGTAGGCACAACAAGTGCATCCATCACATTAAACATTACTTTTATTTGAGAAAACTTACACCTGCATGTAAAAAGCAAGTGTAAATGATGCAAATCGCATTATAATATAGATTTTAGAGATACGCTATAAATGCTAATGACGATGGCTATTTTGTGTTACCCGAGGAGACCAAGTTGTTTCTTTTAATAAAAAGAAAATACGGGTGCGTTTAAAAGCTAAAATATTATTTTGTGTTGAATTTATTTAAATAAGACCGCTCTAATTTTTGAAGGATACATTCATTTTTTTATGAATAAGATATTAAAATATGCGTGTACCTATATGAAAAATACATGCACTAGGTAAACAAAACGTTTTTATGTATATACTAGGCTGAATGGGGAGGGGGTGCGTGACATCCGCATGGAAGTGTAAAGGGTGAGTAACGTCCGCATGTAGGTGTAAAGGGGGTGCAGGATTAAGGCGTAAAGGGATGCAGGATTAAAGCGTAAAGGGGTGCAGGATTAAGGTGTAAAGGGGGTGCAGGATTTAGGTATAAAGGGAGTGCAGGATTAATGTGTAAAGAAGCGTGCAGTTTGAGATCCACTGATGCAGTCGGTAGTGAAGAGGTGAAAGTGCAATATGGATTTTGGCATAACTAAACTGGTTCTTAGGAAATATAATTTGCGTCCTTAGCAACTCCTTAGAGTCTTCTTATTTACTACTTTGGAAAAAGAGTGGAAACCCTATGACCATGGTTAGTATAATTGTCTTTTATGAAGAAATTATCTCATTACAATAATAACGATAATGATAATTTTACCGAAAAACACGCAAGCAGATGACTACAAATCATATTTTACATCTACGGAGTGACCCATATAGATTATACCTTCTAAGGAAAGGAGGAGGAGGGCGAGGCCTCTTACAAATTAAACTGTCAAAGGGGAAAAGTGACTTTAATGAATATTAAAATAGAGGTAATGAAAATATCCTAATAGAAATGAGAAGAGAACAGATGAGAAGAAATTTACTTATTCAATCGATATACAGTGGTCATTGATACATCTGTTGCAACATCTATTTGACTATACAAATTGAAACTTGATTAAATTTGGAGAACCTTGACAATACTGGCCTCAAGGAAGCTAATAAAAATATCAGGATCACAAAAGTTCTTTAAATTAAAAGAGCAAAAAAGTCGTAGAAATTGGAAAAACAAATCCCTCCATGGGCAATACTTAATAATAGACTTTATCTGCCATGAAATATCAGTGGCCAAGGTCTGACACGTCAAACAGGAAGTAGAAGAATAAAAAAGAGGACCGGCTAAAAATGTCAACCGAAGTTCTGAAAGAATGTTGATAGAGGTATCCAAAGCAAAATTATTGAAATTCGAAGAATCTAAGGAAGAATTTAAAAAAGACACTTTCTTGAGACGAAAAGCAGAAATAGTACAATGAAGCCTTCCACGGACAACATTTTAGGACCACCATGGAAAAAAAATCAATGGGGAGCAAACTTGGAAGTGGTTTCGGAAGAGTACACTGAAGAAACAAACTAAAGGGTTGTTAATGGGTGCACAGGAATAGGCCTTAATGATGAGCGTAAATAAAACAAAAATTGAAAAATCAAACCGTAAAAGCAAATGTCGTCTTTGTAAAGAAGCAAATGAAACAGTGCATCACTTTACATGTGGATTCAAAAAAAATCGCTCATACAATTTGGAAAGACACAATAAACTAGCTTCAATAATTAACTGGCACATATATAGGGTATTATACATAGATTAAACACACTATTAACAACAGAAATAAAAAAGGGCATGCTATTCTTTAATTAACAGCCATTTAATTTATAGTAATTCGATGTGGGGAAAAATCGGCAAAGTCAATGAGATCAAAATAAATAAAATGCAAAATAAAACAATTGAAAAATTATGAAGTAGTAATACATCTCAAATGAATTCAGATATAAGGAAGAAATTTAAAATACTGAAAGTTCGAGATTTTTGTAAACCCGAAATTGCTATATACATATATAAGAAAATAAACAAACATTAGTTTTCAGATATTATAATATTGGAAAAAAAAACTAATATACATGATACAACAAATGAAGACCTATATTTATATACACCAAAGAGCAATAAAATGAATAAACCACAGGAGAAGATCAGTTATGCAGGAATAAAGGTATGGAACAATATAGAAGAAGACATCAGGAGCAGCGTAACACTTGAACAATTCAAAGCAAGATTAAAAAATGCAATATTACAAAAATATATTTAATGATTACCATAAATGATTTGGAAAGATCTATAAGGACTCAAGTTTGCTTATTCTTCCTAAGTAAATACTAAATAATAAAAGAAGATTACTGAAAATGACCTAGTCAAGATCCTGAGGAACTTCCGTATCCAAATTGACTAAAACCTCACACATAATACACCTAATCTAACAAGGGTGGGGTAAAAAGCAAGTTTAGATGGTAGATGTGGCTGTTCCTGGTGACTCAAGAATTCAAGAGAAAGAATTTCACAAAATTTCCAAACACATAGATTTACAAATCAAAGTCGAAAGGTCATGGAAAAAAACAGTTGCCATCCCACTAGTAATAGGAGCATTGAAAGCAATCCCACCAAATCTGGAAAATCAACTTAATACAAGAGGAATTGGCAAAATGGTAGTGCACCAACTGCAGAAAGCCGCTTTGCTTGGAACTGCCCACAACCTAAGAAATTATTTTTGTTATCTCAAGATTCTCAAGTCCTTGGGAAGGGCCCGATATTAAAAAATATATGCAGTAGTTAAATTTAAGATGGACTGTGCAAATGCGAAAAATAAGTATACTGCTTGTCACGGAGTTATAAAGAAGTGTATAGGCTATATAATGACATAATGAGGTGTTATTTATAAAAATTTTCTTATACAGTGGAACCCGCCTTAACGGACCGCGCTCAATTGCGGTTACCCCGTTTTTACGGTCAGATAACAATTCCCCGGCAGAAACTGGTTTATAGTAATATATGTCAAACCCCTTCATAGCTGTAACTCTCAGACACGGACGCGGACACTATTTTCATGATTTATTTCATTAGACTAGAACCCCTGCACAGACGGGGCAAAATACGTTTGAACTTTAACTTTCACTAGAGGCATTTCTCACAACAAGAAACTAAGGATAAACGGGACGAGATCTAAGGGGAATTCCTCCACACATTAACAAAAGTGGCAATTGACTCGGAGTCGCCAATTCAATTGACTAATGCTTAACAAGGACTTTGATAATAAATAAATCATATAGTGATAGGTTACATTGAGCGAAATTAATAAACAACCATCATCACAAAATTATTGCAGTTCAAATTTTTTTATTATCGTTTACTCGAGCACGACACAGGTCGTACAACTAGCGTAAAACCGAAGGTATATTTCTGAAAGCGTAACGCCGGAAAAGCGACGGATTTAATCTTCCAATTAAAAATATATTCCCCAGAAGAAGGATTAGTGTGTAAAACAAACCAAACAGACACTGAACTTTTTTTTATGGTAAATCAATTTTAATATTTAACGTTTTGTTGTAAATTTACTTATTATATTCAACAAATGCCTACGTTTATAATAATTACCTTAAACTTATTTTATGTGATCCAAAGTACACAAGTTTCGAAATGAAATATTTAAATGTTGGAAATGTAATATTTCGACTACTTCAGAATGAATCTTTCTTTTACGGTCACCCCTCTTTTATGGAGAATTTTTTTTGTCTGGCGAGAGACCGCTGATGAAGGGTTTTACTGTACTATTATACACAAGAAAGCAACATGCACTTTAACGCCATGAAGGATCTTCATTTGAAAATATAAGAAAATATATTTAGACCAGACATATAAGGAAGGAAAATTACTTTGTGAAATCTTCATCCAACAATCGATAGATAATATTTAATTATGATGGTGATGATGCCGTAAATATACTTTATTGGAGCAAAATTGTTTAAAAGTATGCAATTTCTGTAGAAATTAATCTAACCTTAAAAACATTCATCGTTTTGGCCAAGTACAGTAATAAGAACGGAATTGTACGTAATTACTTTTATTATAGTGATTATTTTTTATGCTTACATACATTTAAGTTTGTGGGTTTTCACTTTAGAGCAGCTTATGACTTTGAACTAAGGGGCTACACCATACCCAAAGGGACTATGCTGACAGCTAACACGTGGGCCATTCATAATGACGAAAATGTTTTTCCGAATCCTGAGAAATTTCAGCCAGAAAGATTTCTGTTAACGGACAAAAACGGAAGGGATATTCCGAAGCTCTTTTCGTTTTCAGTAGGTAAGAAAAATTGCGGTGAATATACACTATCTTCTTATGTAATATAATCGCTAATCTTGGCTGTGTGCTAATGTGGTATGTGTTTGGTTTGGTGCCTTTACAACGGCACTACGTATGTGGTGAAAGAATTTTACCCGTATGTAACGGAGAAATTTTGAGTGGCCGGTAACAATATTTTAAAGTCACATATAATAATGGTGGAAGATTGTTGTGGCCGCATTAAAAACCGTATAGTGTAACACTTTGTACATTGTGAAATTGAAATGCCCGGTTCGTGGCTCCTTCACAATTAAACCCATATGCTAAATTCGAATAAGATTGGAATTCAATGAGATTGGAATTCATAAATATAATAATAACATAAAATGTTTATTAAAACTATTTACATTAAATACACCTACAAGAAATAATGATAGGACTACTTCCTTTAAAATATGTTAATTTCCTACTGTATATATGTTAACCCATTGTACGATTTTTATTACTCTTATATCAGCGGCTTATCAATAACTTATAACTTACATAATTAATTGTCAGTTATCTAAAATCACAACCTTTAACTTCCTACTAGACTCTGAGAGTAGTTGTAAACGTAATAGGAGTTACATGGGCGTCAGGAACTTTCTTCTCGATCATCGCGTGCGTGGATAGAATACGGGTCTATCCGTAATATCATCTTCTATGACATCTTCCGTCACGTAAACGTATGGTAGGGACTTAATTCATTTTTATCTCCTCATACGCGGGACCTATGCAGAACATCTCTCACAAGAAACGGGCCCTCGGTGGGCCCCATAGGGCCTTTTCCTACAGCCTTTCGCAATTTGAATTAGAACTTCCTTTTTTCAGGTTAAAAGAATAACCCAAATTCTCCTCGAGCTCCAACCAGAAAGACCAAAAAACCTTTCATACTCTCTCCTTCTCTTCTTTTTTAAACTACGCCTCTGATTGGCTAAATTAAGGTAGTACGTAGGAACTAAAAGCCAATCAACGAAATGGCGGGAAAAAGGAACTTATTTCCCACCACGCTACTTCTAAGAATTAGACACGTTAACGACGTCGTTGGCGGGGGGGAGGGGTAACTAATCTTACACATGGGTGAAAGGCCGCTGCGTCTGTGACAACTATAAAAACAACTTTTGCCTTATAGCTGTACTTAACGAAACGGAAGATTACAATAGTTATACGATAAGCGATCTCCGCAAAAGTGAATCATTTCCTTTTACCAATGAAAACTTAAGTGTAAACTACCCAATTGTTGAACGACATACCTTAAAAAAAAACGATCAGTAACGACCCATCTGACATCGACAAGGATTCGTTATAAAGGATAGGTCATTTAGCCTAAGCTAATGGGTTTGTTTCGGTCGAACAGGTGCCGCTCTAACGACCACGATATGTACAACTATTATCTATTAAGATGTTCGCAGGGACGGATCCTCACACTAATCTGACACTTTCATTAATATGTTATAAAAGACCTTCATTTACAGCAGGAAAGAAGCTGTAGGAATTTTTTGCGAAAAATGCGATATCTGGAATACATAAATATATTTTTATATAATAATTTATGTTGAAAGTATATTGCTTCAAATCATTAATTTTTATTTAAAATTAATTGCATGTGTTTACCATTTATTTATTTTCACTAATTCGGCAGTATCTTTTCCACACACACACGCAAACATGCACATACCGGTATATTATATATTAATTGTTGATTATCAATACATTATATATTAATAATTAATTATCGGTATATAATATATTAATTATCGATATATTATATATTAGTTATTAATTTTAGGTTTATTGTGTATCAATCATTAACTATCGGTATATTATATATTATAAATATTAATTTTCAATATATTTTATATTAATTATCGGTGTATTATGTATTAACAAAAATTAATTTTCAAACGTTTTAGGAAAAAGAAACTGTCCGGGGGAGACAGTGGCTTGGATGGTAATTTTGCAGTTTTTTACTGCCGTGATGCGGAAATTTACAATTTCTGCTCCACCTGGATGCAAAGTTAATTTTGAAGTTTTCGATGGGCTAGTTGAGCATTTGAAACCACAGCCACTATGTTTCCGAGAAAGATTTTGACTCGCCATCATTTAAAACTATCAGATTTTCTTCAATCTTTATATATGCTTTATTCTAATTTTGTTATTTGAAGAATCAATATAGCATGAAAAAATGCTTGCAATAACTGCTAGACCTGAAAATGTCACAATATCAAGTTTAATCCTTTTGTTCTGGTAATTTGCTGTGCATTTGGTTTAAGTAACATGAACCTATAACTACTACGGTATCTAATGTTTCACAATGTATTTATAATTAATATTCTTTTTAACGTTTCATAATGCACCTATATAATTAATATTGTATACCATATTTCATAATGTATCAATTCTAAAAATGATACAGAATACAATAAATTGAATTCAAGATTTAAGTTTTACTCGTTCGACAACGTAGTGTAGTAATGGAAATTTAATTAATTTTTTCATTCTCGAGATTTTTCGTGGGTGTGAGTGTATATATTTTTTTTCTCCGAATCTTTTAGGGCAAAAAAAAAAGGTTTTGATTTGAATAAAAAATAGATTATCCGAAATTGGTTTCCTCAAATAGTTCCACTAGAACTACCCTTTCAATAATAAGATAGCTATATTTTCCTTATTCATAAGTCATGTACATCACTGTATTCAATAGCTTAGCGGCCAAAGTGTCAAGATAGTTCGAATTCAGACTAAGCAAGTGTGAGGTATGAGCACCAATAAATACCATATCAAAACATGGAGATTTTACATAGATATCAACATCGACGAAGCACCATCGATATTTGAAAAAAGAGGTCTCTAAACATCGATACTTATTTGATGTTTCACCGATGTTTTAAAATTTTTGTTTACGACCTAAAATTATCGTTATTTTAATTTTTATTATTACTTTGTATCTTGGAACATCGTTATACAAAATAAATAGAATTATTTATGAAAAGTAATACCAAATTTAAATTGCATTGTTGTTATGATGTAATGGTAATTTACCATTATGTGTGAGATAACGAACCAACTGGGCATTCTAAAATACATTTGTATAGAATGTAAATGAGATCTGAGGTACTTCGCTCCCCTAGGAAGTCGTCATACGTGACAATCTTCATGATACTGACGTCACGTGAAGGTATAAAATCTCTGTTGGCGAATGTTTTGTACGACGGGCAGGCTGGTTCCTGCAACGTGTACCAACCTAGGACAGACCGTTTCTTACCGAATCGTAAGCTATGAGCCGTGGAGCTCAGGTTAGGAGATTCGATTAATTTTTAACTAATTGTTATTATTTGTTCAGTCATTGTCACTACTTTATAGTTCTAATGGAATTTGATAATCCTTTCAGCCACCTTACTTTAGGGAGAGGCTCCGCTCTGTGATAACCTGAAGTGGCCGATTAAAGAGAATCCTATTAGAGATTATTTGGTTTCTAATGAAAATATTTACGTTGTGCTAAGTGAATTCGCTTGAATAAAAATAAGTAATATTGCCAACAGGTTTGATTGTCGTTTTGTACCTGATCGTCTCGCCCGTAAACTGATAATATTTATGTAATGTTCCATGACTTAATGGAAGCTTGTAGAAAAGCGTTACAATGATTCTGCTTGGTTTTATTAAAACTAGGATATTAAATTATCGAAATCTTAGATTAAATTACAAATCTTCTACGTTATAAAAAAAAAAAAAAATTGATATTACAGTAAAATCATCGATGTTCAGCCCTAAAGAATAGACTAATTCCGTTTCTTTGGAAACTAGGATCCACAGATAGATCGGCTTGCCGATTTATTCATCTTGTCATAAATAGCAGCCGATAATTAGCAACTGATTGAAAAAGCTAAAAATCATCGGTAAATAGACTCATTGTATTAGCCATCGGCTGATGTATTGGCCGATGTTATATTCCCCCCACCCTTAATAAAAATCGGGGAAATAAATCTTAATTTTCGGCTTTACCGCCGCAAACTTTTCAACTTTTTTCCGCAAGCGCCTTTTACATCTTTGTAAACATATCAAATCAAGCCATTTTCACATTTTAAACTTTTCCTCTACGGCCTACTGGGATAGAAATCTTAAATTCGTAGAACCTATTTTTCTCTAGATCCAGAATTGTCTGAGAAGTGATAAATTCGGTTTCGGCCGTCGCTCTTCGACGTGTGAGGAACGTCGAATTTCGCCTTTTCTTTGTCTCGCGCCTTTGTGATTCTTACTGCTTAATTTCTATCCTTCGAGTTTTTGTTTATCTAAAAAGGCTTCCGTGTACCTTACGTACAGTGACGGTTTTAGGATGGGGTCGAGGGGCCATGGCCATCCAAATATAACCTGATTTTACTAACCTTCCTATGCGCACAAGCCCCTCTTCGGCGGCTATGCATATAGGCAGAAATTTGTGCCGCCAAATTTTTTTTTGTCTAGGGTCACCACAGCTTATATAGGATGAAGCTGAATTTTGATTACGTTTCTAGTGTATTCCGAAAGGAATTTCTCGTTTTAGTTTCGGTTTGAAGTTCAGAGTATGTTAAGACAGTGCGTCGTTTCCCGCCTTCATTTTCCTAGCAACTGTTGCGTCCATTTCATCTGCCCGTTGAACACGATTGTGGATTCTCGGTTGTTTCATTTTCATCGGAATTTATATCCTTCGTGACATACTAACACTTGTGTAACCACGTAGAGGGCCAAACGGCCCGAGCCCCTCCTCTTTTGCTAAAAAAAGGAAAAATTATTTCTTCAATGGACACTGACATTATTTTTTAAAAGCAGTAAAATTAAAAGTAGTGACGATTACAACGATACTTCCCTAAACTCGGGTGACATTGATGAGATTACTATTGACGCAAGCAACAGCAATGGCTGTCTTCAAACGCTTTCCGGGAGATAAAGGTAGACCAAAACGCAATATTAAACACAGCTGAAATTCTGATTGCAAATATTTCTAATTATGTCAAGAAATCTAACCTCACTGATGAAAATAGGTTAACAGTGATAAAAATTCTTTGGGAATCATATGTAAATTGAGATTTTTCCCACGACCGCCACTAGCATGGGCGCCCCGAGGGGGATGCAAGGGGTGCACTTGCACCCCCTTGGCTTATGAAAAAAAGGGAAAAATACTAACTACATAAAAAATTATAGTCCAACAATATTATTCAATTAGAAGTTTTCCTGGATGCATCACCTATCATATAAATATATGGCGACCCATGGGGCAAGGAATTCGAGCCCACCCTAGCCGTTTAAAAATTTTATTTGCCCGATTCTGCCATACATTTACTTTCAAAAAAATGTACAGTCACATTTTAATATAAGATACTTTTTAGTTCATTTATAAATTGTCAAGCAGTATCAGTTAATTTTGTAACATTTTATCATCTTGCAGCTTTGTCACTAACACGTTTTTCAGCCCTGAGAAAGAGGTAACAATTTTTCTCAGATCCCCTAGAAGTACTCATATGGGCACCCATGGTTACTAGTGCTGTATAAAATTAAGGAAAATCTAATCATAGTCAGAAATTCTGCCCGTCTAAACTAAGTAAGCATAAATATCTAGCTTAATCAAAGGCAGAAGACAGTGCATATAGGAAATTTTGTGTCCTCTCTTTTTACCCCAAGAAGTCTGTTTACGATCGGCACAAGCTGCAGATCAACTTGTTAAAAAAACGTAATAATCGGATGGCGGCCTTGGTAAAGTTCAGCCAACATAGAACTTTTCTCTATCATAAGGATTCAATTCACAAAGCCGATGAGTTTTTAAAGGTCGCAAAAGGAAAAAAGGCTTCCGTAGATCAAGTAGTGGACAGAGGGCAAGCAAAAGCAAGTTTTGCACAATAGGCTTATTTTTCAATCTGTTACTAAAACGGTGATTTTTTGTAGAAGACAAGGGCTGGCAATTGTAAAATTTTATAAATAAAATTTACAACTATTTCTAATTATTTAAGTATCTTTCACTGTAAAATTACTAGTAATTAAATGAAGGTAAACGAAAACAAAGTCCGTAACTGATATGGTCTTTGGCCATTTTTTCCACAAAAGGTTCCTACCACCGCAGGACAAGTGGTGCTAGGAATTTTTTCTCCCCTCACTTGGGAATGTTTTGGATTCATCGTTGCGTACTATACGTGAATTTTTTTTTTTTGCTATACCTACGCAAAAACCCGAAATGCGAAGTTTTGGTTTAACGGATAGCTAGAAATCGAGAAGAAAAAATAGTCTAAAGCGGAAATGACACTTTGACATGGCCTTACGTTACAAGCTAAGAAAAATAAACTGAACTACAACAACGGCAAGCCCTTGGCTTTCAAGCGAGCGAAAGCACATTTCGACAGTTCAAAGTTAAGTAGTGCTGTCTCATTACACAAACATGCAAAATCATGGAAGGCCGGACTGGCATCATTTAGTCTCCGACGGCCCCTAGCAGAAACCACGGGCGTCGATAGTGCGGGGACAGGGAGAGAGACCAGTCCCCCAATGTTGTTGTTAGGGTTCCATATCCCCATCCAATTTCAAACAAAATGTCTTCTACTGGCATGTTGTCTCCCCCAAATATTTTATGCCGTCGGCGCCAATGGCAGCAACTAAAAACTCAACACAACCCAGTTGGTTGTGCTTTTACTTTACTGGTTGTTCAGTCTTGAACTGATTTTGTGTATTCTCAGAACAATAGATGGCGCCACTCCCGGGCTATTTTATTCTTTTTTTCTGTATTTTCTAAAACTGTTTAGTTTTGGTTTGGAAATCAGCGTCAGCTAAGGGTGTTGGCTGATAGCGTAAACTCGAAATCTCTAAGTCTTGTTTTGTCAATTCAGTAACATCACTGGTTATTTATATTCGAAGCCTGTGTACTTCAATGAATTAAATCCATCATTCTTTTTGTCATATGTGCATCAGTCTCGTGAATCTTATTCCTGAAAATTAAATTTGATTTGTGGTTACAAGTGCTATTTGAAACCTAGTGTTTTTCTTTCTATATTGGATATTTAAGCTGGTTGGTATAATTTCTTCACCTTATGTATTGATTTAAAAACCATCAAATCAAGTCATGTACAACTTCAATTAATATACATTACATTCCACTATTTTAGAAAGCGAACTACATAAAAATTTCATTAAGTGCTTACATAGTTGGATTTGGTCCAGTCTACCCGTCGTATAGTTTCTTTTGAGTAAAAGTGAACAAAGATATTTCTAATATGCCCCGCAAAACTTCCTCAGCGTTTAATAAATTCCAGCCGTGTTGCAAGGAAAGGAAAAGATTTGCACACAGTGTTGAAATTGAAATTCAACAGAAAAATTTCTGTTTATTAAGAGCTTTATAAATTAAATTGCAAAATATTGACAGAAATTTAAATGAGGCATATATTGATTTATCTCAAGTGGAAGCTGATGAGCTGTTTGGAAACTTTATTGAAACACAAGATCTGTTGTTACAAACACAGGCGGAAATAGATTTCAATATCAAAGATGAAAATTCTCAAGCAAAAATTGTTAGAAAACATTCTCATGTTTCTTTAAATTTGCCAGAATTCGATCTGTCTGCCTTTAATGAGGATCCAGAAAACTTGTTGAATTTTAAGGAGATTTTTGAAACCTCTATCATTCAGAATAGTCAGTTGACTAACTTACAAAAGCTGCAGTATCTCCAAAGTTCTGTACAAGGAGATGCTTCGCGATTAGTGAAAGGATTTTCTATTTCGGAAGATAATTTTATTCAAGCTTGGGAAAATTTGATTTCCAGATTCTACAATAAACGAGAATTGGCCTTTCGCAAATTGCAAACATCTTAAATTTAAAAGTAAATAAATTTGTCAGTGCAAAATCGCTGCATGATATTCTAGATACCTGTAATTAATCATTATTAAATCTAAATACCTTGGGCTTTGAGAAAAATTCTTTGAGAAAAATTCATTTGTTGATATGATATTAATGTATGTTATAAAAAACAAATTTAATAATTCGTTTGGGAACTCTTGATAGTCAAGATATTCCCAAGTTTGAAAGCTTTATTCAGTTTGTAGAAAACATGCACGTAACCTGCAGGGACTTGTTTTTAAGGAATCTAAATCCGAGAAAGTGTTTCATATAGACTATAAATCTAAATTTGAACCCACAAGGGTTCTTTCTTTCTTTTTGGTTTTACGGCTCAAAGACTACAGTGGTCATGCTGCGCCGGGACCTACTGTTTTCCGAGGAATCCGAACCTCTTAAGGCCTGGGGAACCAAACCCCGGACTACAGTGAGCAGTGCGATCTTTTATGAGATCTCTGAGTAAGCGTTCTTTTTGCACTGCTGGGAGTCGAACCCGGATTAGCCGCGCAATAGGAGAACGCGTTACCACACTGCGCCACCGCAGGGCGAACCCACAACGGTTGCATTTCATAATGAAACTATTATATCAAATGACACACTTTGCAAATTGTGTAAATCTATTTACAAAGTATATTACGAATTGTCTACCTGTGGAAAAATGGGAAAAGACCAAAGGTTTGACAGAGCCCATGCTGCCTGTAAGTAAGGAGATGGTGTTGGGAAAAAATATATATGAAAAATTGCTGCTTAGGCCTAAGTTTTGTAAACAGTTGAACAAACAAACAGAAATTATATCACTTAGCAAGTTTTTTCAGCTTGTTTCTTTTTATCTTATGTTGTAAAAGTTCCATAAGCTCATTGCACATCTGGGTTCAATATTCCATGTTCATCCAGTAACAGTTGAAAACTAGGACGGAGTAAGAACACGTACGACATTGTCATACGGCATCCAAGCAGTATCTGCTTTAGAATTTTGAAATGATGTTGATGGTCCCACTGGATGGAAGAAATGGATATTACATTCCTTCTCTGATTGTTGCAGCTCAATAACTTGTGTAAGCCACCAATGAGAATCATAAATGCATGCAGTGTAATCCATTCCTTTAAGTTCAAGAGAAAGATCCAGTGAAACTTTGGTGATGTTGATTTCTTCAAAATCTTGTGAATTGGATGTGATAAAACACTTTATTCGCTTGCAGTTTACAGGTATAAATCGATGTTTGGATGCCATATGACAATGTCTTACATGTTCTTACTCCTTCCAAGTTGTCAACTGCTACTGGACGAACATGGAATATTTAACAAAGGTTGTGCAATGGGCTTACGGAACTTTTACAACGTAAGATAAAAAGAAACAAGCTGAAAAAACTTGATAAGTTATATAATATTTGTTGTTTGTTCAACTGTTTACAACATGCAGGCCTAAGCAGCAAGTAACATGCATTTCTTGTAACTATAATGATAATTTTTTGTATGTACACGCACATATAATTTCTGTTTGTTCAATTGTTTACAACATGTAAGCAAATACCATATTGTATTCCTTGTAACTATAATGATAATTTTCTTGCATATACATAAATATAATTTTCATTTGTTCAATTGTTTGCAACATGTAAGTAGCACTTAAAATAACGCATTTCTTGTAAATATTATATAATGCTAATTTCCCTGAATATACTTCTTATATTACATTCTTTTCTGATACATATATATTCATAGTTTTATTCACAACTTCGGACTAAAATATTTTTGTTACTATGCAAAACAAAGTAACTAAATTTTATTATGTTGTTGTACCTAATAGAAGCCACAGTTATATGAATTTCAGAATCTCGCTTTGAACCCCACTGGCGATAGAGCTTTTGAAAAATCGGAAATTGGAAAATCCCCGTTTTCAACAGGGAAAAACCGTCGGAAGGGCTTTAAACACTCCAGTTTTCTTTCTCCCCTCAGGTAAAGTCTGCTGTTACTTTAGTACTTATAAAATAAATTTGGTTTGAGTGTATTGTCCCCTTCCCGTGAGAAATAGACTCATAAAATGAGAAAATGCAAATTTCGACGGTACATTTGGACTGTTATTAAATTTGAAAAATTATAGCAAATGACGAAGCAAAGTTCGACCCAAAATTATTAGCACTTTATTCAAAGCAGGAAGTTTTTAAATTTTTTAGTTTTCTCAAATAGACGGAAAGTTATGTTATTTTCCGCACATGCTTGTAATTGATAAAATGTACGTTTCGCGCAATCTGGTGACCTCTCTGCCGCACGGTAAGAAAATTTCAATTTCTAAAATTGGTTTTGGACTCTCTAGACATATATACATACCTGTGAAAAATCTAAAAAATATTAAAAATGGTGCAGCAACCAATTTAAAAAAATTTTTTTTTTGAAATAACATGCATGGAATGACCCGAACTTCTATATCAAAGCACATAATAATAATGGTTAGCGCTTGTTCAAGTTCGAATTGCTCAAACCGAAAGACGGTGAAAAATCGTTCATTGGTTATTTCTTTTCACAAGTAAGCTAAATGTTTAGGAACATCATACGTTAATTTGAGAATTTTCGTTATATTTTTCCTTCCCAAATAGCAATGCATATTGAAAAACGATGTGCGTCCTGCCAAATCTATCCGGTTGTAGGCAAATATTTGTGATAAATTTTAATATAAATTCATTGTGCCGACTATATATATTTATTTATTTATACTACTAAATGAAAAATAGGTAGGTATTCTAATAAAATACGAAAAATGAAATTTGTACTTATTTAATCTTACAAATAAATATTATGAAAGACATGAGATAAAATTTAAAAGCAAAAATTAAATATCATTGCAAAGGTCTATGAGTATAATGTCCTTCATAAAGTAGCTCTGTGGTTTGAACCTATAGCGGTGGCGCACCCAGAATATTCCCAAGGAGGGGAACGCTGTTCCTACCCACTGCACCCCTGGTTTTAGGGGAGGGTGGGTTATGTTTTCAAATGCTGCTATCATAAAAATAATGCTTTTAAATGGTTCTGGGGGATTTCAACCCACTCCCCCCCACCTGGCTGCACCAGCGGGTGTAGTAACTAGCCTCTAGGTTTTGCACCTAACGCTTTGCACATAACTCTTATTTGTAAGTTTGTTTTTCTAGGAAAGGCTAAGCCGCTCCTAAAAGCGTACTTATGACATTAGCGGCCCAAGGCGAAACAAATTTTAGCGACCCTAAGAAATGTTTTAACTTAGCACAATGATTAAAAAAAACCAACTGATCGAGGTTTAGCATTACAAAATAAAGTTCTTCACTGGTCCAAACGGCAAAGGTAATGAGAAGATAATGAAGCTCAATTAAAAATGAACATTTATAAACAAAGTTAGCTAGGAATATAGCAGTTATTTGGCATTTCTTGCTTGGATAAATGAAACATTTGATTCTCTAGATAAATGAAAGGGTTTTGGAATACAGTGAGCAGTGAGATCTTTATGAGATCACTGAGTAGGCGTTCTCTGCACTGTAGGGTTATCAATTACGATTTCCACATTTATAGATTTGGTTATTGTTCTATGACGGATTGAAGAACGATGGAGCGGTGATAGGCTCCATAATATCACCGATAGATTATAAGTTATGTCAGAAGGGTTTTAGCACGTGCGTCAACTCACGTGGATTGTTACCCTAGAACCTTATCTCAGTTAAGTCAGGGATACCAGGATAGAGATGAATCATGGAGACTGGACTTGTAACCCGCTATAACCATATAGAGTTCAGCCGAAGGCCCATAACATCAGGATACTTTGAATAGAGGTTACCTCCATGAAAGGATCAACCCCGAACATATTGATGTAAACACTGAACCGGTTCCGCAGAACGATCAGAACCACGTTCTGATTTTAGGTAGAGCAGTTCATCCGATAAGCATCAAAAA
>QLNU02014802.1:198372-221506 GCA_006491805.2 Dysdera silvatica | reverse complement strand
CTCTCCCATTGGAAATGCTGGAGGAGATAGCAGTACCCAATGCAGTATGAAAATTATAACACAGGCTTCTGACAGTGCTTTGCGCCCCAGTCAAGATATAACCACCAAAACAGGAAAACCACTCTAGGGCATTTCTTGGTTAACAGAAATGAACATGCACATAATGTGCACATACCATGAAGTCATCCAACTTGAATCAAATTTAACAACATATAGGCAAGCGCTACACACAAAATTTATTCAACCATACCCCCATTTTAATGTTACCGAACAGAGAGTTTCAGATCAACGTCGGGCAATAGTACTAAGAAATTTCATTCCCCAAACCACACTACAAACGCTGTAGGAAGAAGTAGCAAAAAGTTTGGGCAGAGGGTCAACTTAAAAGGACTACCAAAATGGGACAAGGGAAACAACACTTGCGATAAATAATGTAGTAGTAAATGCACAAGATATGACAAGGGAAACAGGGACTGCAGAACACATTATAGCTGAACACGATATTGAATTGGAAAAAGTAGCCGAGGAATACTACAGAGCCATTGTAGAATTTGCAGGTTTGAACCCAACTGCAAGACCTATACCAAAGCAGCAACCACCACGAAAATTTTGGAAAGCTTTGGTGAATTTAAAGACGCATGTCCTACTAGAATACTTGAAAGAACATAACACATTTTTAGACATTCACACACAGCTATTTGCTGTGCAGCTGCAGCAGCAACAAGAACCAATGGACTAGAAATTAGAGTCCCCACCTCAAAGTTTGTGACAAGTAAAGCGTCACCATGGGATGCAAATTAGAGAACAAAATGTGAATTACGAGGACATATCGGAAAGATAACACAATATATACACGGAAACCATAAAAGGAAGTTAGTTAAGGGAGAAAAATTTGTTTTAGGAAGGCCAAAATACACAAAACACGAAAAACCTTGACAGCCTGAAGCAGAAACTAAATGCCTACAGCAAAAGGATATGGTGATACAAAGAAAGCGCTGTTAGAAAGGCACAGAACAAATTGCAAAATACAGGCCAATAACATGACTTAACGCCCTTTACAAAATCCTTACTGAATGCATCTCCGAAAAAGTAGGACAAAACTGCCGCATAAATAACATACTGACTGGGGAACAGAGAGGATGCCAGAGAAACACACTGGGATGCAAGGAAAGACGGATAATTGATTTTGTGATCCTAGAACAAGACAAGAAACAAAAGTGAAACCTTAATACTGCCTACACTGACTACAAGAAAGCCTTCGACTCGGTGCCCTACTCATGGTTAATCGAGATCCTGAAAATATATAAAATACACTTCACCATAGTAAGATTTCTGGAGCATAGCATTAAGAGATGGAGAACTACAATACATCTCAGAGAGCAAAACAAAGTACTATTAATCAACGAAATACCTATTAGAAGAGGCATATTCCAAGGGGATACCCTTAGCCCCCAATTGTTCTGCCTATCACTAAACCCTCTATCAAGAATGCTAAGTAAGAGCAACTATGGCCACATGATCAAAAAAGCCAAGAAAAACCTCCAGAAGGTATCACACCTCATGTACACGGACGATATAAAGTTATATGCACCGTCTATCCCTCAACTCCGCCACTTGATCCAAATTACAGAGGCATTTTCAAACAACATGGTGATGGAGTTTGGTCTGGATAAATTCAAAATACCTGGAGGCGCCAAACAAATGAAACTAGATGGGATTATACTGGATAACGGAGGAATGATGGAAACCATTCAAGAACATGAAACATATAAATATCTAGGAATAATGCAGGCCCAAAGACAAGAACATAAACTAGTCAGGACAAAGCTCACACAAATGTACAAGGACAGGCTAAAAACAATATTGAAGATCAAGCTGAATAGCAAGAACATCACACAAGCAATTAACTTCTTTGCATTCCCAGTACTAACATACTCCTTTTGGAATCATCAAATGGTCAAACATAGAACTAGAGGATCTACAACGGGTAATGAGAACTACACAAACAAAATACAGACAACTACATCCGTCAACAACCCAAAGAAAAACTATTCCCAGAGAGGATGGGGGTTGGGGGTGAGGGGGTCTAGGATAAACCTACCTGAAGGATCTCCATGAGAAGCAAATGCATAACATGACGCAGTACTTCTTCGAAAAGAGCAGGCAGTCTTCTCTCATTGAAGCAAGAACAGTAAATGCAGGCTGCGTAAAGTAAAAGATGAGACAGTTGACCACCTAATCAGTGGCTGTAGTAAGGTATCTCAATCGGACTGCAAAAAAAGACATGCCAGAGTGATCTCCCTAATTCCCTGGAATATCTGTAGAAATTACGAGATCCCAGTAACCAAGAACTACTGGGAACATGAAGCAAAAAAGTGACAGAAAACGACTAAATAAAAATCCTGTGGGACTTTCGGCTTTAAACAGACAGACATTTAAAACACAATATACCAGACATAACATTGGTGAAGGAAAAACAGGTATTTATCATCGACATTGCAATACCAGATGACAGCAGAATTAAAGAGAAGGAATTCGAAAAAATCTCCAAATATCGTGACCTTGCAATAGAAATTAATAGACTCTGGAAAAAACAAGTAACAGTCATCTCGATTGTGATAGGTGCACTGGGGGCCATCACACCTAATTTAAAGAACTTCCTAGAAAAACTGGACATTACTGACATAACGACAACAGACCTACAAAAAACTGCCTTACTGGGCACCGCCTATATATTAAGAAGATATATGGACAGTTCTCAGGTTTCTGGGTGAGACTTGAACTGAACCAAGAACTCCAGATCAAGAGGATAGTGATTATCTCCTTGATGCTGTGTAATATAACAATATATAACAGTATAATAATAATATATTGTTTGTCACGCAGTTATAAATAAGTGTATAGCCCGTATAATATACAGTGAAATGTTATTTACAAAAAATTTATTACACAGTGAAAACCCTTTTTAAAGGACACCTCTCAGATAAGCTCACCCCGTTTTTACAGTCAGATAAAAATTCCCCCGCAAGAACTGTTTTATAATAATATACTTCAACACCTGCTTATCAGTCACTTTCAGACACGGACACAGTTTTCATGATTCATTTCACTGGACTAGTGTTGTATTAGTTTTTGTGGTTGTTTGAAATGCTATTTGCTGGAATTTTAATATTTGAATAATGTAATTAATAGTACAATTGGTATTAGAATTTTATACCATTGGTTGTTGAGGTAGGTATAATAGAATTTGAATTAATAGATTGAGTACAGACACTTTTAGTTCTTAAGCTGTTAACTTGACGATGATTAAGCTACAAACACAGCCTAAGTTGACTGACAGAGTGACTACCAGAAGGTTCGATTTTTTTAAACTTTAAATCCAGGTTCGATTTCCAAATTCTAAAGGGTTTGATTTCTCAATGCTGCATCCAGTTTCGATTCACATAATAATAATAGAATATATGGCCAGGTTAAACTCCTTAAATCAATAAACATGGGTTTGATTTCCACAGTTTAACTAGGAAATTATTTTCCTAATTACTATGCAAATATCTCGTTCCCAAGAAATGCTTTAATACCTTAAAGGCACGTGGTATAGGGTAGACATAGTTTTATGTGACCATAACACAGGAACGGCGCATGAGAGCAGGCCATGGATCAATAAGGCAATATAATTGAATGTAAAATATATTGAATTAAGAGTTTAGTTAAAAGTCACCTTTGGGGGTGCTTATCGATATGCAGCATTTTGACCTATTAGCTGAAAACCCCCATATCAAGATTAATTAACACATACATAGAAACAAAACTGAGAGTAAATTCAGGTGGCCAAATGTATATTTAATTCTACATAAAATTTAAGTAATATCCCATTAAGTGCTATCTCATTACCTTGTTGAAATAAATTGTTTCTTAGGTCAATCTTGAAGAATACGGTTTTAGAAATTTAACCCTAATCTGCGAATTTCACACCACAACAAACAAAACAAAACTTGACTTGTTAAATAATAATATATCAATCAAAGTAATAAGATACTGGGAGGCAGGTATGGTAAATTAAAAAAGGAGAAAGTAAAGGAAAATTAATATTTAACTTATATTGGCCATGATGTAATTGGGGAGAGGGCGGAAGTCCTCCTGCCTTTGTAGGAGAAAATCTTTTACAATCTTCAACTTACGAAGCCATGGCCATAAGTGAAACTTTTCTGTGGCTAGTAGTTGGAGGAGGTTATTCCTTTACGCCAAAGTTATCACCTTTGCGAGTAGACGCAAGGGGAAGATAGCGGAATGTCCACTGGTCCCAACAAATCTCTAATATATATATATATATATTTTTCTTCTCAACCCAATTTTCTAAGGGTTGCAGCCACTGGCGAGTACCCTCCTTTGCCAACTTTTCGCCTTTCTCCATGGGAAACGTGTTGAATGTCTGCCTTTCACTGCCTTGGTTGAAAATTTCTTAGTTAACGTACGACTCTTAAACTTAACGTTCTTTGTGCATTTTTGGCCATTGCTGAAAGTTTAATGGGTTGCAGGTGGCGGTTGGAACTAAAAATCTCAGAGGGTTAAGCATTTGAGGGATAAAGGTGTGAAATTACAAGGGATTTTTAGAAAGGGAAGCAAGTAGAAGAACTGGAATTCCAGGAAGGAGGATGTGGGTGGATACAAGCAACTTTAAGGGGAATTTATGGCTAGAAGCGTTTACAGAAAGAAAATGGCTAAAAATACTTTAAGTGAGATAAAAGTTATTTGGCGAAGTAACATTTAAATTTATCCAAATGGATTAAATAACATTTTTTTTCTAATGAAAAAAATATGTTTAGCAGTTTTTGGTTCCTTCATGGGTATTATTTATATAGGATCGGATTTCTCTCTTTTTTCTTCCTCTACTGCCTGCATTATTATCATTATTATTATTCTGATTTCGTTAAGCTGGCGCTGAGGGTGATAATACGATAAGAAGCATTAGACCATATTAATGACTCGTTTCTTTTCTCTCCTTCTACTGCCTGCATTATTATTATCATTATTATTTGTTTGTGGTTTTACGGCTCAAAGACTACAGTGGTCATGCTGCGCCGGGACCTACTGTTTTCCGAGGAATCCGAACCTCTTAAGGCCTAGGGAACCAAACCCCGGACTACAGTGAGCAGTGCGATCTTTATGAGATCTCTGAGTAAGCGTTCTTTGCACTGCTGGGAGTCGAACCCGGATTAGCGGCGCACTAGGAGAACGCGTTACCACACTGCGCCACCGCAGGGCTATTATTATTCTGATTTCGTTAAGTTGGCGCTGAGTGTGATAATATGATAAGAAGCATTAGACCATATTAATGACTCGTTATTTTCTGTGAGCAGGACTCGTACATTCTCGACGGGCCCGATCAAAGGCGACTTAAAGTATCATCTTCTTCTATAGTTTTTTTTACTGTTTTTCGTAAGGTAGAATTCCAGTATGTGTTTAATTAATGTGTATATAAGAGCACGAATCCCTTCTAGATTATAGGTATATTGCAACAAAACACAACGCATAATATTAGATGATTTTGGTCATAATAAAAATGCATTAATATTTTCAGCTCCTATAACTTCATAGCGTGGTCTGATTTTCACCCCTTTTAATCATTAAAAGTCAACTCACCACATGTTTAAAATAAGTTCATTTAAAGTGCGCTTATAAAATGTTTAAAGTAAGTTTATTCGAAGTACACTTATCACAGGCTTAAAATAAGTTCATCCAAAGTGCACTTATCAGTTGCTTAAAATAAATTAATGTTCAGAGATAGCAGGGTTTCTGACAGAGAAGATATGTTTTACCAGTTTAAAAGTAGTTATCGTATCTACTCATACACAATAGCCGTAAAAGAAAATTGGAGTGCGGTTGTCAAAATGTCTGACGTTGTAAAAAGCTTAATCGATCTTTTCCTGCAAATTACTTTTTTCACTTTTGTTCTATATTACATTTATCGATGGATTATTGAGAAATCGAAACTACCTCCAGGGCCAATGGGATTGCCATTCGTGGGAAATTTACCTATCTTTGAAAATAAACCGTACAAGGAAATAGCAAAACTAAAAGAAAAATATGGCGATATCATCGGGTAAGTTAAAAATAGAGAAAATGAAATAAGCCTAATTTCGATGTACCGATTTGACGATTTTCATGATTTGACGAATGCTTTTATCCATCCGAACTGAGTAACATTTAATCCAGTGTCATATTTCAATTGACTTAACTTTTGCGTTTCCTGATTTAGCGATGACATTTCGTTATTAGCCTGTTGTTAGCTGCAAGTAGAATTTTAGTTAGAAATCCCAACTGTCGTCAGAAAATCAACTTCAATTGAGTTCACTCAATTGAAGCGAATACTAGTTTACAGTGTGTGTAAAGAAATATTTACTGTATTTTTACATCAATGATAATCATCTCATGCATTTGAAAAAATTGAAAAAGCAATATTGAGTACTATCTTCCAAGGAAAATCAAAACGAAAGTCAGTCAAAGATTGTTCTTTGAAGCAGTAATTCTACTTGTGTGCGTCATATTTTCCAATAAACGTGTTTAAAGAATTCCTCGATGTAACGATTATTTTCACTAGTCCTGTGAAAATCGTTAAATCGAGGTTAGACTCTATATGACACTTTTTAAACTAAAAGAGAAGCAGCACTTTAACATTATTTAAAACTTCTTAACACTTTTTGAAATTACAGTCGAACATTGTTGAAACAAACACGCTTAAGACGAATTACTTTTAATATGAATCATTTTCTGAAGTCCCGTCAGATTGTATAGCATACAATTCTTTCCGGATAAGACGAATTGCTGTTGATACGAACAGATTTTCCGTTCATATCAACATATCGTATCATATATTCGTACAATAGCTTCGATAAATGTAAAATTTCCCTTGCTTACTTTGTTCCAGTAAAAGCCCAGAAATAAAACTGCAGTTCCATAGCAAATGATGTATTTTCGCAGCAGTTAATACACTTACACTGAATAGTTTTTCTTAACTGCCATTTTTGATTTATTCTTTTCAGTCTCAAATTTGGACCTTCTTACACGGTAGTGCTTAATGAGTATAGCATAGCAAAAGAGGCACTTAATCATCCTTCAGCTTTGGACAGGTCCCCACATTTATTCGAAGGGCTCCCTTTTGGTAAGTTTGAATTATTTAAATAAGACCACAATAAACCTGAAAGTAGCAGAGTATAAATCTGTCATTGGTATGTTACAGTTTTGAGCTTGGTCTGATGACAGAAAACAAACTCTCATTTCAGGGTCAAGACCCGCAATTTCCTTTTATTGTAACTGGATGAAACCACTGATATTACAAATAAAACTGTCACGATAGTCTTTGTATGATATGTATGGAAAGAAAAAGCTGTGCAGGATTTCTTTTCATATGAAGTTTTGCACATCGCATCAGAGTGCATTTCTAAATCCTTCAATTATTTATTTGCTGAGAGCTACATTTAATGGGAGAAATGTGTGCGTCAAATAACGGATGGTGCACGTACTATCTGTTATTTGACGCACGTGTTTATCCCGTGAAATAACAAATGGTGCACGTACCATTAGGGAAAATCAAGGGACATGTTTTTCGGGCGGAGACTCTAGTACATTTTAATGAAATGGACCCACTGCTGTATTCAACGAGAAGCTTTAGATAGAAAAGGAGATGTCAGACTCATTAAAAAGGTAGTTGAAGAAGTTGTCAAGATTATTAATTTTATTAAAACTCGAGCTTTAAAATCTGTAAAGAAATGGAAAGCTAACATATGCAGTTACTTTGCGTACAGAAGTGTGTTGACTGTAAAAGGAGAAAATGTTGAATTGTTTTTTGAAGTACGAACAACACAATTGATTTTTATCTCAACGGAAAGAAAATATAAAAGGAATGCGTTAAAGGGATAGATTTTTTGGGAGTCACATTAACACAAGACCTTAGTTGGAATCAACACGTAAATAAAATAGAAAAAAATTCGTTTAGGAATTGGAATGATCAAGAGACAAAATTTGGTGATTGTCCCAAAGAAGTGTTATTAAAACTTTATTACCCATTTATGCACAGCCAGCTATCATATTGTAACAACATATGAGGAAATCTTCACAAACAAAATAAACTTGAACACAATAAGATCTTTAAAAATAAAATTCATAAAGATTATAGAATCTGGAAATAACAGAAATTAAACATCGTTCTTTATTAAACATGGTATATTACCAATTGACAGAATAAACGATTTTAGTATATTAACATTAATGTATGAAAGAATGAAAGAACTAAAGCATGTTGATATCATAAGCATACGGTCTTATGTACATGCTAAACATTTAAGAATAAGAGATTACTTAAGACTGTCTAATATAAGGATAAAATTATACAGGAAGAGCATCGAATACAGAAGTACAAATTTGTGGAATAATCTACCAGACGACATTACGAACAAAAATAGCATTAAATGGTCTAAGAAGAAATTGTTTACCCATTTGTTAAATGAAATTTAAAGCCCTTATGTGCTTTTATTTACGTTAAATAGAGTTCAGAATTTTTGCGGCAATACTGGGTCCTTGGCCTGTTGAATATAAATTATATTATTTTTATTAAGGACCCATCACAGGGTGGAATTTTATGTACATCTGTATGTGTGCGGTTTATAATTTGTACACATTAATTTTTCATTGTAACATAGAAGCATGTACATGCAGATTGTATGCATTGTCTCCTGTGATAAACAAGAATCTATTATTATTATTATTATAAGTAGAAATTCTTCTGAGAGACTCAAAATTTCCATGTAATCAGTTGTACAATTTTGCGTGGTTGTGTTGGGTATCCTATTTAGCAGATGTTTTGCACACTTGAACACTTTCAGCACAAGCCTTCAGGGTAGTGGTGTGAATACTTTTAACGTTGAAGACGAGGTTGAGGAAGTAATTTGAAAATTATTATTATGAGCAAGCCGGGTAGAAGATAATAATCTCACTAATATCCAACACTGGATGTATTCTGGGGTTCACTGAAGAAAAATTGACAGCAGGAGTAAAACATAACATCGAAGATCACATGAGTGATTTAGCGACTAGCTGCAGAGATAACTTCCTTACACCACATTTTGAAAATTCACAACTAAGGAAACCTTTTGAATGTGGTTACGTACAACTCTCTCCTTCTGCGGAAGAGTAAGAGGCACTCATTTACTAAGTTGCGATAGTTTCTTGAAATCGTTTTTCAGTGAAAATAGACTGGATTAATTTTGGCTGAAGGAATTACGTGATTATAAGAAGCTGAGTGGAAAAGTTTTGAAATATATTGTTCTCCTTTGTGGAACATACCTTTGCAAACAATCATTTCAACGCGTTTTTTACGCGAAAAACAAATACAGAAATAGGCTCAACGTTGATCTAGATTTGAAACTAAATGTAGTAAGTATTGAACCGAATGCGGAAAGAACTGTTCGAAAGAAAAAAAAAAGGTTTGGTTTCTCCCATCGCATTGAGGTTTAGTAGCTGCTAGACATACTAATTATAACACGTAAAATTTGTTAACATGTAATAAACAGTAAAATACAATACATATTTTATTCGCTAACCAAATCACTCATTTTTTGGGGCAATAACACTAATCTCATGGTCCGTTTTTGATTTCACTTAAAATTATTTGCTTATTAGGGGCTATCACATATTTTTCTCAAAAAGTTGTTTCGTATAGGTAGAGATCAAAATTTTTAAATGTCGGGGGTCCGGGTCTTGGGGTTTTATAAAATGGGGGTCCATGGCACTTAGCTGATTGGGAACCACTGCGATGTACGAACGTATTTTCACAACGCCACCATAGGGTTAAATATTTTATGGAAAGGGACATTGAGTTATTGTTTTATGAATAGATGTTTATTGATAAAAATCATATTTAGTCTATTATGCAACAAACTGGTGTATATTGTGCATATTGCACATGTGGGGCACATATCCCTTGCACTTGCTACTGGAAAGAGAACACCCTTACTAGCACCGTTACTTCTGACTTTCCATTTACCAAATACATTGTTTTCAAAATCTCACGATGTATAAGACAAAAAGTAATAAAGTATTATTATCGTATAACCCGGTTGCAAATGCATTCATATGTGGCAAATTGTAATGGTTTTTTAACACAAACAACATTTCATTAAATGTTTCTTTCTCACGGTGAAGAATATTTAAAAAAATAGCTTTTATTCATCGTGAAGGTCTAATAACTTTTTAGAGTAAATAATTTGATTTTATTATGTAGGGTTTGCAGAATTAAATGGAAAAGAATGGCAAGAGCAAAGGAAGTTTTGTATACAGGTCATGCGAAATTTAGGAATTGGAAAAGGATGTTGGGAAGTACAAATTAAAGTATGTAAAAGTGTCATGCATGTCATTACAAAATTAGTGTATGGCGATATGCGTTTAGTTTAAGAGTTAGCATGGAGCATTTCTTCCGTCGTTGCTGATTAACCCATTTCTTAACTACCAAATAAACGAATGGATTTTCCCGCTTTAGTCTTAAGCGTAGTACGTGAAATATTATTTTAATTTTAATTTACTGTAATTGGAAGACATTTGTAGATGTTAGTATAGATTCTAAATATATGTCTTCTTTTAAAAGTTTTAGAAAAAAATATATAAAAGATATTATAAGTAAAAATTGTCGAGAAATTTGTTGTGCTTATGTTGTTCTTCCAAACTTTAGGCTTATTAACAACCCGTTTAGATGAGTTAAAATTTCAGGAAAATGGAAAAATTAACAAATATTTTTTCCAGAAGCGCATGCTTCTAGTCATTTTTTTCACTTCTAAATTAATTTAAAATATAATTATGGCAACCTGCACAAAGAGATAAAACAAATTTAATACAGTGTCACAACATTATTTGGAATAACAATAATAAAATACATTGAAAAATTCTTTTTGTGGGGGGGGGAGGGCTCGAATATAGTTAAGTCATGCCTATCTTCAAGGTATATTGACACTGTCATTTCTCGTATTTGTTCAGGTCACCGTTCTTCATATCGCGCATTGTATGCAAACTGACCGTGTAATTTTGTGGTTCTTAACTTCTTTTAAATTTCAAAAATTTCTAGTGTACATAAAATTGTCTATTGAACACTTAAGAATATGGAAGATGTATATCGTACATCCGTCCTCTGCTGAGAATGACGGCACTCGGCAGAGAGCCGTTTCGAAGTAGCTGCGGTAGAGATCATTCCGGAAGAGAGTGACACAACGAGAACCGGCGTAGGAATTTTGGCTGTGGTGACCGAAGTTCGGAATCTCAGTTAAATTGTAGGTTCAGCTTGACAACCCGTCTGGCCAACGAACTGAGCTTTAGGCTGCTTTCTCTATATTTCTGTCACCATATTACGTGCATATGTGATAACAGAGCGACCTCCATTCTGCAGTGTATTGAAAATGGTTGGTGATGATGATGATATATGTTTTTTAAACATAAATTTTACAAAGTTTCAGGGATTTAAAGAAAGAAACAGATGAGGAATGAGACAAAGTCACCTCCGTTGACGGTTGATGTAAGTAGGCTATATGCGTATGCGAGTAATTAGGGATATTTTTACATATTGCATATATGACACAAGAATCGATGAACTAAGGAGTTATAAAATTGAAAAAAAGGGAGATGTGATATACACCCTATAACAAAAAAAAATCGACGCACCAAGAAGGAGTTGTCCGATTGCGATAAAAATTGGTGGATGTGAAGAACATACATAGAAAAAGAAATCATTAAAATTTCAGAACAATTGAATGATTTATTGCAGAGTTTGACCGTTACAAAGGGAGGAAGTCAATAAGGCGTTGGTCCACCTCTGGCCTGGATGCAAGCTGTCACCCGGCGTGGCATAGACTGATAAAGATCCCGGATGGTGTCCTGCGGAATTTCTTGCCAAATTGTCTCCAACTGTCGGGCTAAATCGTCAACATTCCTGGATGGTTGCAATCGCCTTCCCATAGCGTCCCAAATGTGCTCTATGGGAGAGAGATCAGGAGACCTAGCTTGCCAAGGAAGTGTTGGGCAAGCTTGAAGACAATTCATAGCAACACGTGCCGTGTGCGGCCGGGCATTGTCTTGTTGAAACGTAAGTCCAGGGTGTCGCAAAAGGAACGGTAACACAACCGGTCGTAGAATGTCGTCTACGTACCGCTGTGCTGTAAGTGTGCCAGAAATGACCACCAAAGGGGTCCGGCTATCAAAGGAGATGGCACCCCAGACCATAACGCCCTGTTGTGGGCATGTGTGGCGTGCGATAGTAAGGGCAGGATCCCCACGCTGCCCTGGACGTCTCCAGACACGTCTGCGGTTGTCGTCAGGACACAGTTGGAAACGGGACTCGTCACTAAAGACTATACGTCCCCAGTCAGCGCAGTTCCAAGTTGATCGAGCCCGGCACCACTGTAATCGGACTTGACGGTGTAAAGGCGTGAGAGGTAAGCGGCGTAACGGTCGGCGCGAGCGTAAATTCCGCTCTCTCAGTCGTCTGCAGAGGGTCATGTTGGACACATGTGTGCGGGCCACACGTTGGATAGTTGATAACGACGAATCCGGTGCTGTGACAGCTGCTCTGATAATTGCTTTGTCTTCCCGCTCTGTTGTGGCCCTAGGTCGACCGCTGCCGTCCCGACGCTGACATCTGCCGTTGTTGACCCACTCTTGCCAGCACCGTCCAATCGCCGCATCGCTTCGACCCACATGTCCAGCGATTCTTCGATTCGTCCAACCAGCCTCTTTCAATCCGATAGCACGACCTCTTTCAAACTCTGACATATGCTCGTAATGAGCACGAATCTTTCGGCGAGGCATTGTTACAGTCGACGTAAGATATCCGCAGTCAAAATGCAACAGAAATTTTGACCACATATTGAGAATCGCTCCTTATATACACCTGCTGAATGCGCAGTTCCGATGCGCTGGAGTTCCCGCTATTCATTCATTGGACACCAAATTTTAATCATTTGCATGTTCGGTCAAAATGTCTTTGCATACGAAATTTCATTACAATCGGACAACTCTTTCTTGGTGCGTCGATTTTTAGTTAGAGTGTATATTAGAGTTGAGACGGGTTCAGACCGAGCTCGAGTTGAAACGGGCTCGGGCTCATCGGACGGATTCAACTGAAGCCGAAAACTGACTTTTCAATATCGAAATTCTCCACACAATACAATTATGTGATTTGTTTTCGAGGATTGTAAAAATCTGCGTGTATATGAAAATTCGAAGGAACTTAAATGGCGTCGTTTTGCAAAATTTTTAAAATTTAAATCGTACGTCAAGAGGTTAAAGTTATGTTTGAGATTTCGGGCTTGGGCGGGCTCAGGCGATCTCGGGCCTCGAACAATGAGCTCAGACATCGCTAATGTGCGTGTACAGAAAAAGAAAGGATTGCAATTTCAGAAAAACTAGATGATTTATTCAAGAGAAGGACCTACACAAAGTGAACAAATTAATAAGGCGTTGATCAATCTCTGGCCTGAATGCAAGCTGTTACCTAGCATGACACTGAAGTATCATGAAGTTGGCGAATGGTGTCCTGTGAGATTTTTTGCCATATTTTCATCAATTCTTTCATTTTCTGGGATGGTCGAAGGCCCTTTCCATCAGCTTCATGTGCTCTATGGGGGAGAGATTTACTGACATTCTTGGCCGAGGAAGTGTTTGACAAGCATGAAAACAATCAGTAGGAAGGTGTTCTGTGTGCAGCCTGGCATTATCTCCTTAAAAAGTCAGCCCAGGATTGCGCAAAATAAAGGGCTATGCAACGGGTCTCACAATTTCACCAATGTTAAAGGAACTGAATGAATTAAAAGAACCTGGAGTAGATTCCACACCCTAGGGACAAAGCAACAGATACGCGAAAATCCAAATTTCGCCCATGAGGACTATTATTAGATTATGCTATTACTAATGATTAAGATGGTTTGTAAAATGGGCGAGAACAAGAAATTGTGACGCGCATTTTATGCAGAATTCGAATTTTTTTGATTATTCAACCAGCTTTTTTCAACCGTTTTTAAAAACAGTTGCCTTTTTTACAACAAGCAGTTTTTTGGCGCTTTTCACAAACAACAGGAAAACCCATCACTAATACTATATACAGGATGGTAAAAATTAAACCTGGCCTATTTAGAGAATCCTGAAGCTTAAACCGTTCAGCGGATTGACACCAAAATTTATATATAGTCTATTAAAGGATGCGGAAAAGGAAGTTAGGAAATAAAATCCGCTATGACGCTTTTCGTAAAAACGAGGGTAGGATCAATACTAAACAAAAATAACATTATTAACATTTGATGACAAAAATTACTTGTTGCGTAAAACATTACGAATAAAATCGTAAAAGAAATTACGTACGTATCACGACCATCGTATGGTCAATGGAAAAAAAAAACTGCTTTGAACGCGCACACAAAGATGGTCACATAATGCCATTCTTGTTCGAGGAAAGTACTGCGAATGGCTCTATGATATGTTCTGGGACGGCTATGAGTAGGGAAGGATTTTGGGGCGATCGCACTCTCTTCAATGAAAATTCAACATCGAAAAGATACAAGGTAAAAGTTCAATGAGGTATCATTCCCAAAAATCGAGTCATTAATTGCACCCCTTGAATGACCTTTAAATCCGCCCCTGTCTATGAGGTACGATGCAGTCGTTTGTTTATCTGTAACTATAACTACGACTGTTCCTCACACCTACACTTTTCATGCAAGATGATGCAGCCCTGCATGTTGGCCGGTACCCAAAACGTTTTTCACTCAAATATTTCACAAATAAGCGTATTATTGGTCGTATGTTTCCTAATTGCTGCTGGCCAATACGTTTGCCGCATCTCAATCCATGCGATTTTTGGTTGCCGGCGTATTTAAAGACTTTGGTGTATCGTGGAAGTGTTGCTACGTTGCCAAGCTTTAAGGACAACATCACTCTGTCTGTGTGAAGAATCATTCAGGGCCAGTTGCAATCGGCTATTGAACACATTTCCCATCGGCTTCAAATGTGACAAATGTACGATGGAGGAAACATTGATCAACATTTATTACATCGTTCTGTACAGGATTTACAGGAGGTGTGCAAATACTCTTCTTTTCCTGTTCATAGTACCTGAATTTGAAATATTTCAATGAAATATTCATCCATAACTGACAACAAATTGCTGCTAAATACGTTTTTTTGTTTAGTGTTGGTCCTTTCAGTCGTTCGTTTTGTTGAAAAGCGTCCCCTGGCGCACGTTTTCGAAATGATTTTGTTTTGCTAAATTACTTTGCTACATCCTTCGGATAGTCAATATCCCGATTTTGTATCAATCAGCTGAATGGTTTAAGCCACAGGATGTTCTAATTAGGCCAAGTTTAATTATGGCCACCCTGTATATACAATGACTTCTTTTATCTTTATCAATAATGATGTATCACATGCATAATTTATGTTATCTTCATATGTTTTGTGTTCATATTTAACGGAAAACAACCGAAATTCCTACAGAAAAACTTTCTTACTCTCGATATGTGAAAAAGTTTAGCTTGTGTGTGATATCAATGCTATGAATATCTATCAGTGATATTTTATTTATCTACATGTTCTTTTATGCACTAGGAATCAGCTAGAGATTTTATCAAGGAGATTAGTTCCTTTAAAAACAAGGAAGTAGAAATAAAAGATAGCCTGGATACTTTTCTAAGTAACAATGTGATATCCATGTTTTTGGGACGGCATATGAACCCTAAAGCCGAAGCAAAGGAATTGGAATGTGCTAAAAATTTGCAGGCTGCTTTAGCTTATTTTGGTCCTTCAGTAACAGGATCAACAATTCCTGGATTTCGGAAATTTTGCGAACATTTCAGCCTCTTGGGCTACGACAAGGCAAAGGAGACCGTGACCAGTTTTTTCAGATTATCAAAGCGAGTATTATTTTTCATCACATAGTACACTTTTTATTTAACACGATTTTTTATTAAGTTATTGTCTTCATTGTGTAGCATTTTCCACTAAACTCATTTTGTGTACCTCGTATTTCCAATTCTTTAGCGTTTTAAGTTTATTCTTCTTTAATTTTCTACCCTTATTTATTTTCCTGTTTTGGTTAATCATGCTACTTTCAATTTCATTCATGTATTTCTGTTTCTCTTTTTCCTTTTCCGTATTCTTCTTCTTCTTACCTTCTATATCTCGACCGCTGATTAAATCTCACTCGTTTTGAGGAATATAATGTATTATCATAAGAGGAAGAAAAAACGAGAAAGGTAAATCATGCACATACACACACACGTATATATATATATATATGTGTGTGTGTGTGTGTGTGTACTACTGGGCAAATTTAATACTAGAAGTGATCATCGAATGGTGAGATGTAAAATGCACTTAAATACCAAATTAGAAAGACAGAAACTCATTAGGAAACAAGTATGTAAGAGGCTGGATTTAAAGAAATTAAAAGAAAATACCAAGGCATTCAAGTTGGAATTAAAAATCGATTTTCTATACAAGAAGGACTTATTGAAGAAGTTGACATCTCAGAAGCAAACGAAAACATTGTTAAGACAATAATTGAAACTGCTGGGGAAATTGGTGGTGTAATATGTAAAAAGCAGAATAGCAAATTATCTGAGAAGACGAAACAACTCATGAAAAGGCGAAGACTTATGAAGGTGGACAATCAAAATACCAGTTGCAAGATCGAGTATGTAGAACTTTGCAAAACTTTGCGCAAAAACATGAAAGAAGATATAAGAAAATTCAATTGTGAGTTAGTAAGGAAGGCCATTGAAAGCAGCAAGAGCCTTAGGGTTGTTAAAGGGAGTTTGTCTATTGGGAAGAAACACATCATTGCATTAAAAGGAGAGGATGGCACTGTAACAAGAAATAGGGAAGAAATACTTAGAAGAGTTGAAGAATTCTACAGAAAGCTATATGAAGGAAACAGTGGATTAAACGAAGACTCTGAGATAGTCGAAGGAACAGCTCCTAAAATCTTAAAAGAAGAAGTAGCATTTGCAATAAAAAGTATGAAGAAAGGAAGATCCCCTGGCGATGATGGCATTACATTAGATATCTTAAAAGAAGCTGGAGAACATGTAGAAGACATACTCGCAAAATTCTTTACCAAATGCCTCAACAGTGGTAACATACCAAACCAATGGGATTCTGCAACAGTAATTCTTTTGCATAAAAAAGGTGATAAAGAGGATTTGAAAAATTACCGACCAATTAGCTTATTACCTGCTATTCATTACATTTCACAAAAGTACTAACACATCGCCTGCAGAAAAAATTAGATGCAGCTCAACCAAGAGAACAAGCTGGATTTCGAAGTGGATTCAGTACAGTGGACCATATTCAAGTATTAAGAGAATTAATTGAAAGAACACATGAATATGAACTTCCATTGTGTGTGGCATTTATTGACTATGAGAAGGCCTTTGACTCTATTAAAACGTCAGCAGTCATCAACTCTTTAAGATCAGCAGACATCGAGGATGTGTACATTGACATGGTGAAATGTGTGTATAAAAATGCAAGTGCAAAATTTCGGTTACATAAAGATACCAAAACTATTAAAATTGGTAAAGGTGTGAGGCAGGGAGATACCATTTCTCCAAAACTTTTTACTTCAGCTTTACAGATGATTTTTCAGCAGATAAATTGGAATAACAAGGGAATAAAAATAAATGGTGAATATTTAAATCATTTGCGGTTTGCTGATGACATTGTTATTTTTTCAACGAACCCATCAGAACTCCAAGACATGGTACAGGAGCTCTCAACTAGAAGTAAAGAAGTTGGACTCAAGATGAACCTACAAAAAACTAAGATCATGTTCAATAATTTCGTAGAGGAAACAAAAATACAAGTTGACAACATTGAGCTAGAAATTGCTGATTCATATATTTACCTTGGCCAGCTGATTTCAATGGATGGCAACATTATGAAAGAACTCAACAGACGTATTAAACTTGGCTGGAGTGCATTTGGAAGAAACAGTTTTATCCTGAAGGGGAAATTGCCTTTGTGTCTAAAAAGAAAGGTCTTCAACCAGTGTGTATTGCCAGTCCTCTCTTATGGATCAGAGACATGGAGTCTAACAGTTGGAGCAATACGAAAGTTACAGACAACGCAAAGGAGCATGGAGAGGTGCATGCTTGGAATAACTAGGAGAGATCGGAAAAGGAACACTTGGGTGAGAGAGCAAACTAGAGTAGAGGACATCATTGTTAAAGTAAAAGGGCTGAAATGGCGATGGGCTGGGCATATTGCAAGAAGAACTGATCAACGATGGACAACAGAAATTCTGAACTGGATTCCAAGAGACCACCGAAGACCTAGAAAACGTCCTCAAACTAGATGGGTGGATGAAATAAGAAAACAGGTTGGGGTGACGTGGAAGCGAATTGCTCAGGATAGACTTGTGTGGAAAGCATTTGGAGAGACCTTCATCCAGCAGTGGATAGATAATGGTTGAATATGATGATGATATATATATCTGATGTTACACTACTGAATGAATTTTATTTCCAAGGGGTAATTGTAAAGTGTCTAAGGTTTGGTTGACAGCAAACATTACTCTAAAGCGTACACTATATTTTATTTTAATTAATATCTCATGATTTAAGTTTTTGTAATGAAATAAGGGAACAGTGCATTTCTTACAATAAGGTGAAAAATTAATAGAAAATTTTAAAACTACAACAATGATTTGTTTGAGAAACTTGTCTGGCAATTGGAGCAGACTCGTATTTTATTACGTATTGAAGAAAGATTCGAAAATACGTAATATGAAGGTTTCATTTCTTGTAAAATTTGCTAAATGGAAAACAAGGTTGAAAAAATAAGGCATATTGAGGTTGGAAAATGAGGCAATATTAAGTTTAGCCATTTTTCGCATTGGTGCAGAACTGACAAGGAAAGTGTCTGATAGCGATCTCACCGATTTGTTTAAAATTCGCAAAATAAGTTGAGATAAATGTCTTAAGTACAAGCCTACTATCTTGACATTCGCAAATTCGTCGATGTGAAGTTTTTAATATTTTAATGCGAAACCGTTGTTTTTCCATTGGGGGCTTATTAGCGATTAAAACAGTATTATGACGAGTAATTGAGCATGTGTGTATTCGACCACGGGCCCCGTTAGTAGAGGGACAGGGAGACCTGTCCCCCAATGCTTGTATTAGGGTTCCATGTCCCCCCAATTTCAAACAGAACTCGTATAATAGGTAACATGGTTCATTTTTTTCTTTAATCTAAGGAATGCGGTTATATTTTTCGGCGTAGTGTATTTAGTACGAAATAAAAAAATGCACTTTGTCATTTATTTGATGTAATTATACCTTTTGTTGGATTGTATTGTATGGCGCTTTTTTCTGCATGGCAGCGTTTTCATTGACGTGTTATTATTTCAACTTTCAAACGGAACGTTTTTAATAACGTTACAACTATAGTTTCCCAATTTTAATTTCGCAAGCTCAAGGAAATTTTTGGCCCTCTACGCTCATTATCAACGACATAAATTAAAGAGACTGTCTACATGACTACAATCAGCGTAATAAATACAAAATTTAGTAAGGAGCATTGCATGTGAAAATGAAACTGGAAATGCAACTAGAATATTAATTTTATGGTAAAGTGAACGTCATCAAGCAGAAGCACATTTAAATTAAACACTGCTTTGTTGATGTCTGTTATCCCTGTAAAGAGTTGTTATCTACAGGGCATTAATCAGAGATTTTTTCGGGGGCGAAGGCAAACAAATTTTACAACCTCGCTAATGAGTAAGTATTGGTAGCAAAAACATTACGGAAGGGGACACGGGCCCTTCCGCTGGCTACGGCCCTCATTAACAACAAGCTGCCTTTCACTGGTATACTGTCCCCCCAATATTTTTATTCCGTCGGCACTCAGGCCTATGACTCGGAAGTTTTCCTGATGCAGATTTAACCGTTAACAATAGAAAAATAACGATTTCACATCAACTTAAAACATTAATAAATTCGCGTCGGCGAATTTGCTAATGCCTAGCTGGCAGAGTTTGTCCTTCAGACATTGGTCTGAATGTTTTGTAAATTTAAAGCAAATCGGCATGGGAATGATTGTTATCTCAGGTTTTGGGGCATTATCCTTATGTGTTCAATGCTCCATAATGCGCTTTTCAGTCAGGGTTATCCTCATGTTTATGATGCTCCATAATGTCCAAGATCTCAATTGGTAACATTGACCGTTACGTGTCTGTCTTCAAAGCTGGTTCTTGCTCTGTAGAACATTGCTCATGTAAATCAAACAACAATATCAATCAACGTTTATTGGCGTAGTGATACCAACGCCGATGGTATGGCGTGATTAGATGGTGAAACGTTCGAAAGAAAATAAATATTTCTGCCTTCGGTGGGACCTGAACCCACGACCTTCCACTTACCGTCGTCATCTAATCACGCCATACCATCGGCGTTGGTATCACTACGCCAATAAACGTTGATTGATATTGTTGTTTGATTTAATCTGCGTAGTGTTCGATTTATATAAAAACTACTAATGTAGTCAACAGGTTTAAGGTATGGAAACTAGTTGTCCAATCCATGTCCTCACGAGTTCAACACCATGAAGGTGAGCGTTAACATCTTGTGGATAAAACATATATCTATGATTCATCAGCATAAAGATTTTAACTTGGTACCTGAGGAGTAAGCAGATAAAAATGTATGTAATAGTGAAAACTATAATGTGTGTAATAGTCACTGTACCCTGATAACAAGAAATGAACTGTAAGCTCCAGCAAAGAATTTCTTTAAATTCGGAACCATCAGTAGCGAATGACTTGATTCCTTGTTTCAAATAACATCTGGCAATGGTAGCTTACTGTCGGACAGGGTTAGGTTTAGAAGAAGGTGTATATGAAGTAAAGGCGAAATGGCAGTTGGAAATGCACAGAAAATGAAAGACAATGTCGGTAAATAGCTAAGGTACATCATTTCGAACTTTAATATGAATGAAATCCCTTGGGGCACGGTCCACGCTGTAGTACTTGATTTTATACTTGAGTACAGTAGGCAAAATTTTATGCTATAAGCAACGTCGTTCAAAATATAATTTTTGCCACACAACCTTATAGTTTATTTCATGAAATATACACGTATAACATTTTCCACTTTATCCATCATCATGTGTAAAATATATATTTAATTTACTATAATTAACAAGTACATGTATTATACTATTGCAATTAAGGAGGATAATTATTGCTTATCGCAATATTGTGATTTAACGAACAATAATAATAACTAATGCAGTAGAACCTGCCTGAAGTGACCACCTTTGGGACTGGACTGCGATGGTCATCATAGACAGATAGTCACTATTCACGACAGATTTTGGTATGGGAAAGACTAAGTCCCAACCAGTTCTCTCTTATAAAAAACTGGTCACTTTATGCAGGTGGTCAATTTATAAAGGTGATCACTTTACCAGGTTCCACTGTATAAGATTATTTCATTAAGTGTGCCTCAGTGGCGGCTGGTGGTCAAGTTGCAGTGTTTTTCAGAAACAACCAATTTTTCATTACACGGAAAAAGAAATTATGTTAATATTTTTATTGTTGTTATTTTATTAGAACTGGCTCATTTAGCTTGAAATATGTGACAAAAATGATCACAGTCAGCCCAAGCATTTCAATAAACGGTCTGATATTCGGAATCATGGTTCCCACTCTTTTATCCTGATGAAATTCAATGACTTTTTAAGGAATTTTCAAGGACCAAATGACGTTTTTCAAAGACCTCACATTGTCAATCGCAATATACATAAAAATTAAAAATGCAAGACATTATAAGCATAATATTGAAATTAGTGTTTAATTATGTTTCTCCTTTTCAACTTGGCACACTGCCAACAAAGGTTACCTTCTGTTTTGCATCCATTGCATGAACTGCACTGAGCGGGAAGGGGCGTGTGGGAAGCACGACTGGCTTTTTTCCGAAAATAAGGAGAAATACCCTTTATATACATTATAGAGCTGTGCAGGATATTTTGCCGCGTCTGTTTATTAAAAACACTTAACGTTTCAATCCGTTCTATGCAGAGCATTCTCAGCCGACCAAGTTTTTCTCTGCAATATGCCAAGACTTTCGCTTGGTTGCTCGGCAGAAAATGAATGATTCGAAACATGAGACGTGTTTTATAGTACCCTTTCCTCTAGCTACCCACGATTAGGTGATTTCCGGATTATGTGCTCTGATTTGCAGGTCGTCCATCATTATTTGGGGTGGTAGTTAAACATGTAATGTTCATCACAGATTTAATATTTCAAAATATTATCACAGATTTAATATTTCAAAATATTATCACAGATTTAATATTTCAAAATATTACCACCTATTATATTTCATATGCACATCATAATAAATAATAACTGCAAAGAAATAAGCTTCAAATTTTTGAATAGTAGGACAAGTTTGAAGCATACACTTAGGAAAAAAATTGTTTTTACTGGATATGTATGTTGTTCACAATATGAACAAGGATTGTAGACATTTTTTCATTTGAGTCTTTCAAAAGATTTTTGTCCACTTTCTATGTCCGAATTTTTTTTCCTTTTCAATCCATCACTAATCATTTCCTCAGCGTTTAATAATATTTTTTGGGAATTAGCAAGTTTCAAATATTTATTAAAAAATTTGCATTTTAAAATCTGGTCTTACTTTCGTCCACACTATACGTTGAACTCCCCCCCCCACACACACACACAAAATTTAAATTAAAATTCATGGAAAACGTAGGGAGTGTTTACAATCAATTTTATGCTAAAACTAACAAATACAATTTCATTGATCCAGCTCCGGAAGTGCCACAGAAAATCGCGGAGAGGGTGAGGGTTATGATTACCGTACGTACATTATGTTAAGATAGAAATAGCGAGATGTTTTTGCGAATTATTTTATTTGACAACGAAATTTTTATTCCCAATTTTAATTTTGCAGGATAGCGGGGGAGGGGGGCTGCTTCACGAAATTTTTCAGAATTTCAAATTGAGACGAAAACGGGAGATACGCTTTCGAGGGGAGGGCAAATCGTCAGAATTTTACAAACCACGATTATGCTTTAAAAAAAA
>QLNU02014802.1:114687-176291 GCA_006491805.2 Dysdera silvatica | reverse complement strand
TGTAGGTTGTCTGTATGTTATTGGTGTTGGGTACTGCTATGTCGATTAAGTACGTGGTCTTATTCGATTTATCGACGAGGGTTATGTCAGGACGGTTATGTGGGACTGTCTTGTCTGTTATGATTGCTCTATCCCAGTAAAGCTTGTGTGTTTCGTTCTCATGCACGGTCTCTGGCTCATATTTGTAGTACGGGCATTTTTCTGTCAGAAAGCCAGCATTCGCTGCCAATTTCTGGTGGACTATTTTCGCTACTTGATCGTGTCTATGTTTGTAGTCTGACTGCGCAAGGATCTTGCATCCTGCCATCACGTGTTGGATTGTCTCCGATGCCGCATGACAGTGTCTGCATTTGTCGCTTTCTATGTCTTTTCTCTGGATGAATTTCTGATTGTTCCTTGTTGCGATCACTTGGTCTTGGATGGCTAGCATGAATCCTTCTGTCTCTGGCTGGAGAGTGCCTTTGGCCAGCCAAGAATTTGATGCCTTTTTGTCAACGTGTGGTTGTTGCAGGTCATTGTAGTGCCTGCCATGTAATGGTTTTCCGGCCCAAGTTCTCAGTTTCTGTTCGTTGGCTGTTTCGAGGACACGCTCTTCGGTACTACACAGGTTTAGTGGCGTGTAATTTGCATCTGCTTGTATTATGGCTTGGATGAGTGGCGATCGGGGACTCTTCAACTGGAAGTATTGCCTCATGCTCTGGATCTGCTTGTCATGTAAGTCTTTGAGGTCCGCTTGTCCGCGTCCTCCTTCTTCCCGGGGTAGTGTTTGCCGTTCAATTGCCGTTGCAGGGTGTAGTTGTCCGGCTCTTCTCTGGATGGTTCTCATTTTCCGCTGGAGTTGTTCTAGTTCAGTGTTGGACCATTTGATGATCCCGAAGGAGTAGGTGAGCACTGGTACCGCATATGCGTTAATTGCTTATATATATATATGTCGAGATGGCCCAGTGGTATGAGCACAAACCTACTAACCAGACTACGCTCATGGCGCGATGTCTTGATCGGTGAAAGTATTAATAATGAATAAAAATACCATTGGGCCATTAAAACCGGATTTGTAGCCTGCTGACGACATGCCAGCATCCGGAACGCCGTTGGGATAACTATCGGTAACCCAGCGACGTGAAAAAGGCTATCTCAGACTCTGATGATATGAACCATAATGAAAATATGAATGGAGCATCGGTTGTCTCGCTCTTAAATCAGAACCGCGTTCGAGTTTTAAGCAGAGGGGCCAGTTCGAAAAATATGCAACAGTCTCTCCTTGGAGGTGTCGGCGGTTGTAGCGGCGCCTCCAACTGTACGGCTACTAGAACCAACACAGCCCAAAGTGCTTTGCAGCCTAGTATAGGTGCAACCACTAGGGCTGAAAGACCACGCCAGCGCATGTCATGGACAATAGATATGAACACCTACATCATGCGCACCTACTATACGATTACAAAGCTGGAAACAGACATGACAAATTACAGACCCACACTTCACGCCAAATTCGCACAACAGTACCCACACCTGGACATCAGTATAGAAAGGATAACAACCCAACGCAGGAACATAATAACCAGAAATCTCTTAGCAGAGCCCATACTACAAAGGTTAAGAGATGAAGTCGCCAATGACCTGGCAAACACTTCAACCAGTGTGGCCAACCCTGAAGCACCAGCTAGTAGCGCAAGAGAACCGCTCCAACCAAGCATAGAAGAAGAAGAGAGGAGGGACGTGGAGAAAATGGAAGAAGGTTTCCAATGTGCCCTGGCGGAATATGAAGGCTCGGATGCCGCAACAAGGCCAAGAATACCACGCCAACCGGCATCTTGGAAACTCTGCAAAGCAACCAAGATCCTCAATGAACATACTCTACCACTACACCTACAGAACCACAACTCCCTACAGGAAATACACACCGCCATATACTGTGCAGCAGTAGCGGCATCACGCGCCAATGGGTACGAAGTAAGGAACGAAGGCCGAAGTAACAGAGGAAACAAAGCCCAACCACCATGGCAAGTGAGACTGGAGAAAAGAATAGAAGAGCTCCGCAGCAGCATAGGGCGAATAACCCAGTACATGCAGGGAAATAGGAGTAAGAAATTAGTGAGGAAAGTGAAGATGGCCCTTAAGAGAAATAGGATTCATACAAGACACGAAGAGCCCAATAAACACATCAGCGAATATCTGGATACCCTCAAACAAAAACTGGGTGTATACGCCAGAAGACTCCGAAGATACAAAGACTATACTCCATTAGACTATTAGTCCATAAGACTTCTCCATTCAGCGCTGATTCCACAGAAAACTGTAGACCCCGGCATAGCATATCCTCTATTGTCCTTGCGTCGTCAAAAACATAAACAAGTTCTTTCAATTTTTTTGATTAATCATATATATATATACGTGGCTCAAGATTACGTCCATTAGAGCGTTCGTGGCTCAAGATTACGTCCATTAGAGCGTTCCAAATGGTACAACCCTGGTTATGGTTCGTTATCAGTGGCGGCTCGCGTGTAGGCACTGTGGAACTGAGCACCCCGTATTTATACAAGATATTATCGATAACGTTTAATATAACGAGTCCTTTTTTTTAATTCTTTATTTATACTTGTACAGTATATAATCCTTTAGCTTAATGTCAGTAGCCATCCCCCAGTTTATGCAAAGAGATACAAAAATCTTTGTATGGAACTGCGTTTCACAGTTCCAGCGACGTGGTGTTTGACTGTTTTGCGCATGCGCACATGGGAAGCTGCACGCGAGGCTGCAAAGGAAAGACATCACTGTCGCTCCCGCGGTGCCGACCCTGGCGTGCTGGTGAAAGGCAGTTTGTTTTTTTACTCCACGTGTGTTGTTCTTAAAAACCGTGTACCATGTTCTTGAATGTGATAAAGTGTAGAATTAGATTACTATCCTATTTCCAGCTATTCTCCTTGATTCATTTTTTTTGGTTCCTTTATTTGAGAGAAAACATTAACCATGGCCTTGCATCCCCAAGAAATAAGTTCTGTGACTGTAAGTGAACTGCAACAGCTTAAGTTTTCACAGCTGTCTCTCCATGAGAAAGTTACAGTTAAGAAAAAAGGTCGTTCCACACCTGATATTCTAATATCTCAGTAAAACATAAACAGCAACAAGAAATATATTCGTAGCTTTAATTTTTAATGGTACCAATGGAAAAGTTGGCTTTATGGCTGTGAAGTAAAAAAATGCACTGTTTTTCTTTCCGTGTTTGCCGTTTGGTGATGTAACGTAGACAAAATATGATTTTAGAAATATAAACAAAATGAAAGAAAAAACTGAAAAGCATGATAAGTCAAGGAAGCATGTTGATAACGTAGTTCCACTGTCACTTTTAGGAACCGTAAATATTAAGGAGAAACTTAGTGAGGCATGCAGACTTCCAATCAATGAGCATAAAATGAAGGTTAAAAAGAACCGTGAAATTTTGTCCAAAATAATAAACTGCATTTTCTTTTGTAGAAAATTTAAAACTCCCTTACGTGGACATGATGAAAAATGAGATTCAGTAAATCGAGGGGTATTTAGAGGATTAGCATATTTTGCATCTAAAGTAGATTCAGATTTGAAGAATCACTTAGAAACCAGTGCAGTCTTCGAAGGTATTTCTAAGACCATTCAGAATGAGATACTTGCTGCCTGCTACAAATATACCATGAAGAGGTAAGGACGGAAATTAGGAAAGCTTCGTTTGTAGCTGTCATGGCTGATGGCACAACAGATGTTTCGGAGCACACTCAAATTTTCCTTGCTCTACGGTATGTATTGAATGGAGAAATGTTTGAGCGTGCGTTTTTGGGGATTCTTTATTCCAGAAGATCAAACTGCAGGTGGCATATCAAAACGCATTTTAGAACAATTGGACATAATCCTTCAAGGAAATGGATAAAAACTGATACTCAGACATTTGATCGTCCAAATGTCATGAAAGGCAAAAAAGACAGGAGTTCAAGCAAAAATAAAAGCAGTTTATTGTAATGCACATTTCATTAACTGTTATGCACATCAACTTAATTTAATAATGAGAAATGTAGCAAGTATTACGCAAATCGCAAGAATATTTTCTCTAACGTTATGGCCATTTCAACATTCTTCTCAAGATCACCGCAATGTGTGTCCATTCTCAAGAAGCATATGGAAGTCAGCATTCCACGTCCATCCTCTACAACGTGGAACTTCAACATACGGACCATAAACGTAGTTCATGAAAATTTGCAACCTTTAAAACACTGCCTTACTGAAATTCAGTCAACGTCAAATGCAGATCAAACCATTGAAGAAGCAACAGGAATTTTCAAATACCTGAACGATGATAATTTTAAGTTTTGGTTGGAGATTTTCATCAGATTATGCTTCTTGTTGAAATAATTTGCAACCAAATGAAATCTCCAGAAAATAGTGTGCTTAAAGTTAATGAATATATAACAAATTTCAAAACTGCTATTTTAGAATTGAGAAACTCAAAGTACTGTGAGAATCCTTCAAAGACACTCATGGCAGAAGCTAAGGAAGTGTGTGACCGTATACGTGTTGATATAATGGACAGATATTCTTCCACTACACACTTAGAAGCTGCTAAATTGTTCAAGAAGGAATGCTTCACTAGTTTTAAGAATGAAGTTCCCACAGAAGAGATAGTACTGACCACAGAAGCATATCCGATGATTGAAAAGGGAAAGTTTAAAACTGAACTAAAAGCATTCCATTGTAGGTCTGATATTCATGAATATTGCAAATTAACTGAGCTGCTGAATTGTATCATGGAAATAATCTAGATGATGTTTTTAGTGAAATTATGAAACTGATAAAAATCCTCTTGACAGTTCCCATGATTACATCAAAGGCAGAACGCTGCTTTTCAACATTGAAAAGATTAAAAACTTTTCTAAGAAGCACTATGAATTCGGAATGACTAAATGCGCTTACAGTGCTTTCAATGGAGAAAAATTTCTTCAGTTGTCATCCAAAGATCAAGAAGAAAATTATTGATCTTTTCGCGAAAATTAAAACAAGAAGAATAAATTTCATTTTTAAATGAATAGATTAAGCTTGAACTGTAAAAATTTATGTTAAAGTAATAAGTAGAAAACGTTTGGTTTTGTGTATTTTAATATACATATTAATATAATATATTAATTAAAAATTTTCTAGAGCAGCATCCCCACTAATTTTAGCCACGAGCCGCCACTGTCCGTTATGATGAAGCACACCGTTACCGAATCCGGGTAAACGTAAGATTCATCAGAATTCGAACCCATCACTATTAAATCACAGTCTGTAGTCATCGATTCACCACATTGCGCCTGTGTCAGTAGTAACAATATATTGAAGGAGCACTCAATAAAAATATCAAGGATTTTTTTTTCTTCCTTAAACTCGGCTTTTGGGTAGTTGACAATCGCTATAAGTATAATAATTGATTATAATTTTATGCATAATACATTAATGTACTATTAAGCTAATAAACTTTCACTTCGTTCCTGGTCCTTGTATAATGCATTCCATATATAGTCAAACTTGATTATAAAGACCATCAACAGAGTGAAGCATATCTTTTGCTGAAGTTTTTATTGGATATAACCATTTGTCAAAAATCGTACCGTTGTAAAACCTTAATAAATTATTATTAGTAAATTATAATTATTATTTTTATTTCAAGACCTCGAAAACAGTAGTTGTTAATTGAATGTGGTAATTTATAAATTATACATATAAATTAGTATTAATTATTATTAATTATTATAAATTATGCATATTAATTATTAATATTCATTATAAATTATGCATATTAATTATCATTAATCATTATAAGTTGTGCATATTAATTATTATTAATTATAAATTATGCATATAATTATATAAATTATGCATATTAATTATTATTAATTATAAATTATGTATATTAATAATAATTAATATGCATAATTTATAAATCACCACACTCAATTAACAACTACTGTTTCAAGGTCTTGAAAGATATTGATATTCAATGAATAGGATAATTGAAAATCATTTTTTATTTCAGTGATTAATGACATCTACTATAATATAAAAAATATAAATGAATGTGGTGTGTATTATTTGTTTCTTATAAACATGAATTGGTGATAACTGAGTTTTTAGCGTTTGTTCCTTTTCTTTCATTTAATTATTCATTTTATAGCACAAATAACTTTTCATCAATTTCAATCTTACGAAAACACATAATGCAACAATGCACATGTGGACGAATTCCCTTTGCGATTGTCGAAATTCACTGATAAACGATTTGCGGTGTTTTCAAATTAAGTAACCATGTATTTGAGGACAATAATGACACATGGCGCCACTTCCATCATAAGCAACTCTGTCAAATATCGGCAACCCCATGAAAAGCCAATATTTCATTTATTTGATTCTGTTCTGTTCACCAATTTAACAGTAACCCAACGCCGACTCTAACACTCGGGGCCTGATCACCGCAAAGGCGTCCAAAGCCCGGGCTTTGGACGCCTTTGCGGTAGAATTGTAAAAACCCAGGGAATTTTAGGTACATTTGAACATAGAAACCAAGATAGCTAGAATAAAGGACGTAGTCCCGTCCACACCTTTCTTCCTATTGGTTGATTGTGTCCAATCGACCAATAGGAAGAAAGGTAAGGACGGGACTACCTCCTGTATTCTAGCTATCTTGGTTTCTTCCCAGAAAAGATTCCAATGTGTCCAAAATTCCCGGGTTTTTTACAACTCTATTGTGCGGTGATCAGACCCTGCTTAAACTGCGCATGTATTGACCGCTTTACTACCGTAAGAAGCGTGCAATTACTTCGAATATAGTGCAAAGTTATTTTTTAATTTTTTTTAATTAAGAAGATTCGATTTTAATTTTTCCGCACTTACAAATATGAGAAAATTTTAGGTAGATGCTTTTTCCCGTTATGTGATTAAACTATTGCATTTTTATTAGTTCAAAGAGACGCAGGTGGAATTAGAGTTGTAAAAAAAATGGGAATTTTGGACACTTTGGAAACTTTGATTGGAAGAAACCAAGACAGCTAGAATGAAGGAAGTAGTCCCAACCCACCTTTCTTCCGATTGGTCGATTGTGTCGAATCGACCAATAAAAAGAAAGGCGCGGACGGGACTACCTCCTTTATTCTAGCTATCTTGGTTTCTATGCTCAAAGTTTCCAATATGCCCAAAATTCCCGGGTTTTTTACAACTCTAGGTAGAATAGGATGTAACCGGAATGTTTTTCTCCAGTCTGTCCTGCATATCGATGGTCACAAATATGTGAAGTTTCACAAAGGAAAATGTGAATAAAAACAGGCTGACAAAGACACAGGTTTACATAAAATAGCGAGAAATTTCTAATTCAAGAGACCGCAATATTTTTTTTCACAGAATTTTAAATATCTGTAAAAACAGTATTACTCAAGAACTGCCATTAATAATCGATTATTCTATATCATTCACAAAACCCTTTAAATTTATTTATAGAAAATGACGCTGATGTCAAGTTTAACTTTGATTCAAAATCATAATTTTAACGGGTAAAAAAAATTTTTTGCTTGAATTAATAATTTTCTTTTCCTTGATTTTCACCTGTAACACCATAATTAATCGCATTTCGTACATTTCAAATTGCGTAATTAAACGTACGTCGATTTCAAGTGTTGCGTCACTCAAATGTGCTTGTTGTTAGTCACGTAGACGTAAGATCCGAGGTTTTCAGAAGTGGGGAAATACCCCCCCCCCAAGGGGGAAATTTCCGACTTATACTATGGCAATTAATATTAATGCTGTTTTCAAAAAAAAAAAATATTTGAAAAAGGGAATAACATTTTCACATGTTATGAAAGGTGGTCCATGGACACACGATGTTGAAAACCACCGTGCTAGATCATCACGGCTATCGTACTTCATATTTCATAAATATATTGATGAAACCACTGGGAAATGATAAATGTAACTATGGTATACATATGTATAGATGTTATAAGGTGATACATTGAAATAGGAACCTGAAAAATCTTACTTTTTGATACGTTTACAAAAACTATACATGTACAATGTAAGCCCTAGATTCTGCAGAAGTTAAGGTTCGTTCTAAAAAACGTTACTGAAACCAATGAGGGCCATTAATTTTAATTTATTTATTCAGTAAAACCAATGCCCCTCACCACAAGGAATAAATTTTTCATTTTTTCCCTATATGTATATACTCACCAAGATTTTTACTGTATTTTTGAAAACTATAAATTTTATTAAAAAATGAAACAAAACTGATACAAGAAAAAAACGGTATAAATTTCTTACTGTTTTTCTGCCGCAAAGTGATTTCTCAATTGAGGCATTGCATGTAAGAAGGGCAAACTCACCATGGGACCTTTTTATTTTTCCAACCATTCTGCTCAAGGACATCTGCTTTACATTGTCATAGGTCTAATTTGTGATGTTCGTCCTTTTTTACTCTTGAAAATGCACTATAAAAATAAAAATCGTTTTTGAGCATTCAGCTTGCGAGTGGGCAATAAGGGCAAAGTCCACAGCTGCTTCGTAAGCAATCCCAGTATTCCCCACTTATGCTGCCGAGCAAAACGATGATGACCAAGTTGATTATGACAAAACAGTACGAAGTTTCATCAGGACATTACATGACAGTTATTTCGATACTGGGGTAAGGTTTATGACGTAACGTCATATATAATATGTATTATATTTGTATATAATATATATTATATTTGTATATAATATATATTATATTTGTATATAATATATATTATATTTGTATATAATATATATTATATTTGTATATAATATCTGTATCTTATATGTATTATATTCGTATATCGTACATTATATAATATTCTTATGGCGCAAGGATTCTGACGTTTAAATAAGATGTTAATCCACATTGTGATGGTAATATTGAAAAATGAATGTTTAGGTAACTTCTTGGTTCCACAGAAACCCCTCTATGAATTTTTATAACTTTGGCATGTATCTCTACTTGAGATAATTACATAGCACCCCCCCCCCACCATCTCCCAAAAAAAAAAAGTTTGTTTCCTGTAATATGGAAAAACCATTGGGGGAGTACATAGGAAACACTTCTTTCCTTTGCTAAATACTTATATCAGAATATTGTGTTGAAGGAATAAAATATTTTTCTTTTATCCGGGTACTAATATTACATTTAATAAATATAAGATAATTTATATTAAAACCAGGATCCCATTGCACAACAAAAAAGGTGTAGTTATACAAACTTCATAATGAGTTATTTGTTCATATATTGATCAGTCATTTCAAAGATAGCTTTTTTTAAATTTTTAGGATTGGAAAATTTTCACTTTTTGAAGGGTAGGTCAGATTACTGGAATTAAACCATTATTTGAGGGACTAGGTACATGGTAAGTACCCAAACTGTTTTAAAGGGATTTTTCTCAAAACATGCCTTTGTTGAGTTCGCCTTTCTTGCAATGCCTCAGTTCCACAAAATGTGAAGTGAATTCCCACCCATACCTTTTTTCCATTAAAGTTTCAATTTTCTCGAGCTAATTGCACAATCAATACAGACTGATGATGTTTTTTAACAAATGTGAGTAGAAAAATATTTTGATTTAATCAAAATTGCTCTTTTCATTTTCTTTGGGTACTACACTAAGCATGCACACATTGAATGGTTATTCATTTTCTTTGGTGCTGAATAGCCATTTCTGTACTCATGTCATAAAAATTCAAACAACCAATCAATCGAGTGGTATTCCTAAAGGTCACAAAGTAGTTATGTGCTTATCAGGTATTTCCTTAATCTAACATACAACTTAACCAAATATTTTCAAAACGATCATTTTGCTTTGGTCAGATCATCATCATCATATTCAACCATTATCTATCCACTGCTGGATGAAGGTCTCTCCAAATGCTTTCCACACAAGTCTATCCTGAGCAATTCGCTTCCACATCACCGCATCCTGTTTTGTTACTCCATCTGCCCATGTAGTTTGAGGACACTTTCTAGGTCTTCGGTGGTCTCTTTCTTTTCTTAGGCCAGATACAACGAATTAAATGGCAAAGGATTGAATCTACTAACAAAAGTGGGTTGGAACTGTATGTACAATTGCTTATATACATATATAATATAAAACTATAAGGATTGGGATATTTAATTATACCATCTAAAAGGAAAATGTAAACGTAGACAAAAATAACAGAATGAAAACTAAATAGATAACGGAACAAAGAAGTAGTATGAAAGAGAAGTAAATGATAGGTTTCCAATACCAAGAATTTTGTTCTTCATCAGGGTTCGCACAAAATCCCTGTTATTAGTTTGCTTTTTCTGACTACAATAATTGAGATTTATGATTAAGGTTGAATGAAACATCGGCCCATTGGGAGAAATTCTTACATGTTGATTTTTGATTCATATGATATCATAATTGAGATCTCTAATGTATATTGCAGTCTCGATAAACAAGAAATCAAGGCATTGAATATTTGTTTTTTATATTATTAAATACGTTATTTAGATATTCACTTACCACTTAAGAAAAGTAAATTGAATGTTAAAAGCGTACATAAATGAAGCTGAAGGGAAAATTTTATTTATTTTGAAGTATCTTAAACAAAAAAATCCAATTTAAATGAAAAAAATCAGATTTTTTTTTAATCAAGATGTATTTACATCCTGCTGTTAACATATTTGTAGTTGCCTGAATAAGACAAACCATACGAGTACAAGTTAACTTCTGTAGCATCCTGGGTCTGGTTGACAAATATAAATGAACTCATATTTGGCTGTTACCTTAATAAGCAGTTACGGAGTTTACATATGCTTTATTGTTTTCATATTGTAGATTCTTTAATTTGTTTACAGGTTTTAGGTATTTCCAAAATCCCATTGGAATTAAAAAAATCGTTGATGGATTTATCTGCATACCATGGAAAATGAAAAGCCGTTTGCCTGTTCCGTTGCTGATTGTGGGATGGTCAGTTTATTACATTGTGTTTGGAATTCCTGTTTAAAAAAACAATATTTTGACATCTTATTTTTCATAATTGGGATGTGTTTTAATATATGTAAAATGGAAATGTCACGTGTTAATGGTCAAATTAAAGTTTTGTGGGATTCTAAGTAATTTTTTTCCAGACCTCTTGTGGTATAAATCAAGCCTGTGTAGCTAAGATTGTTGACATACCATGCAAAATTGAAATTAAAAATAAAATTTACAACTATTTCTTACATATAACGCTCATAAAAACTCTAATTTAACATTCAATAACATTTCAAACAGTCATGTGCTGATCTTCATCATGAAATAGCCAACAAGCTGTTTATCTCATGATGAAGGCCAGTGTCTGACTGGTCGAAATGCTATTGTGTGTTTTTATGAGTGTTGTATGTAAGAAATACATTGTTTATTTTATTTTTAAGCCTGTGTAATTGCAGTAGGACCCATATGTAATGAGGATTTTGCAACCAAAGAAAATTCCTGCTATATCCGATCACTCGATAAATTTTCAAATCAAAAACTTTGAAACTAAAGCCAGTATAGATAACATATTTGCATGCAACATACATACAAAAAATTCTAAAACTCGAAAAGCCCTTTGGTGGCACAGTGTGATAATGCATTCGCTTAGTGCGTCATTAATCCAGGTTCAACTGTCAACAGTGCAAAGAACGCTTACTCAGAGATCTCATAAAGATCGCACTGCTCACTGTAGTCCGGGGTTTGGTTCCCTAGGCCTTAAGAGGTTCGGATTCCTCGGAAAACAGTAGGTCCCGGCGCAGCATGACCATTGTAGTCTTTGAGCCGTAAAACCACAAACAAACAATAAAATTCGAGAAAAACACCAGGGAAAGTCTCACCATGATAAAAGTACTGTTCTAGTGATGAGGTCAGATCGACTACAATTTTGAAGTAGCATTAAGTCTTCACTGTGCCGGGCCACTCATTAAAATGGGCCCCTAGACATTTGCTTTGTTTATCTGTGCAATAATCCAGCTGTGCACATGATAGCATATTGAGACAAATATGATTTTTATCTTGACTTGTATGTTGTCCTTTGCTCACAAAATTTTGGGTTTGATTTATAATCGCAACAGAGTATGCATACCATTTTTTGCCAGTCTCTTATCTTGTGCTTGAATGCCTCAGAGCAAGGTTCCTCGTGAAACTGTAGGTCTAAGAGCAGTATGAGCCTAGATTTTTTGTGTCGTAAAAACCATGTGTACAGTCTAACCTTGTTTGGCATAGAATGACCCTTTTTGACCTTGTGCCATAAAAATACAACCAACCAGCCTTCCATGTGTCATAAAATGTAAATTGACAAAATACAAAGTAATTTCTTAAAATACAATTTCAACTTTCTGTAATTCCATATTTATTTGATGGTTGTAATTTTACCTTTATTTTTAGATCATTCTGCCAAGTTTGCTTCCAAGTAAGCTTAATTATGTCAGCTCGTTTGGTGCAGAATGACCCTTGCTATCTTTGCACCATAAAAATACAACCAACTAATAACCCCCTGCTCATATATGACAAATCTAATGAATTTAATTCATTCATAAGTACACACCATAAAAACCTGATATGTGAAAATTAGCAGCCATCTCCTCATATTAATGCTAAAAATAAATAATATATGTTTGAGTTGACAGAAGAGAGACTTTATCACTATTTTTGCTTTCTAATTTCTTTCATAAATTCCTTAAACCACATTAAATATATTTATAGTCTGTTCCATGTTATCCTTTCATAGATAAACAGAATGCAAGTTTATATTTTGTGACAGAATTTTCAAAATAAAATGAATGCTTCTCTTATGCACAAACTGAATTGCAACTTGCAATGTGATTATAAAAATTAAAGTAATTTGTTTTCTGCTATGACTTTCAGAAATAAAATAAAAAGAATATAGAACTTCAATTTAACGAATAGAGAAAAAAATAACTTTACAGCTACTTCAAAATCAAATATGTTGAAATCTCATAAAATTAACGCAATCACTATATTACGGGATGTATTCTAAATCTTTAGAATATGTTCGCTTTCACATTTTTCGACCAACTAGCTACCTCGCCACGTGTTGCCAAAAAGGTTTCAATTGGCTCTATTTTAACTACATTTTAACATTTAATTTCTCGATTTCTAGTGGGAGATAGCTGCTAATTTTCACACATTAAGGTTTTTATGATGGGTACATTAAGCTGAATTAAATTTGTTAGATTTGGCTTGTCGTTTAGCCACAATTTTACTGCCTTTGTAATAGAAAAGGTACCATCAACATACACATGCTTCCAAACGTGAATACAATTCTGCTAAATTTGCTCAATACCAAATATTTAGTATCAGTTTAAATTGTATTTAAGATATGCTTTAACAAACAGTTATTTTGACACTGGCGTAAGGTTTAAAAACACGACGTTTCGGGAGCCAACTGCTCCCTTTGTCAAGTGAAGGCAGAATGAAGAGTTCGTGAAAGTCCTAAGCTTATATACCCGCATGTTGGGAATCTCCATTTGGTGCGAAACAGTTCCAGCTGGAGAAACACAACCATGGAAACCCTCACTGGGAACCTCACCCTCCCCCCTGCACCTGATGACATCAGATGAACACCCCCAACTCGAGGTTTTGCAAAAATCCTGTAAGGTTCTGGTAGAGGTTTTGCGATGTTTATTGCACGACTCCTCAAACCGTAGGTTTCCCATGATTCCAGAAAAAGTCTACTCCCCAGATTCGTCACATTCTGATGTAATATTTTCATCGAATGCCAATCTGGTTCGTGACCCTCCCTGAAGACATGTTCAGCCAACTGGTTTGAATCGTCTCCCCTAGCTACCGCACGCATATGCTCCTTCCCTCGTAGACGTATCGATCTTCCCGTCTGTCCAACATACACCTTGTCACAGTCTCCACACGGTATTTGGTAAATAGCACCAGATTTTTCCTCCTCAGGGACGCGATCCTTAACTTTAAGTAATAGATCACGCAGGGTGTAGACAGGTTTGTAGTAGGTCTTAACATTCACACAACTGAGAATTCGAGACAGCTTTTCTGAGACACCCGCCACATATGGCAAAACCACTGATGTCTTCCTAGTCTCATCCTCTACATTCCTGTTTCCACCACTAACACCACATTGGTTACGAGCGATAAATTTAGTCGGGTAACCGTTCTTTTTCAACACTCTTTTATTGCGTCGTAATTCAACATTGCGAAGGTCATCATTACAACAATGTGTAAAGGCTCGTCGGTGCAAGGCTCTAATGACAGATGCTTTGTGTGATGCCGGGTAATGAGAACGAAAGTCAAGATACCTATCAGTATGTGTTGGTGTTAAATTGATTTTTTAACTTAATATTTTATTAATAACATTTTATTTTTAAATTGGAGTGAATGAAACCAATGAAGTAAATGAATGTGTTGTTGATGAAATGTCTTCGTTGACATTTTGTTGTAATTATAATAGGCTGGAAACCGTTTAAGGGAGGACATTGCATTGTGGTTTCCAGTAACTGTCCTATTAACATTCATTAATAAGAAAATTACTTGCCAAAACCCAAAATTCAGGAACAGGGTTCATTGAAATAAGAAACTAATCCCCCCATAACTTAATGAACAAGTCTTAATAATATATTAACAATTTAAATAGCATTACAAAAATATTAATAACAAAATTCAAAAGTTAAAAACACTCCAAAAGTTAAAAAAAAAAATAAACCAAACTGAGGGATTACATTTTTAAAATTTATTTAATTAGCACACATTTTTCACAAACAATTCCCATAGGCAATTCTTTAATATCTTAAAATAATAAAATAGACACATGCATTATTTGCACTGAACTGGACCAATTCTTCAACATAAATTATAACTTTGCAATACAATCTTAATTAGTTACAATTATTTCTTCATTCTGTCTGCAATTATATATTCTCTAAATGAAAATCCTATCTTTAATCTTCTTTCCTTTTATAACTTGATTACTTTAATACTTTTATTTAATAATAAGTATCCTATACTGTACAAATTGTAACAGTAGATTAATTTAATTTTTAGGGTGCCGTAGGGAAGAGAATAAGCTTATTTTAAGTTAAAATAAGCGAAAGAAAGGACATAAAAATTATGAACTCAGATGGAAGAAACACTGGCCTGCAATGGTGTGTGTGTGGCCCAAGCCCATGCCTGACTACATTTTTTTTAACATCTTGATTGTGTTTAATCTTGGACAGCAGTGTGAAAATGCGAAAACTTTTAGTCCAAGCGTTTCAGTACAAGTACATTCGCCAAGATTGCAACCCCTTTTCAAGTGGATGTCATTTTGTTTAGACATTGATCCAGGCTAGCCCTACCTTGATGTCACTCGTAAAAGGCTGCCTTTTTTGGATATGCATCTTTTTTTCACACGACCCTTGGCTTCCACAAACTCTGGAATTTCTAAGCATCATGAAGCTGAATTTATTGTCAAGAGCAAAAGTATCTGTTGAAATGTAGACCACTGATAGTTGGAACATATGGGCCATTTTGTACTTTTTTGTCGTTTGCACGCGAGACTTCTATTGCTGAGGATAGTCGGAATGGAATAAGTTTAGTTTTGGGGTGTTCAAAAGTTACTTGAAAAAAGGTTTTCAGAGTTCCCTTGAGATAGAAGATAGAAGAGGGACTTCCCTTACTGTTACAGTTGAAAGAAGAAGTGTGATAGCAGATTAATAACAGATGGCTAGAAACGGAAATGTAGATATATTTTAGCCATGACAAACTTTTCTGTTGAAGAAATAAATTCCTTTTAATTAATGAAACAAAAATTAATAATAAAACTTGATAACAATCAAGCAACAATAATTATCAAAATTAGTGAACATAATCAAAACCGATTCATGGAATCCATATTTTCAAATTAAATTTCAAATAAGCATATCAAAAATAAGTTTTAATAGAAATGACAATTCTTCTTTCTTCTTGATAAATCATGAAGTTCTTTAATTTGGACAGATGAGGTAAACATGTTTAGCATAGAGTTACTATTTATTCACATGTCTTCCTCTGGAATTGGCACTTTCCGCTGGTATCAGATATCATGGTGAATGGTAATTTAAATTTGTCTGTAGACAGGTTGTGCTCCTACATTTAGTGCTTTTCTCATTTGAATTACATAATCATGATTAACAGGAGACTTCCTGAAAAAGAAATAAAACATCGACAAACAGGGTATATATATATATGATTATTTATTTTCTTTGTCTCGCAATTGAGATGTGTTTTTTTTTTTTTATGTGTATATGTATGTTGTGTAAGAAACATGTACACCTAGCCAGCATATTTGGTGTTTATTATTACTTTTATTATTCCGAGTTCCTTCATTTTTAAACTTAATTTCAAAAGATAATTTGAAGTAATTTTGTCTACCCAACATTGGTTTCCTAAACACCGTAGTCAACAGTCGCCCATGCCCATCTCTATTTATCCGAACATCTAAGAAGGGTAATGAACAGCTATCTTCTTCTTCTAATGTAAATTGAATATGAGGGTTCAAGCTGTTCAAATAGAGATGAAAATCAGTAACTGAAGACCTTGGTAGGATAACGAAAGTATCATCGACGTATTGCTTCCACACCTGGACACAGTAAATTCACTCATCTAAAGCACTGTTTTCAAATGCCTCCATACACAAATTTGCCACCACACTCGAAGCAGGTGACCCCATCGCCGTACACCTCTTCTGTCGGTAAAATCTACCCTTGAAGCCGAAAACCGTGGAATTCAAGCAGAACTCGAACAGGCAATATATCTCTTCCGGACTAAGGCTAGTTCTTTCTTCCAGGCTTCCATCATGCCTCAGTCGCTCCAACGCTGCTGATACCGCCAAATTTGTTGGAATACAGGTGAAAAGTGAAACAACACTAAAAGGCACCATAGCATCATCGGGAGCGATTTTTACGTTTCTGATAGAAGAAATAAACTCCTCAGAGGTAGACACCGACCGTTCAGAGCACCCAACAAGAGGAGATAGTATACCTGCAAGATATTTAGAAAGTGCATATGTTGGCGAACTACAAAAACTCACAATAGGTCTAAGAGGAATATCGTGTTTATGGACTTTTGGGAGTCCATAGAACAATGGTATTCTTCAAGATGACAACGGAGTCGCGAGTAAAGTTTCTCATCCAGTTTCGACTCTTTGTGAAGTTTTAGCAGGCAACCATTCATCTGCCTCTCAATACAACCAGTAGGGTCTTTATCTACAACGGAATAGGTATCGCCATCATTTAAAAGTGACATTACTTTATCATCGCAAACCGACCTATCCATCACAACCGTAGTACGATACTTATCTGCCGGTAAGACCACAACCTTTTTACTGTCTCTGAGGGCTTTCCGCTTAGGAACAGAAAGATTGTCCACAAGTGCCTTACGTTCAAATAACACTCTCGAAACCTCCATGTGCACTTCAGCACACCTATCCTCTGTCATGTTCCACAAGGCCGGTTCAATAACCGAAAGGATTTTTGAAACTGGAATCGGCGAGGACGTAGGTGCAAAATTCAAACCATGTGACAGCACAGAAATTTCGCAATCACTTAGGCATCAGTTAGAAAGATTAAGAACCCAACGGGAGTCCATTCGACCACTGTTCCTGCAGTAGTTTCGTTTGTACTCCGTTCTCAATCTCTCAAGCTTTTCCTTTTGAACACCACGAACTCTAGAACGAGTAGTTGCTTCTTCTCTTTCAGCTTCAACCAAAACACGGGAGAAGGTTTCAGAGTCGAGAGCAGTTTCCAGACTAGGTTCAAAAGATACCAACATCAGGCGCGTACGATTAATCATGTTATGACAATGACCAATCCGTGCAGACAAAAACTTGAAACTTGCATTCTTTGCAATGTTCGGCTACTAAACATTCATCCTGTACCAGAACCTTACAAAATTTTTGTCAAACCCCGCCATCAAACATTCATCCTGTACCAGAACTCATACAGGCTCTTTTGCCAAACTCCTAGTTGGGGTGTTCATCTGACATCGCTAGGGGTTCCCCAGCTGGAACTGTCCTCACCAGATGATGTCAGATGGGGTTTCCCAACATGCAAGTATAAAAGCTTAGGACTTTCACGAACTCTTCGTTCTGCCTTCACTTGACAAAGGGATCAGTTGGCTCCCGAAAAATCGTGTTTTTAAACCTTACGCCAGTGTCGAAATAACTTTTTGTTATGGAATCTCCTGGTGAAACTCTGTATTGTTTCGTTAAGATATGCTGTGCCTTACCAGAGAAATATGAAAATTTACACCCATCAGGAAATTCATTTGCTGAAATTAATAATAAAAATATTTTTTTAATATTATTAATCCTGCTTAGGCTGCATGAAATAACCTTGTAGGGGTGCCATTTCATGCCATGCCACTCCATGACCTTAGATAAAGGATATTTAGGTTCCCTCGGAAGATTTAAGTACTAGTGTAACATGGTCATAGCTGAACTTGGTCGCTAAAACAAAAGCAAACCATCCATATCATCTCAGAAAGACTATTGTGATATGTAAAAACTTAAGGAATTGAAAGGGATTTTTGACATGTATGAAGTAGATGCAATAATACTTTTAGTCATCAATTTCTCTTCTCTGAATTTTTCAGAGGTTTACCAATGAAGATCACCTCACAGTCCACAAGCAAAAGCATGAATTATCATTGGTGCTAACACCGACTACTGCATTCAAAACATCCTTCTTTGGTAAGTTTGTTATTTTGCACATTCTTTCTCCCAATGTCCCAAGAGGTGGTGGTTTCTTTTAGGTTCAGTAAGCCGAGTCTGATTCCCAATCAACCTAATTATATGTATCGCAGTTTAGAGCAAAAATTTTGTTTTCGCCCATCTGTCTCTTCCCAGACACCCCATCCTTAGGGCTATTTTAATGCATTTGGGGACCCAGGGCTCATTTGTTTTCTGAGCCCCTTTTCAATCTTAAATTTCTAGGTGTCAGAAGTCTCATAAAGATTGCACTGCTCACTGTAATCCGAGGTTTTGTTCCCTAGGCCTTAGAAGTTTGGATTTCTCAGAAAATTATATGTCCAGAGGTTTGGATTCCTTGGAAAACCGGAGGCACAACATGACCATTGTAGTCCTTGAGCCATAAAACCACAAACAGACAAACAGAATTTCTAACTTTTTTTTTTCAATAACAAAAATATATATAATGAACTTTACTACTTTGTGGCCCCTGTTTCGATCTGTGCCCTGTTAACCCGCCCATGAAGGCTACACGTAAACTTGAAATTGTCATGAAATTTGAATCATCCCTAAAATAAGGGAAAAGTCAGGGAACAATGAAATTTTATGGTCAAACCTAGAAAAGCCAGGAGAAACCTTTCTGACTTCCGTTTTAAATAGCTAAATTTTCCACAAGCGAAAAACCATTTTACTTACAGCCAAAGTTCATGAAAATTTTGTTTGTGATAAGTCAGGAAATTTTTCCAGAAAAGTCAGCGAAAAACCTGGAAAAGTTCTAGAATTTTTTTTCTCCATTGTGAGTGGGAATTCTGTGATCATTTTGTATAGTCACTAAAAAAGGGGGGAAGTTACGTGATATATGAACTATGCAGAATATTTTCAAAATTTTCAGTTAATATATTCAGAATAAGTTAATTCCATTATTTTTATAATGCTGCAGAGTCAAGCAGTAGTAGCATGTTCGTCTGCATGCTATTAATCCAGATTTGATTTCAGTGGTACTGTAAGGCATGTGCCGTTTTTTCTACCAGCCATAGTTTCTGGTTTGGTTGTGTCAAAAACAAAAATTCAGATTTTTTGGAAAAAAATAAATCGTGTCAGCATTACCTTAACTATCCTTGTCCTGTGAAACACAAACTTTTTTTTTTATAAAAATAGTATTTTCAGTAACCCAAGAGTGCGCTTGTTATCTTCATTGTTGTTGTGTTTTGTTTCTTTTTTGATTCCCCATTATTCTTATTGTTAATAATCACCGCTATGTCACCTTGGGTTTTCTTGGAATCTATATTTTAGATTTACATGAACCTGCTCATTTAAAGATCATGAAAAGTACAGGGAAAGATGATGTGTGATTACTAGTATTTGCAAGTTTCGGCCAAGGCAGTTAAAACCGGCATGCCAAAAACTAGTTTCTGCCACAAGTGACAATAACCCGCAGAAACCCAGAAAATAATTATTTTGTGCATTAAATAATATATATTAAAAAAATACTCTAAATTACAGAAAGGAATGTAATTTAAAGTAATATAGGCTTAATTTCAATTTTTAATATTTATTCAAAGGTTACATCATAGCAAATTCACTAGCATTTAAGTTCAGGCTGATCTTTCCAATGAAGTAATCTATAGCAAAAGACTAGTTTTGCTGCTATTTCCTAATTCAAATAATTTCTTAATTTATTAGGAATAGACCAATAGCTTAAGAAAAATATTCTTCCAAGCCCATCAGTATTGCAGGCAATACCATCACTGCGTAGACAAAAGTTAGAAAATCATCATTTATAGTTGTTTCCTTTAAACTAGACCCCCACATAGGTCAGACATTTTTGAGGATTTATTTTATTTTATTGGAGTAGTATATTTCAGGAAAAGGAGCTGATTTTGCTCAAAAAGCTATAAAGTAAAGCACAAAATTTAGGTTAATGACATTAAGGAATTTCCTAGTATTTTCTTCCTGCTCATGTGACAATTTAGATCACATGTACATTTGATGAAGCATGTAAACTGGCATATATGATGTTGAGTTATTGCCTGATTAAGTCTACTTTTTACCCTTTTTTGATTCATTTCCATGAGATTATCATCATCCATTAGGACCATCCACATTCCACAAGCATCTGCAGTATAAGAGTCATCTTTCCAAATCTTATACAGGGCAATAGATTTTAAAAGCTGCAACAAGTCTTTTTACATCTTTATTAATCATCTGATTATTTATGACTTGAACAGCACCTTTATATATCATCCATATCATTTTCATGATCTGCGAGTAACATGGATGATTCTTTATGAATGATTCCGAGCAATCTACCTAACTTTTCCACCATATATTGTTGCGTATTTGTGGCTTTACAGTGTTTATGTATTCCTTTAGCCAAGCACCTTGTCTGTACCGATTTCTCAAATATTTCTAACGAGATACTTCAGGCTTTGCAATGGACTAAAAAAAGTGTGGTTCATTGGCTGTAATACAGCTTATCTGTTTTGTCATAAACCACTAAGGTAGGGCACGAAATATACGTGGGTGGCAAACATTATTGTATAATAAATTCCCACATGAAAAACTCACAAAAATCTCGCCCCGGAGGCTTTTCTGTGTTGACCATTATTTGGCAATTGTGTTATCCCTGTGAAGGGTAATAATATCTTACATCCTCATATACGGAGAAAAATGCGTTTGTTCTTATCTACATTCGTCTAGTAGGTCAAGACACCGCGTGCTCAATGCGGGGAATTGGTTCGAATCCAGGATGAGGACGGCGCCTCTTTTTCTCCAAAAACGAAAAAGCTCTAGCTTGAGCTAAATATACGTGGGTGGCAAACATTATTGTATAATAAATTTCGCCATGAAAAACTCACAATAATCTCACCCCAGAGGCTTTTCTGTGTTGACCATTATTTGGCAATTGTGTTATCCCTGTGAAGGGTAATAATCTTACATCCTAAACTAATGTAATGAAAATATATATTTGTAATCTTTCATTTACTAAATGATACAACACAGATTTAAATACTTTTGTTGGTTTCTACCAGTTTCTCCCGCTTCATGTTGGTTAAAACTAACAAAAAATAACTAGTTTCTGCCACTGGCATGGCAAAACCAGTTTTCACAGAAAGCCAACCCTGTACTGAATACAGAAACAAACTTATATTGTTATCAATGTGAGCTTAAACATTTTTTAAATTGCGGATCATCAGCTATTAATAGACACCAATTTAGATGATCATGATATCAAATAGTGGATCATTTTTGAGCTATGCCATCAATCTGTAAATCAGTTTTGGTCGTGACATCGACTGATAGGCCAAAACGTTGTGTATCATGACATCACTTCAATGAATCTTGCCCAGTATTATTTATTAGTGAAATAAGGTAGAAAATGTGTGTATGTAGTCAGACCCACTTATATCAAACTTGAATGTATCGAAGTCTTTCTATCTCCCTTAAATTATGTAATGTGCATCAGCCAATATGGATATCAAAGTTTACATATATCGAATATTCCTATGGCTCCTTTCGGCTTTATTATGAGCAAGTTTGACTGTATTAGTACATGATGCAAAAGGAATGCAGGATGTCCAAGGAATTTGGGAAACATTTGATCAAAACATAAAACTAATTTGTGCAAATCACAATACCATAATAATGAAGCATGCTTTACTTCCATTGTGAAATGAAAATTTTAATCTTCAACACAAGCAATTAGTCTTTTAAATGGGACTTCCATGAAGGTCCATTGTGAGTGATTGAAATGCAATCATATATATAATGATTATGTAAATTTATGAACCGAAACCGTTGTTAAATAGAAAAGCCTTATTATTAATGCTATCTGTTTATAACAGCTTTGCGTGTGTTAATGCAACGTTGTCCTTCACAATTTTCAGATCAAACACCAACTCCTACACGCTTTCTGAATGCTCTCGAAACCGAACTATTCAATGAACTCCACAATGAAAACCCTTTCGATGTTACCTTTCGCCGTGCGAATTCCCTTGTGGCTGCCAATGGCGAAATGCCGATCATATCTGAGGTTTGTTTCATTGTTATACTAACACTCTTTTCTTGTATTGTTTAAAATTGATGATCAAAATTAGCAATAATGGACTAACATTAGAAATATAGTTACAAAATAAGGTCACTATATGACAGGGAACATTGAACAATTATTACCAATGTGATCTGCATAGTGTCACATCAAATTATTATACTTAATGGTATGGTAGAACATGTGCTATTTCTTCTACTCACTGTAGTCCAGTTTACGCAGAAGTAGCCCCAGCATTTCGCTTCACAGTCATTTCGCTCCTGGAAATTTCACCCCCAGTAGATAATGAGTACGCTGTAAAAATGTAAATAATACACCTAATTTTTTAACAATAGAGCCCCGGTCATCTGAAATTCGCTTAACCGAAATGACCTGTATAATTTGTTTTTAATTATTGTTTTTTAATGGACACTCGTTTAACATTCCTTTTCAAAATTCCTCGTACAGCGGAAATTGTTTGCAATGAACCTCGTTCATCCAAACTTCACTCAACTGAAATAATTTTCTATACAATTTTTTTTTTAATTCTTTTGTCCAAGTGGTCACTTAATAAAAAAGTAGTATAGAAGGTTATTTGTTTAAGCGAAGCTCATATGAGCAGGGTTCATTATGAACGGTTTCCACTGTATCAACATTATTGCCAAAAAACAGGGAAAGTACAAGTAATTTAAATAATTAACAAAATGTTCAGAGGACTGTGCTGCTACTGCTAACAATTGGGCGTATTTTTTACATTTTTGTAGTTTCGTAGTGTACTCATTCTTTACAGGGGGCAAGATACCCAGAGCTGTGCTTAGGCGGTGTGAGCTGGATAGTCACCCAGGGCTTCTAAAATTAAGAGCCGCCAAAAAAGTGTAGTTCAAGTGCCAAGAAATCAGTTTTTAGCAGCCCCCATGTCAGGGCTTAAATTGGGCGGGAGCCCGGCTCCGGTACTTCTTCACTTTCGGCAATTATTTAAATATTAGCCGGAACCCCTAAATAGACGCTGTCATGAAAAAGTAATGAATTTGTGATTAAGGTCAAGCATTTTGTTGTCCAGAAAAATGGACATAAACAATTGATATGATTTATCGATTCTTTTGCAGCCATTCGATTTTTTAATCGATTTATCATAATATTAGGGCTCCTGCACTTTTTTTTTGTTAGAAATTAAACCCTGCCCCATGTACTACTTTCGACAGAGCATTTGGTCAATTGACCTCTTTTGTGTGACATCTTACTTCCCGTAATGCAAGTTCTAAATGGTTGTCAAAATAAACACATGCATTATTAGTTAAATGCGTTAGCATTAGTAGCCTATGTACGTTACCATGTTTATTGTGGTAATCTATGACCACTGTAGAGACTCCTGGTTTCTGATACACTTCTCTGGCTGCACAAAAAGCTAAAAAAAATTATTTTGGAAGTTATAATAGTATAATTAAAGCGGCTTTGTTCATTGAATTAGCTTTTCATTAATTCGTTATAATTTAATAATTATAGTAATAATTTAATTAATAATAATTAATTAATTTTATCTCCTATTTTTAATTTAACTTCATTGTCTTCTCTTTATCTTTACCCACAGCTTTTATACCAGATTGGAGAACTTTATTTTGTAATGCTAAACCCAGATCAATCTTGTTTTGTTGTGTTAAGTCAAAACGTTTTTAAGGGCCGCTAACACTGTAAGCACGGTCCTTAAGATACCCCGTGGAAAATGTTCAGGGGACGACTTTCCTAGAACCCCTTTTAGTCCAGGCTCCCCCTCCCCCTAGAAACCAAAGTTTGGATTCCCAGGAGAACTGAAGATCCCACATAACATGAACATAGCCATCCCTATGCTTTAAATGCAAACAGTATATCGAATGTTCCAAAATTGCATTTTATCATAAACTTGGCTTATAATGAAATGCTTACCTACTAACTGCTCACTGTAGTCCGGGGTTTGGTTCCCTAGGCCTTAAGAGGTTCGGATTCCTCGGAAAACAGTAGGTCCCGGCGCAGCATGACTCTTGCCATAGGCGTAATCTAGCAGGGTCCACTTGCCCCCCTTTTTTTTTTTTTTTTTTTTTTTTAGAAAAGGAGCAAAATTGTACTTTTCCCTTTTTTTTCCCCTCCTAGTTTACACTGTATTTAACCCCCAAGTTCAGCCTATGATCCTTGCTGTATTTGCACCATAAAATTCAAACAAATAAAGCTTGTAATGACAAAATAATATAATAGCTGATGTTTATGAATCTTAATTAGTGAAAATTATTAGAAATAGTATTAATTCTGTGCATTTTCCATATCAACCAGTAAAATTTTCACATGGCAAATGCTGATGAAAATCAGGTTCATACTCAGGACTTAAAAAGGAGGGGTACTTTTCATGAAAAAGAGGAGAGATTAAACTCAAAACCCCCTCTTTGTGTATGGTCTTGATGCAAATATAAAATTCGTTGAAAGTTAGTCATAATTACTAAGGTTTGTAAAGAATTAATGTGCCAAAAATCAAAAGGATAATTAAGGTGAGAAGTGGAAAGAAGAAATAGTTTTCAAATTTTGCATGGGGCCAGTGGAAAAAATCTAGAAGAATTAACGAAATTAAGCATTGTTGCAACGTTTAGAACCCTTTACTCATACATTACCACCACTCTTTGCATCATCTTTCAGAACTACCTACTGCTTTTGGAATGCCGGTAACTGGTGTTTTATATGTTTTAGCAGGTTGGAAAAAATATTTATTAAGGAGCACATGATTTTTTATATATACGGATGTATATTTATGTTCAAATAAGAAATACCTCTCTTCCCATTAATCTTATCCCTTCTAACTATTTCTGATTTCTTCCTTACCTGAATACTTGACAAGATTTTAAAAATTTGTCTTATAATTTGCAGTTTAAAATTTTGAAACTTTCCAAAAATTGAGTACATTTATTCAATATCTTAAGTGCAGATATGTATGCACTCAATGTTGAGCTGTCAAAATTTTAACCATCAGACTCCATATTTAAAAAAAAAAAAAAAGCTACAGATTTCATATTTTTAAAAATATTTTAGCAAAGAGTGTACATAAACCTGGCCCACCTCTGTACAGCCTTTTCAGCATTATTATTTTCTGTAAATTTTAAACTTGTGCCATTTTAAGTGCGAGTTGTGGCTGAATTACCTAGCGAAACTTAATTTTTGTGTCCTTGTTTTTGGCTCAAATTAGAGTCTTTTGACCCTCATATTGAAAAAATGGATATTACTGCCTTTTCCTAACCTTATATATCCTCTCACCTTCGTGTGAAAATAATTAAAGCCACAGACCACCAAGGTCATGAACACAAAAATAACAGTGAACATAGATGTTTTGTCAAGTACACATGAATAACTGTTACCGATTTATCAAAGTCAGTATGCAAGCATCGTTGGTGACTTACTCTTGTAAATAAGGGATGTTGAGTAGCATCAAGGAGGAGGAGATTATAAGCCAATTAAGTTAATCGTCACAGCCAAAACAAGTTCCAAGTAAATTTATAGGTTACTGAACAAAATTTGGTTCATCCCACACAGCGTAGCTAAATATTTTACTGGCCAGGCTAAGTAACTGCCAAAAATCATAAAAACTCCAGAATAGGGTAACAACAAAATAATTTTTTTCAAAGGCTAATTGGCGCCGCCCCAAATTATGGCACCCGGGGCGACTGCTCCCTCCCTAGCTACTCTACTGGTTCCATAGGGATGTACTCAATCCCCTATGTACTCAAGTTGGAACAAAATACTATATTTGCGTATTGAAACCAATTGATATTAAATGCTTACCATCCACTTCTGATTCATAATCCAAGGTGTAATTTTCTAAGTAACAGAGGTTCATATCTCCGTAGAAACTGTAGGTCTCCTGGTCAGGGGCAGATTTAGTGGTCATTCAAGGGGGGCGATTAATGACTTTATTTTTTGACCTTAATTTTTTATCTTTTCAATGTTAAATTTTCATTCAAGAAGAGAGCGATCACCAACCTGCTCCTCTCCTATATTCGCTCCTGGTACCACAAAACATAAAACAAAATATGAATAACTGTTCACTAAACTTTTAAATTAAAAATGTTTCAAGTGTTTTAAATGTGTGATTTTAGCAACTAATTTGAATAGCTGAATAATGTATTGTCCAGCATATTACTATCCAGTGTATTAAAATCGTATATAAAATGTTCCACATTGGACTTTTTGGACATTTGGAAGATTTTCTGATGAAGGCAGGACATGTCCCGTGTCAAAACAATTGTAAGAAAACATCTTTCCGGCTCACAATAGATTTCATTTGTGGGAATTTCAATTTTAATGTAAACAATTATTTTAAATATTCATTTATAATGGTTTGAGAATTAATCAACTGTCAATTATTAATATATGATGGAAGGTGCATCGTTCTTCATTTGCCATTTCATTGCAGACTGCTTTATTATCCACTAGTCTTTCGAGTTCAGAGCCACTCAACACGCCTTCGATCATCTTGCCTTCCGAGGAACCAACTCTGATACTCAGTCAAACGAAGAGTGTCATTTCCCTGAAACAACCCACTCCCAGAACTGAAATTAGTTCCAACGATGATGGCAAATCTTCCAAGGACAACCCTCCTCTCCCTGCAGAAGTTCTTTCACTAAAAAGTGGGGTAGCTGGTGAAGCAGGACAGGAAGATAAAGATGCTGTTGTATCTTCCACTAGCCTAATCCTTGATGATGGGAAACTGGCTCAAGCCTTTGAGCAAACAGTTCGAGATACTGTGGTACAGACACCGGTTATAACATCTGTGTAAGAATTTTACTACATTTTATGCAAAGATCTTTTTTATTATATGTATATTCTTATATTTTTTTAAAGGAATGATCATTAGAATGCAGTGTATCATGGTTATTGGCTCCAATGTTTCTCTGTAGGCACATGTATAAGCATTTTTGAAGTATAGAACGAAAATTTCCTGCATTTTTTAATGTACACTGGGTTTTTCTACCACAGGATTATAAATCGGTGTTCATTCAAATTATTCTCTTAGTTATATTGACTAATTTTGTGTCATTTAATTTTGATTAAATTTGATTAGTATTTGGTAGTTATGATTAAATCTTTTTTCCGTGTCCATATTATTATATATTTGATGTATTTGTATGTATTAATGGCATCCATATGAATAATTTTAGGGACTATGAAAAATCATTACCTCCTCCTCCTCTCTCTCTCCCGCTCTGGGCTGTCAAACATTTTTAGTTAAATGTACAAGATACTAAAATGCTACAAAAATAATTGATACTGGTAGACAAATAGTAATAAGCTGATAAAGTAGCTTATTTTGAAATATGACTATAAAAATTTCAAAAGTTAATGTATAGCAGAATCAGGCAAATCAAATTTTTAAACAATGGCTGGTGGGGGGACTCAAGCACGTCCCATATGTGCACCCATAGTATATATCATCATCATATTCAACCATTATCTATCCACTGCTGGATGAAGGTCTCTCCAAATGCTTTCCACACAAGTCTATCCTGGGCCATTCGTTTCCACGTCACCCCAACCTCTTTTCTTATTTCATCCACCCATCTAGTTTGAGGACGTTTTCTAGGTCTTCGGTGGTCTCTTGGAATCCAGTTCAGAATTTCTGTTGTCCATCGTTGATCAGTTCTTCTTGCAATATGCCCAGCCCATCGCCATTTCAGTCCTTTTACTTTAACAATGATGTCCTCTACTCTAGTTTGCTCTCTCACCCAAGTGTTTCTTTTTCGATCTCTCCTAGTTATTCCAAGCATGCACCTCTCCATGCTCCTTTGCGTTGTCTGTAACTTTCGTATTGCTCCAACTGTTAGACTCCATGTCTCTGATCCATAAGAGAGGACTGGCAATACACACTGGTTGAAGACTTTTCTTTTTAGACATAAAGGCAATTTCCCCTTCAGGATAAAACTGTTTCTTCCGAATGCACTCCAGCCAAGTTTAATACGTCTGTTAAGGTCTTTCACAACGTTGCCTTTCATTGAAATCAGTGGACCAAAGTAAATATATGAATCAGCAATTTCTAGCTCAATGTTGTCAACTTGTATTTTTGTTTTCTCTACGAAATTATTGAACATGATTTTAGTTTTTTGTAGGTTCATCTTGAGTCCAACTTCTTTACTTCTAGTTGAGAGCTCCTGTACCATGTCTTGGAGTTCTAATGGGTTCGTTGAAAAAATAACAATGTCATCAGCAAACCGCAAATGATTTAAATATTCACCATTTATTTTTATTCCCTTGTTATTCCAATTTATCTGCTGAAAAATCATCTGTAAAGCTGAAGTAAAAAGTTTTGGAGAAATGGTATCTCCCTGCCTCACACCTTTACCAATTTTGATAGTTTTGGTATCTTTATGTAACCGAAATTTTGCACTTGCATTTTTATACACACGTTTCACCATGTCAATGTACACATCCTCAATGTCTGTTGATCTTAAAGAGTTGATGACTGCTGATGTTTTAATAGAGTCAAAGGCCTTCTCATAGTCAATAAATGCAACACACAATGGAAGTTCATATTCATGTGTTCTTTCAATTAATTCTCTTAATACTTGAATATGGTCCACTGTACTGAATCCACTTCGAAATCCAGCTTGTTCTCTTGGTTGAGCTGCATCTAATTTTTTCTGCAGGCGATGTGTTAGCACTTTTGTGAAGATTTTATAAATAGCAGGTAACAAGCTAATTGGTCGGTAATTTTTCAAATCCTCTTTATCACCTTTTTTATGCAAAAGAATTACTGTTGCAGAATCCCATTGGTTTGGTATGTTACCGCTGTTAAGACATTTGGTAAAGAATTTTGCAAGTATGTCTTCTACATATTCTCCAGCTTCTTTTAGGATATCTAATGTAATACCATCATCACCAGGGGCTCTTCCTTTCTTCATACTTTTTATTGCAAATGAAACTTCTTCTTTTAAGATTTTAGGAGCTGTTCCTTCGACTATTTCAATGTCTTCGTTTAATCCACTGTTACTTTCGTATAGATTTTTGTAGAATTCTTCAACTCTTCTAAGTATTTCTTCCCTATTTCTTGTTACGGTGCCATCCTCTCCTTTTAATGCAATGATGTGTTTCTTCCCAACAGATAAACTTCCTTTAACAACCCTAAGGCTCTTGTTATTTTCAATGGCTTTCCTTACTAGCTCACAGTTGAATTTTCTTATGTCTTCTTTCATGCTTTTGCGCAGAGTTTTACAAAGTTCTATGTACTCAATCCTGGAACTGGTATTTTGATTGTCCACCTTCATATCTCTTCGCCTTTTCATGAGCTGTTTCGTCTTCTCAGATAATTTGCTATTGTGCTTTTTACAGGTTACACCACCAATTTCCCCAGCAGTTTCAACTATTGTCTTAACAATGTTTTCATTTGCTTCTGAGATATCACTTTCATCAATAAGTCCTTCCAGTGCAGAAAAGCGATTTTTTAATTCCAACTTGAATGCCTCGGTATTTACTTTCAGTTTCATTAGATCCACCCTCTTACTTACTTGTTTCCTAATGAGCTTCTGCCTTTCTAGTTTAGTATTTAACCATGGTATATATATATATATATATATATAGTCAAACCTCATTAATGTATATGCTTTTAGTGGCAAAAAATGTATTTATGTTTAATGTTGTTCACATCACGGAAAGTATGAGGCCATACAATTTTATTGGAATTCAGAAAACAATACAGAGTTTCACTAGGAGATTCCATAACAAACAGTTATTTCGACACTGGCGTAAGGTTTAAAAACACGACGTTTCGGGAGCCAACTGCTCCCTTTGTCAAGTGAAAGCAGAATGCTTCCTTCTGCCTTCACGTAACAAAGCGAGCGGTTGGCTTCTGAAACGTTGTGTTTTTAAACCTTATGCCAGTGTCAAAATAATTGTTTCTTATGGAATTCAGGAAATAGTTCCTGCTAAAAATAAATCATTCCATTAACAATTCACATTCACAATGTTCCACTTCCAATATATATGTAGTACACGAACCATAGTTTTTCAAAGTATGTCCGTAAACTCTTCGGTGTAGAATAAGTAGCAGCAGAGTCATTGTTTGGCATCCAACTTACAGAATTTGATGTTAAATGGCATGTCCTGCAATGATGTAATGGTAACGTATTTGATTACTCTGTGCATAGTCTGGGTTTGGGTCCGGCAGGTATCTAATGCCTTCTGATTTTTTCTACAGATTTACAATTTAGAGTTTGATTCTTAGGTAAAGGAATTTCCAGTTTCATGGAAAATTGTGGGATAAGGCTTTATAATGATAAAATGCGGATCAATGTCATCTCAAAATAAAAAGGCACAGAAATACCATTCTGTAGCAACTGTTTTTTCAGTCATTGGCATTAAAACAGAAAGGCAGAATTAATTCATTCCAGCTTTGCTTGACGAAGGGCATGGGCGCCGACGACATAAAAATATTGGGGGCGGGGGGACAATATACCAGTAGAAGGCATTTTGTTTGAAATTGAAGGGAGATATGGAACCCTAATACCAACACTTGGGGGACTTGTCCTCCCGCTAATGGCACCTGTGGTGAAGGAAAGTAGTTGGCTCCCGAAATGTTGTTTTAAACCTTATGCCAGTGACGAAATAACAGTTATGGGATCTCCTAGTGAAACCTTATATTATTTTGTTATGCTGTTCTGTATTCAAGAAAACTATTTGACAGAGCTTTTATAACTCGCAAACTTAAATAGAAGCTTAATTTTGCTACAACTCCATTTTTAGTAATATAAGAACTGCGTACATGTAAATAATTCATTTGATGATTACTTCTGCTGTGGTTTAGCCTAGAGAACCCTGTGTACATATAAAGGATTTTGCCCTACCCCCCCCACCTCAAGTTCACTTCCCTCTAATAAGTGCGTTATTCTGAAAATGCAGATCTCTATTCAGTCGTTGAAGTAAGAACAACGTGAGTTATAGTCGGTCTCAAGAAAGGAGGCCACTTGCAGAACTCAACAATCTGTTGATTTTATGGGAACACGAATTACCCATTAATTATCCTGTAGAAAGACTAACATCACTTCGCCATTGCTAGCAAATTAACTGCTACTCACACAGAATATCATAGAAAAAAGAATAATGGTGTCTACACGGAATGGAAACAAGAAAGTTTACTTCTGAGGATGGGGAAGATTCGGCTGATATGTATTCACTATCCTTTCGGAATAGCGACCATCTTCTAGTTTCACTTCCTGGTGCAACAGGACTGTAGCTATCTTTGCATCATAAATGCAAACTATTTCACTCCAATAGATAACTCCAATAGCTGTCATTATTGCCTTTGGATTCACTGTATTAAATTGGACTTCCACTGAGCTTAACTTTTTACGAACATCTTATGCTGGGTAGTTATGCTAAGCTGTTGGACTTATCCAAGATAACTTATCGGACAGTTTGTGGCCACGGAAAAATACAAACACTCTAATGGAACAAGTTCAGGTCCCAATATAGCATGAGTACTTGTATGTGTTACAGTGTTTGGAAGTCATATTAATGGTATGTTCTCTAATGACATCGCTAAGCACTTATAAAGCCTAAATTCCAAATTAAAAACGTTTTAATGTGAATATTGTATTCCTTTTCCACCCTAAATCATATCTGAATCACAATTTTACCACACTTTGAAATGCAAAGATCGTTCAAATTAAAAAATTAAAATTTAAGTGAAAAATTTTGTCTAAATTCTTCATAGTCATTCTTTTGTTCTTATCTAGGTAGCCTTGTGTGTTTTATTATATCTTACTCGATAGAGGTTTTTCTTTGAATGATTAATAATCTAAGTAAAACTTCTAAAATGTTTGGAATTTTTTATTTTATATTTCACAATTTATACTCTTTTCTTCGTCTTTTCTAACTTCTTTTAGTGTTTCGTTTTTACAGTGGTAATCTCACAAAAGGAAGTACCACATGTGTTCCCACAGCTGTTGTTGTAACTCGGACATCCACAAATGATATTTCAACATTGAGTACATCTGTAAGTCAAATACCAGTTATGACGGAATCTTCTAGTCAGTCAATTGTTTCCAACAATGCCCAACAAATTGCCCAAGTAAAGTATATTTTCAGAAAATGTTTATTTTCAAATTAATTTTTTTTTTATTTCTGCTATATATATATATATATAATTATTTTTTTCAGCCTTCTGTTTTACAGCTGGTTATTCGTCTCCCTGATGGTCAGTCAATGCCCGTTTCTTTCCCCATAGCAGTTGCTCCTACTGTCGCTCCTACACCACTTTCACAAAACATTACTACTCGTTTGAAACCAGCACCTAATGCATCTCAAATACAGTCAACACCACAGTCCTTAGCCAAAAAAGTAAGCATATTTGTGTGCACATAGGCTGAATCACATTTAAAATGTCAAAACTGCAGTGCATAATCAGCGTAGTCTTTTCATGTTTGGGGTGGTCCTGGGCTTAGTCCTTTTTTTAGGGCCCTTTTTACGCTAACTTTAAATTTTAAAATTTTTGTGAGGTGAAGAATTCAGATTTGGGGGCCTCCATTTATGTAAGTGTTCTGAGTCTTTATCCCATTAGTCCACCTTTAAGATGACATTGTATATAGTTCGATCCTGATAATGACTGAATAAAAGTTTGAAAAAACTGAGTATTTAATTTGCATAATCTACATTTTTATAAATTTAAATTCAAATTTTTGTGTGATAATTCAATTTATAAAAAGAAAGAAGAAAGAAAAATAACATTTTTAAATTCCACTTTTTTAAGTTGGGGGAGGGGGGGGGTTGTAGGGAAATCAAGTTTTAACATTGACATTTTTTAGCTTAAGCTAGAATTCTTTGGAAGTTGCTGAATCAAGCCTGCTCTGATTAGGAATTTTTTCTCTTATCTGACCATTGCTATATATTGATGCTTGAGTGTTCATGTGTGGAAACATTCCCACAATCAATTGCCAACTACTTCCATGGTAATCATGCTTATCCTGGGGAAGCAAAACCATAGCCAGAATTTAAGTTGGGGGTTCACAAATTTTACAGCATGTATCGATAAAATCACAAGATGCAATGCTGTAGCCAAGTCCAATTAAAAAAATAGTTTCAGAAGAGGACCGGTCTCTAAGATCCCCTTCCTGGATACATACATACATGCTGGGAAGGACAGTGATGTCTAAATTTGTGACATATGAGTTAAAAGCTCTAGTTTGAATTGAAAAATATAGATTTTGGAACTTGGTTTCTTCCGTTTCTGTATAATATGAAAATTGTATCTGTATTGGAATTTCATAACATTCATACAGATTTATATAAGTGTTTTATTTAACAGAAATTGAAGGAAGTCTTAAAATCACAGCAGAGGGCGGCGTCTTCCACTCTTGCGCCTGAAGGAACGTCAACGTCTTTACTTCTTGTAAACAACTGTTCTTTTTCGCAAAACGAAAGCGAGTCTCCTCCATCTTCTCCGATAAGTGTTGGGCGTCCTAGTTCTTCTGGGTAAGTGTGTTAGTGCATTTAAAAGACATTTTAAATGTGTAAATAATCTTCCATCAAACACGAATTCAGGTAAATTGAGGGAAAAAAAACATGCGATTAATTAAAACTGAAAAATGAATGATCGTTTTTTCATTCCAACTTCCACCATGTTGGTGGCTAATAATTTAAACTGCTATGTAAAGGCGGGTATTTGTTGGCTGTTTGGACATGAAGGCACCATGGTAGGGGACTTACATCACCTTACATTACATATATATATCCAACCAAGCATATTTACTCGTACAAGTTGAACTCAAACTGAGCAGATCCAAAGGTGGAGGACATTAAGCACTGTTTCCCCTAAATGATTATATTTTTCTATTTTTCTACATTAAAAACGAGAAACAATGTTGAATTCTGTTTTAAATTTCCTAAACTATTATGGCATAGCGTTGAAATATAAATGCTATCTTCCTGGGCAATATCCCATTGACTATTACCTCTACCTTTGAGCCAAAACTATTACCCCTCTTAGGCAGTGTCCCAGTAACTATAACATCTGCCCAGCACTTCACTTCTGCTTAGGGCCCCAGCCTCTCAGGGGGCCCTGGCACTGAAGGCTCTCTTTTTTTTTTTTGATCGTCTTCGGCAATAGGATAAAATATTACTTAATATCTAATACAGAAAATAGCTTAATTCGCTCTCAGTGCTGTATATAGAGTCAGAAAATATGTAGTCTACGGACTATGGCGAGGTCATTTGTTCCTCTGCAGAGAAGGTTGTGTTGCAATATAATTTATATAACTTTTAATTAAATGACACCATAGTGCACATAGACTTTGAAGGTCAAATTATGTTAAATAAACAAAAATCAAAAGATTTTTAATATTACAAAAAAAGTGCCCCCCAACTTGGTTAACTGCCTAGGAGCTCTGGGACTCGTAAGTCCGGAGCTGCCTCTGCCATTAAACCAGGAGGAACTGGGCTGGTGTGCCCTCATGAACGATAAGACTTGCGCCCTCATGAACGATAGGACTGGCATCCTCCAATAATCTAAGGTATGCACCCTTTGAGGGGACACAGTCTGTTCCTGCATTGAACCAGCTAGTTAGGTTTTGACTCCTCATAAGCATGATTATATGTTAATGTAGAAAGCGTGCAGCATGAGGTAACTTATATAATAAAAGCAATCAGACAACTTTGAGCGGTTTGTGAGATTATTGGTACATGAGCCGGCTTTCAGCTGCGCTAAAGGGCAGCCTTCATCAGATATATATGGAGCGAATCGAACATACAGCAGATAATATACTCAAGAAATACAAATGGGGGAAAAAATAATGCATTATTAACATTATTTTTTCCCCATTTGTATTCCTTAATTATATTATCTGCTGTATGTTCGTTTCGCTCCATATACATCTGATGAAGGCTGCCCTTTAGCGCAGCCGAAAGCCGGCTCATGTACCAATAATCTAACAAACCGCTCAAAGTTGTCTGATTGCTTTTATTATATTTATGTCAAGCGGTGTTACCTACTCAACATGAGGTAACTTGTATAAAGAAGTTATATGAGAATGATAGTTTAAAGCAGCATAAAGAAACAATTGCATTGTTCAAAAAACAACGTAAGCCCAGTGTCGAGCATTCTTCCTATGATAGTACAAATACCAATGTTTTTTGCTTTATATAAAGTATTATTTGTTACTATAGAAATGAAACACTCTCCTTTTTATTTGTGGATTAGACCTTTCAACTCCCGATCCAACAAACATTTTTACATTATTTGGGTTATTTAATTACAATTTCCCTGTTTCTATAGGCATTACTATGATAATTCAGCAAAAGCTGAGTGAGTGGTAGTCAGAGGTTGTGTTCAGCCAACGGTTTCATCTTGGATGATGTGTCATGCAATCGTGGGATATAAAATACATGATCTTTCTGAGTAACCATGTAGTTCAATTAGGACCACGAGCAATGAATGCATAAGTCAGATTTGAACACTTATTAGTTTTAGGATGTTGCAATCAATGCACTGATGCCTGTTCCCCAAAATAATAAGATAATTTATCTTCAATCATTATCAAATTATTAATCTTTTTTCTTTGTATGACCCATCGATCTTAAGATCATAGGTGTATGCAGAAAGTTTGTAAGGGGAATTATGAGTTCAGTGGATGGGTTACGGAGCCGTAACTCACATATTCCTATGTTAAATATACAAAATTTCATTGCAATGAAATTTTGTATACCCCCTGCATACGCCAATGCTTAAGATATGAATTTTTAAAATGACCAGCTGATGAAACACGTATTGTAAATATATAAATTGCAAAGTTGTGTTGTTTGAACTTAACATCGCTTAATTCATGTTTCTGTTAACACCTGTTCACTTTCGTCTGCTGGTTTAAAACTACATTAAAGAACTATTTTTTCTCTTTTGCTAACAGTTTTGTTTTTTTAGATGCAAAGAAATATCTTACCAATAAAAGCAAGTGACATTCTTCCATTGCCATCATCGAATCATCACATATCTCCTGTGTGTGTCATTAAATATATACTTCACGAAATTTTTCAAAATTTCAAATTGAGACAAAAACGGGAGATACGCTTTCGAGGGGAGGGCAAATCGGCAGAATGTTACAAACCACGATTATGCTTTTAAAAAAAAAACGCTGACTTTTAAGATTTTATGCTCTGGACATTTGCCCACACATAAATCCGGAGTCCCCCCCATAAAAAAAAAATAACGAAAAATATAGGTGGATTAGGAATTTTCTTCCAGAAGAAATAAGAATTCCGTCGATCCGTCTTAACTCTATGACTGCGATAGAAACTCGAGTGGTGGGGGGGGAGTCTGAGATTACCTAATGTTCATTATTATTACAAAAAAAAAAGGTTTTATGAATAAATTTATTTTAATGACGACAAAACAAAATTCTCAATTATACTATAATTTTTTGCCACCCACGTTTTAATTACAGCTCAAACTAGAGCTTGTGTAATTTTGGAGAAAAAGAGACGCTTTCCCCATCCTGGATTCGAACCAGGGTCCCTCCGTTTAGCCCGGAGTGTCTTGGACCGCTAGACGAATGAGGACAGGTAATAACGCTCTCTTTCTCCGTATGTAAAGGTGTTAAGGTATTATTACCCTCCGCAGGGATAACACAATTGCCAAATATGGTCAACACAAGAAAGCCTCCGGGGCGAGAATTTTGTGAGTTTTCGTGGGGGAAATTTATTATACTATAATTTTTGCCACCCACGTTTTAATTACAGCTCAAACTAGAGCTTATGTAATTTTGGAGAAAAAGAGACGCTTTCCCCATCCTGGATTCGAACCAGGGTCCCTCCGTTTAGCCCGGAGTGTCTTGGACCGCCATCAATGAGGATGTACTAAAACGTGGGTGGCAAAATATGGGGGGGGGGTTGAACATTTTTCCAGCAAAAACGAATCGATGGAATTCAATGATAGATTGCAATAAAAAAAAATCGCTGCCTTTAAGAATTTATGCTCTGAATACTTGCCCCTACATAAATCCGGAGCCCCCACCACCACCACCAAAAACTGTAACGAAAAATTACGGAAAATGTAGGTGGACGGCACTTATTAGGAATTTTCTACCAGAAGAAATAAGAATTCCATCAATCCGTCTTAACTCTACGACTGCGACAGAAAATCACTGAATACCTGGGAGGGAAGGGGTGTCGGAGATTACCTAATGTTCATTATTATTACAAAAAAAAAATTATGAATAAATTTATTTTAATGACAAAAAAAATTTCCCGGTGTTGTGGGGGGATGGGGATGAACGCTTTTCCAGCAAAAACAAATCGACGAAATTCAACAATTGATTGCAATAAAAAAAATTCGCTGCCTTTGGATTTTATGCTCTGGACACTTGCCCATACATAAATCCGGAGTTCTTTCCCCCCCCCCCAAAAATGACGAAAAATGTAGGGGGAAGTTTATTAGGAATTTTCTGCTAGAAGAAATGAGAATTCTGTCGATCCGTGGCAGAAAATCGCAGAATACGTGGGGGGGGAGGTCTGCGATTACCGTATGTGCATTATAGTTAAAAAAAAAATGAATAAATATCGAAAACTAGACAAAAAAAATTGCTTCCTGCAGACCTGATGTCACTAAAATAAATTAATTAAAAAAAAAGTGTTGCATGATGTTATTTTCCTTTCTTCCACACAAAACGCATGTTGTAAAACTTGGTCAGTGGAGTAACACCGTTATCCAAACTAGACGTTTCAGTATTTCCAATTTCCATTGACAGGGGATACCAGATGAATAATTTATGTACTAAACTGAGACATTTTAGTTGAAACGAAGGTTTTATTCTTTTTTTTTTCTGTTGGCGCAGATTTGGCACAAACTTTGTTAAAATTCCCTTTCTGTAGCAAGATGGCACAAGAGCGATCTCCTGGTGCAGTCTGGCTATGGCCCCAACCCCAATCAAAGTCTATAGCTAGCCTTGACATCTGGGGTCGGGGCTTTGCCAAGACTAGTTGTGCGAGTCTATGTTCATGATTAAACTGTTAATAACAGTTTGTCGAGTAACAGTCTCGCAGCATGTTATCTTAGTGTAGATGACCAAACAATCCTGGACATTGAATTTGAAATGACCAAGACTGGCCCCGTTTGCACGATCATTAATTATTTATATACAGGCTTAATAATTTCTAAATAAATTTACTGTTTGTTTTTAATTAGGAGACGACGTCGAACACTTGATGATCCGGATGAAAGGCGAAAAAAATCATTAGAGAGAAACAGGTATCAGACTTATTTGATTTAATAAACAAAGATTGAATGTGTACGTGCAGTTTGAATAAATAGTTTTTATCGCAAACAGAATCAGCAACAAAATTCAGGACATTTCAAATGCCTGTATTTAATAAAAAAATTTTAAATGCACCGCTATGTAAGGTATTATATCGATTTTTAAATATAAAGGTGCATGATTACCAGGATGTCTGCCACGATATTTGCTTAGGAGGTAGTGTCAAACTTTGTTGGGGGTGTCAAATTTACCTTCAAAATTTTAATTTTTTTTATAAAATGTACTTACCAGAAAAGAAACGAAATAAAATATTCGGTAGTTATGAAATAATTCGTCCATATTTACACAAAAAAGTTCATTCTTTTTATTCAGAGGAAAACAAAATTCAAGCATTTCTTCTTGGACATTTAACCCCTTTATAGTAGGCAACGACAAGTTTTTAAATTTTTTCTCTATATCTCGTTCGAATTCCACGTATCAGGAATCGCCAGACCTTCAAACAATAATTTCATTAACTCATTCAGGCGCAATAAGATAATTACAAAATGATAGTTTCATTGCATATTTCAGTTTTAAAGGATTGTGTTAAGAAATTTGTGGTGTACCAGACTCCCTGGTAGTTACCAAAAGTATATAATATCTTGTCATTTATATTTTTATATTGCATTGGAATAACTCGGTTCCCTAGGCCTTAAGAGGTTTGAATTCTTCCGAAAATTGCAGGTGCTATTGACCCTTGCTCTCCTTGTGCCGTAAAAGTTACAGCCAAACGAGGGATAACTCCTTCCACACCGAAATCCCAGCTCTGACTCGTAATGGCACGGTAGAACCAGGGGCGGACTGGGTCCTTTGAAAAGGCACATACCTTGGATTATCGGAGGGCCCTATTGCCCACAAGAGCATACTGGCCCAGGGGACGACAGCCCAGTCCACCCCTTTGTAGAATGTATGACATTACAATTTATAGTTTACATCTCTAGCATCCTTCTGTAAATAGAGGTTTCGATTTCTGGAAAAACTGTGGTTTCTGGCGCAGCATGGACTTGGCTGGCCTTGAAACAGTAAAACACAACATTTTTATGAATTATGTTTCCAAAGGTGCAGATTCAAACTACCATTATTTTAGAGCTGCTGCTACACGTTGCCGTCAGAAACGAAAACAGTGGATCTCATCTTTAGAATCAAAAGCGACAGAAATGGCTAAATTAAATCTTCAGTTGCAGGTTAGTCCATGCTTAAAATATGTTATTATTAAACGAGGTGAATTGTGTGTCAGTTGAACTTTACATGTCATGACCTGACTTGGAAATGATTACAGTCAGTTTGTATGATTATGATTACCATAGTAGGGTTATATGATTACAATTACCTAAGTATCAAAATTTAGATTATTATTTTGATTACGATTGCAGTCAATTTTCATTTTTCGATTACGATTATGAATATACGTTAAAAAAAATATGATTATGATTACTTACACACAATCAGGAATAATCAGTTCAATTATGATTACCTCAGAATTTTAAAAAGTGTGATTATGATTATATTGCAGATTACAGCTACTTCAAAACATTCAATTACAATTACAGATGTGATTACGCAAAAATGTAATTAATTACCATCGTTTATAATCAGTTAAGTACGATTACTTGGAAGTCTGATCGTGACCTTAGCTGACCATGCATCATAAAACACAAAACTGTAAATTGTCAGCTGAACTAAAAGGGAGATTATCTCCTACTGCATGAAAATATACAAAGATAGAGTATCTAAAAGTTATTAATTTTTCAAAGAGAAATTAAGAATTAACGTTATCTATTTCTAAGTGATCTCAGTTATCAAAGGACCATTATCTGTAGGAATTAACATGGCACGATGCGAGATATATCAAAGGTTAATGACAACGTTATTTATGCAGCATAGTTTTAATGTTAAGTAAGGCATGTCAACATGTTTCTTGTTAATGTTCATAAATCTCCCCCCAGCTTTAGTAATGTATGAAAAGACTTACTAAACTCTACTAATTACACCCTCTCCTCTTTTCAATTTTCCTTATTTCTCACCAATAGATGCATTACTGCCAAACAACCAACAGCAACATGAAATGGCAACACACTTATTTTCATTCTATGGTCGATCCCTGATGAACAGCAATTTGTATGCTCTATCTAACATTGAAATCTTCGCTCCACTCTGTTATTCCTAACCTTTAATATCAAACTAACCTCGTTTAGTAAAAAGCATCTCTTATTGAGTGGTGAAGGTTAACTGGGTTCTCACAAAGAATTTCATGCTTATCAACCTACTGTTCACTGCAGTCTGGGGATTAGTTTTTTACGCCTTAAGAAGTTTAGATTCCTCAAAAAAATGTAGGTCCTGGCCCAACATGGCTCTTTCTGTCCTTGCATCATAAACTCAAACGAAAGAGTTTCTTGGAGAGACGGTTTGGCATCTCCAGAGATGTATTAAAGCAGACTCCATTCAAAAGGATCAGCAACTTGATGTCTATGATCATGGCTTTTGAACATGTAGACTGAATTTGATTCTCTTAACTACTAAATACATACAATTATATTATAGTTTGGAGGCCACTCAACCATCTGCCCCCTTCTTTATTACCATATCGTTCATGAGTGGGACATAAAAGAAAAGAAAGGAGAAAAACAGGCTGATGCATATTTGTTTGGAAGTCTGGTTTCATGTGATGCTATTAGTCAGTGATCCTAAAAGGTTATGGTATTCATAGAAGTATGACGTTACCATATGTAATATCTTCTTACATTCTATATAGGAAATCTTATATTCCATGTGGAAAATCCTGGTTTAAATCTTGATTGGTATGGAATGCTTTCCATTTTTCCTAGTAATCCATCTTCTGGGATTTGGTTCACTAACCAATAGGCAATAGGAGTTCATATCCCTCGGGGCACAAAATGACCCTTGCTGTCCTTGTGCCATAAAAATGCAACCAATCATGTCCCTCGAAAAATTGTTGGTTCTTGCATAATATGATGCCAACTGTCGTTGCACCATACGCACCGACAATCTTAGGCAGTTTAAACATTGCGTTTGCACATTAACAACATGTGGAATCTGAAATGTGAGTGGTAAAGGAACAATAACATAAAACAATGAGAACAATGGTAAGGATTATGTTCATGGGCTTAGCTAACGAAATCACGTAGGCTCAATTAAAGAAAAAGTCCCTCCCCTAGAAAAATGAAAATTACGAATGAATATACTGTGTGTGGAGTATTGAGATGGCTCCCTCTAGACCTTGACGCTTGCTAGGCCAATGGATTTATTTAGTAAAAAAAAAAGGCGATAACGGTAAAGGACGAATCCATTCATTGGATCAATATTGATCAAAATGGAGAATTACTGGACTTACTTTTCTGAAAATCATTAAACTGTGCAGTTTTTCACTCGTTCCGCTTAAATTGTTCACAAAGCATTATCAGATTCTCATTCTACTCCATCTCACCCTGCATTAGTCATCCTGCTCGAGTTAAATGTGATGATTTCTTTCTGTTTAAAGCATACTCATGTAGCCTAATGTATTTCTTTTCAGCAAGAAGTTAACATGCTAAGAAATGAAGTGGCACAGCTTAAAACGATGTTGTTAGCACATAAAGACTGTCCTGTAACTCAACAACAGCAAGCATCAGGTTTGATTGAAGGTACTAAAATTATTTGTGATGAAAAATTACTTTCTTTTAAGCACATAGTTCTAAATTTAAATTAACCTTCATCGTCTCACCAAATGTTTACAGAAATTGTGCATATGAAATCTACTTGGATTAAAGACAAGCTGAATGTAATTTCAATTGCACATAAAAAAAAAAACTCATCTACGACAGCAGATATGGGTGCATTAAAGCATTAGATAATGAAGATCTTGGTAATTAGAGCAATAATTATTAAGATGTTTGTAATTAGAGCAATAATTATTAAGATGTTGGTAATTAGAGCAATAACTATTAAGATGTTGGTAATTAGGCTTTAATAATTAAAGCATTTAAAAGTAAATAGCATATTAAATAGTTGGAATGGCCCTGTGGTGTTGCAGTGGTTTCACCTAGTATGCAGTTATCCCAGGTTCAACTCCCAAAACTGTGCCAAAAAAGACGCTTACCGGCAAACTATGCACCATAATCTGGGGTTTGGTACCTTAGACCTTAAAGGATTCAGGTTTCTTTGAAAACTGTAGGCCCCAGGACAGCATGATCCTTCCTGTCTTTGTGCTGTAAAACTCAGACAAAAAAGTATTAGACAAAGAATTGCTTGCAAAAAAAAAAAGAATGATTTCATGGTGCCTGGTAAGAATCAAAAACCCATGACCCTCTTAGCAGGGCCGCCCTTAGCTAATGGCTGGGCCTGGGGCAAAACATATTTTGGGGGCCCATACATATACGAGTAAGAAAAAAAATGGAATAATGTATGAACACTAGATAGCACGAAATGCACGACCCGAAGCGAAAATGTTTTTGGGGAAATTTTCAAAATTACAAAAATTTAAAATTTGAGAATCACACTTCGGGAGGGCCACTCGCCATGCAAGGGTTAGCTTTCATGGATAACAGGTGTTTAGATTTCTCGGAAAAATGTGCATCCTGGCACGGTATGACTGTAACTGTTCATTCACTCTAAAATAAAAATTCTTAAAAGTAAACAGCATTTAAAATTAATTGACAATTAAAAGTAAATAACATTTTTTAAGGCACCATTATTTTATTAATACTGTTGTCTGTCACTATTCACTGTTTTGATAATACACGGTTCATTTTTTAATTATTAAAAAAAATAACTTTTTTTAGGAAATTAGAAGTTTCTAGGCCAAAACAAAATACAGTAATGTGTGCATAATAACCTGTATAGGCCTACTGTATAATGTACTAAAAATAGACGTATAGAATCATCAACATAGAGTTCTCAAAATTATTGGCATGGGGGTCCCAAGCATGTTTTATGTATGTTTATACATTACAGTATATATAAAAATTGTTATTTCAGATTATTGCAGGGGCTCTGGCTTCAAAGGCCCATATAACTCTATACCTATGTATAGAATACACATATACATGAACATTTCGGGTGTTGTTACTATGTGCTACAGTATGTGGTTTCCAAACTTTTTTAGTTGGTACAAGAATAAAAAGGATAATATAAATACGAATATAATGATAAGTAAATATATTGTAGTAATGTACAGCATTCAATATGCAAGACAAATGTTATAACCCTAACCCTCCTTTTTACATATAGTTTCGGTTTGGCAATTTGTGGTTAGTTCATGGAATGTAAAACTCCACGAATAGCAGGGGATGACTGTAATCATTCCTTTCCTGTAGCCGATTGAGTGTGAAGCCACATACTTTACTTAATCAAACAAGTTAGCATAATAGAACTTGTATTTTAATGTAAAACAGACAAATGTTACACCTCTAATAAATTAAAAGCTGACAAATTTTTTGAACTATTACTTCTGCTTATTCAAATACTTTCTGGTCATGTTTAACTTTAATTGCATACTCTTTGGAAATATTAAATAAGTCTTTAGAGACTTTTGTAAATATTTTCTGAAATTTGTTACGGTCTCCTTTTATTTAAATAATAGCCTGTGTTTCATAGTTGTGTCTGTTCCTACGAATAACCATACTGCTAGACCCGAAGTTCGCCACGTCACCATCCCTTCTGTACCACTCGTAGAATTTATGGACATGGAAACGAGTTCTTCACAAAGTGGATACATCTCGGATACAAGCGAAATTTCTACGAGGGAAAGGTAGAAGTCATCAAGGAAATCACAAAGAGCTCCAAGCTTCATTTGTTTTATCATGTTTTAAAGTCGCCATCCAATGGCATATGTGAACTTGCTGCAGCCGAATGTTTTAGCGTACACCGATTCTCGTGAATGTTTTAAAACTTTGCCATATTCTCATCACATATTCATCCAGTGAAAAAAAAAATGAAAAATGATTTTAATTATAAACTAGTTGTTTATTTTGTTATATTGCTTGTTTCCGAAGCAATAATTTGTATGTTCTCATGACTACTGTAGTGTGTGGCCTGCATGTAGGTTTTGTCAATTCGATTTAAGCAAATATATCGCTTTAATTTTTTTTATTAGCAATTAATATTTAAATTGCAGCTGTGTGGAACATTATTAGAAGAACATCTGACCAGTTTCCCCCTTATTTCATAAACAATATTTCAGTTCAGTTGTTCAGTCAATGCAAATCTTCTTGAATAAGCAATCAAGTAGATGGAAATCTTGTTTTAGAAACAAGGGGAGGATGTCCACCATTTTTCTGATGTCGCTCCATGCTAACTGAAAGTAAATGTTAGGGGTTAACAAAAACAAATGTAACGCATGTCTTGTGAAGTCCAATAAAAAGTAGTTGTATAAATAAAATCCATAAAACCTGTTGTGCAAGTATGAGTTGTGATATTTGGTATCCTTTGTTGTTTGAAAAGCAAGAAAGAAAAAAAATCGTGTGTGTGTATATATATATATGAAGGAAATGTGTAAAAAAAAAAAACCGGTTGTGTGAAAGCATAAAACAATGAAAAAGATTGCTATGTGATTTCTTACTAAGCATTATATAATGATCTTAAAAAACTAATTTTTTGATTCTTGCTTGAAGATTAGCTGGTCCATTCGAAACATTGGTTGGTTTATTTGTTGGTAACTTCATAACAAACAGCTGTTTAAACACTGGCGTAAGGTTATGGAATCTCCTGGTGAAACTCTGTATTGTTTTGTTCATAACTTCATTACCTGCTCCTCGGTAATATATATATATTTTTTTTTTTTTTAACGTATGACAATTATTGCTTTTTGTACCAAAAAACAATATAACATTCAAAAGAAGACTGTCATATTTTTTACAGTGTACACTTTATGTTGATTTTTACATAGAACATACATTTCGTGTCTCCTGTAGAGGCAATGCCATGAATAAAGATTCAATGCATGTATTTGTTGCTTGAATACATGGCTTTGTCATAATTACATCATTCCCACTCACAGTAGAGAAAAGAAAATCCCAGGCTTGTCTCCCAAAATTCTCTAACAAATTACAAACAAAACTTTCAACTTAACTTTGATTGTAAGAAAAATGGCTTCACATTTGCAGGAAATTTAGCCATTCGAAACAGATATTAAGAAGGTTTTCCATGTTTAACCAAAAAATCTCATCTCCCCCCCCCTCCTCCCAACTTTAGGAATGATTTTAAATTTCCTGACGATTTCAATGGGCAGGAACCCCGTAATTAGCAAATTATTATCCAAAACGAAGCAAAAAATCATTTTCCAGTTGTCTGATTCGACTCTCCTGCCCTCCTTTTTTAGAGCTAGTATGTGATTGAGAACTCTCCTCCCGCCACTAAGTTTGCACCTCTCTCGTTGCCATGTAAACTAGCTTTAACCTATTATCAATGGGGTGGAAGGGAGCTGCCAAAATGTGAATGTGCACATTTCGTAAAAGAGCTGAAACATTAGAGTGAAATTGCAGAAAGTTCTTAGCCCTGAGTGGCAAGCAGATTAAATTATACCTAGATTAAAAATAAATAAAAAGCAATTTTTGGCTTATTTTTTCTTGGTTCTACACATGTTATAAGTGCACACTGTGGACGTTAATGTGAAAATGTTTGTTCCAAGATCCGTGATTTATGTGTGTGTTATTTTATATTTTGTGACAATTACTCATTCGATATTTCCAAACACTGATCTCGATAATTGACAATGATTTTAATTTCCTCATTTGGTGCTTTTTCAGTATTATTTAATGCGCGAATAAATTGTATATACACCCTTAAACAAATGAAAACATGAGGTAGTCAGTTTCTCTTTTAAATCCCTTGCATAATGTTGATGAATGCTGTCCTTGCTCCATAAAAATTCGAACAAATGACTTGTCAGTGGAGCATAGTCAGTTTCTCCTTGTTTAGATCTGTTGCATATGAATGGGTGCAGAATGGACTACGCTGACCTTATGCCATAAAAATTCAACCAACCAACTTGTCAATGGAGGTGAGAAATGGTTTCTCCTTGTTTAGATGCATCACATGTCAGTGGGTGTAGAATGGACTATGCTGTCCTTGCTCCATAAAAATTCAATTAATCAATTTGTCAGTGGAAATGAAACATAGTTTCTCCTCGTTTAGAACTGTTGCATGCGAATAGGTGCAGAACGGACTAGCTATCCTTTCTCCATAAAAATTCAATCAACTAGCTTGACAGTGGAGGTGGAACATTGTCAGTTTCTCCTTATTTAGATCTATTGCATGTGAATGGGTGCAGAATGAACTACGTTGGCCTTGTGCCATAAAAATTCAACCAACCAACTTGTCAGTGGAGGCGGGAAATAGTTTCTCTTTGTTTATCAGATCTTTTGCATGTCAATGAATGCAGAATGACTTGTGCCGCCCTTGCTCCATAAAAAATCCAACCAACTTGTCAATGCAGGTGGGGAAAATCATTAACTGAGCTGATCTGTGAATGATTCAGCACATATTGTTAAAAAATATATATATTGTACATATATTTTAATTAATCTTTAAATTTATTAAAAACCTTTGAGAACATTGCAGACATTTAAACTGCATAAAACACATTAAAGATCAGCAAGACGTAGAAGACCCTTACAAATCATTCAATAAGAAACATTTTGCATCAAAAAGGACAATCAAATAATAAAATGTGAATTAACGTGTGTATTCTTAAAACATGAATTACTGAATGTTCTAATTACATGAATACTAATGATAATGATGCATGAATTACTAATGAATGACTAATTACATTATGTGAGTGGACACTTCGTTCATGCTATGGACGTTGACTGAGTATTATACCATAACAGTACTTAACTTGTCAAACATGTATAAAGTATCGGATATTGCGTACATATTAAAATTATAATTATTCACTGTTAAAAATTTTTTGGTTTTTAATTCTCAATAGCAAGTTTTTTCGTTGTAAAGGTATTTGTTTGTTATTGAACCTTTTATATAATGGAAGTGCATGGTTTTATGTTTGTACCTTTGTTATTGTCTATATAAAAGAATTTTTACCTTTTAGTAGCCTGTTCTTGTTAGAATTATTGTCTCGAAACATGTTATTCCAAAAATACAGAAATGGAACTTCACCTTATACAGTACAACAACTGGAATAAGAACAATGAGTATACGTGTTTCCACCCTAGCATTTCAATGTATTGGGTTTGTGCATAAATTCGTCTCTTTTTCACTCTGCTCACCTGTGTTGATCTACAAGTTGGACATTACTAACCTCAAATGTTATTATTTATGTGCTATTTTGGAGCCTATGCTTTTTGCCAACCCGTTGGGGGGAAAAAAATGTTAGGGTTCGAATTGTTTTGCACGTTGTATTAAATTGTGAAAATGATAGAAAATAGGGAGCATTTGCAGCATATTATGGGTTTTTTTGTTTTTGTTTTGTGTTTTTTTTTTTTTAAAGGCAAGAACTAACCCATATAGCTCTGGAAAGGACTCTTTTGGCCATAAAAGTGCTGTTAAATAATAGAAGACGAAGCTTAACTGTTCCAAATATCGAGGGACACATTGTGATATGCTGTAATAAAAATTGTACTCTATAAAACATATCACTTTGTGTATATCAAATATTTCTGCCCAGCAGTTGATAATAAACCTATTTGTTTTAGAATGCAAAAAGTGCAAATTTTGAGTGAGTCAAATAATATTTAAGTGCATATGAATGCACAGTTTTTTTTGTGTGTGCATATAATCCAGGCTATATTTGTAACAGTATTAAGGGAAAGAGATCGTTTTCACCCGAAGGTGGTCATGCTATGTATAGGTGGTCAGCAGTAGCGGTTCTAGAAAAAAACATTATGGAGGCACAAAGTCCTGCCTTATGTACAGTGGTGCCCATGCACGTAGACAATATAATGCATTTGGTTAAATTCAAGGGGGCCACGGCCCCCCAAGCCCTAGCCTATAATCGCCACTAGTGGTCAGATTCGAAGGGAATTTTTTTATGAGTTTTACCTGTAAATCAAACCTTTGAAGCAGCTATATAGTGAACCATTGAGAAATCCCAAACAATCAATCTACCAGAAACAACTGAAATTATTCAACTGTAGTCTTACACCTTATTTAAAAGTTTCGTTCCTTAGCCCCCACACACACACACACACACACACACACACACACACTTCCCATAAAAAGCTTCTATGGTCCTGCATGTATCAATAAAATATGAAGACAAATTGTGCAGGTCATGATTAGAAAGAAATTTACAAAAATTTTGTATTTTGATTGTACATCGCAATTTCCAAATGCAGTGTAGTGGTAATCGTTTTTTCAATAACTCGAATAACACTGTCAATTCTCTTAACGTGAGTGAATGCAAGATTAAATACAACAAAGAGTCAAACATAATGTATTTTAACTTACAAAAAATGGCTTGATGCATGCATAAAAACAGCTGCAACCCTGCAATAATAACTGTGAACATTGTAAAAAAGTGAAAACGAACGTTTGATGACAGTCTGTTTAGTCCTACGTTGAAAAAAATGACACATTCATTTGCAAATTTTCCACATTCCTCGCCTGAAGCATCAAAGTAATGCTCATATCAAGCAGATCAGTGTTTTTCCCTCCAGAATTTCATCCTGCACTTTATCGGTGGAGGTGGAGACCTCAGCTTGGACAGACAGCACTGCACAGATGAATGTGACGATGGTGCTACCAATGGCCAGGTAGAACGCCAGCCCTTAAAAATAAAAATGAAAACTATTAGAAGTGCATATTTATGGTAAAAATAAAATTCCCATTAAGCGTTACAACCTAAAGAAATGTTTAAGAGTTCCCACTCACATTGGAGACAAAAAATTCCCTGACTTTCAAGATTCCTTTTACGGATTTTTCCCTGACTTTTCTGGTAAAATACCCTCACCAATCACAAGCAATTTTCAACTGAACATTAGTTACGAGGAAAATGGCTTCAAATTGGTGAGAGATTTAGCAATTCAAAACAGTAGGTGATTTTTCCAGATTTAACCAAAAAAATCTTGTTTTTCCTAAATTCTCTGAAAATGCCAGGTGCACGGGAAGCTTATTTGAGTAATTCTTTGCATAATTGGTTAAATATAGAGATTTACTCACCAAATGCGCAGTCCCCATAATAAAATGGTTCAGCCTTGTCTCCACAAATATATTGGACTCTCCTGGTTCCCCAGCCGGCAGGATATAGTATCAACCCCAAAATATACATCAAGCCTAGTAGAAAAAAAAAATGTATAATACAACTTTCCATCAACAATAGTATGAAAGTATAATGGTTTTTGTGCATTTGAGGTTCACTCCGGTCGATTCCACCGGACGTCAGAAACCATGCTCCTAACATCGTTACTAACTTTTACTACTCTACGTAGTGTTACGTCGACTTAACACTTTTTCAAAACACCAAAATAACATTATCGATATAAAATAATTTTAAAACTATTTAAAAAGTGACATTATTGTTCGTAGTTCACCCAAGCCTACCTTTTCCTTATTTTAAAAAATATAGTATTAAGGTTAAAGTAGTTAAAAAAAATTGAAATGCTAACGCATTAAAAAGATGTAGTTCAGGCCCGTTTACGCGATCATTTCTTGTTTCTGTTCAAATGGCACCGTAGCCTTGAATCAGTTTTCTTCCCTCGTCTTTTACACTGCTTCCTTCTTGCGGCATGACGCTCGAACGAACGCCTACCAAGCTGAATAACACTCTTCACATTACTGCTCACACCACCACAGTTCGTTGACCACAATACCATTTACACAGTTGACATAAAGCGATGGGAACGAAGGCTTGAACTGAAGTAAAAAAAACTATTCTGTAAATAGGCCTTGAAACGAATTAGAAATAAAATTTTTGTAATGATATGATCACCGTGAAACAAGCCTTTATAACATCCTTACAATGTTCATGCTTGCAACTATAAATCAAATTGTTGCAACTATAAATCTCAAATTCTTGTAACTATAAATCAGACTCCAGTAACAATAAAGCAAATTCTTCTAACATAACTATAACCCAAATTTTTGTAACGTAACTATAACCCGAATTCTTACAACTATAAATCAGACTCCAATAACTATAAATCAAATTCTTGTAACATAACTATAACCCAAACTCTTGTAACTGTAAATAATATTATTGTAACGTAACTATAAATTAGATAGGTGTTTACCAGCAATAGCTTGGACAGTTCCAGAGATGGTAAATATGCTCTTTTTCACAATGCTCCTGATGCAGCATCCCAGGAGTGAAGTGATTACTGTAAACGTCATCAGCACGAGTCCACAGCTGAAGAAAACTAGCCCGGCTTTCCAGAAATTCGGGAATTGTTCGGATGGCATGCCGAAACTCGTAACGAAAGGTGCGCAGTTGTCGGTAAAAATTTGATTGATTTGATGAATTTTAATACAGCGGTTATAAATACCTGATGAAAGAAAGCATTGCATTTATTTACAAGCTAATACATTTCATTTAAAAGATGATTTAAACATTTTGATCATCAAATTATTGTAACTGGATTCCGGCTCACTTTAGTGAGAAAAAAAAAATTCCCAGACTTTTTCAGGTTTTTCCCAACAAAAATCCCTGACTAATCGCTAACGTAACTTTGAATTGAACTTCGGTTTCGGTTAAAATAGCATATACACTCGCGTGAAATTGAGCTATTTAGAACAGAAGCGTGGAAAGTTTTCCCGACTTTTTTAGGTTTGACCAAAAAATCTCGCTTTTTCCTGACTTTTAGGGACGATTTCAAATTCCCTGACAACTCCAGTTTTTTTCCTGGCTTTTCCGACAAAAAACCCTGACTAATCTCAAACGTAACTTTGAATTGAACTTCGGTTTCGATTAAAATAGCTCCACATTCGCGTGAAATTTATCTATTTAAAACACAAGCTTGGAAGGTTTTCCTGACTTTTTTAGGTTTGACCAAAAACTCTCGTTTTTTCCTGACTTTTAAGGACAATTTCAAATTCCCTGACAGCTCCAGATTTTTCAAGTATATGGGAACTCATATCCGCTACCTCCGAAGAAACGCTTCAGGCTAAATAGATAATGAACATCGACGTTATATTAATTGTTAATCCGGTTATGCGGCAGAGATAATTATTATTTCCAGAAGGTCATCGCAGCCACCTAACTACCTAATACCCTCAGTATCCAATAATTAATTCCTTATGAACACCTGCTTTATCTTCTTTCCACGGGGCTCCTATATCACCCTTATAATTTTAAAAAGAGAAAAGGAAGAAAAGATAGGGGCCAGAGGGGGAGATTCCCCTCCTAAATAATTACTCAGAAATTGCAGCGATAGCTTATTATACTGATAATTATGCCTTTAGAAAACAACATGAGACAACATGTAATCAGAATTTTGGAACTACTCGTTGTACGTTATTTTCAATCGTAGATGTAGGGGCTCTCCAAATAAATTTTAATTGGGATTCAAAGAGTTTGCTGTAAGGAATTTGTGAGTTGTTCGATTCCGTATTACTTATACGTTTATACAGGCCTGCACAAAAGTTTAGACACAGAGGCAAATTATAAATAAAAGCGAGAATTTGCATTGAACTTCGCCGATATTGTATCTAAATAATCCTAGAACCAATAATAAATTGTGCAACTTAAAAGATTACCAAAAGTACTGAAACAAAATATCCCAACACCGTAATATTGGAATCTGCATGCCACAAATGTTTAGGCACATATGTCAGATTTATGCAAATTAACGGCGCGAAGTTCCCAAGTGATCGAAGGGGCGTTTCCCAGAGTTGTTATATAAGGCCTGAAATAATTTAGAATGCTTAGAACGATGCCGAAGTCAAAGCAATTTACGAATGACGAGATTTTGAAGATTTGGAGGCTGAAAACTAAAGGTAAATCTGTTACTCAAATTTCTGTTGCATTGAACCGTTCAAAGCGAGGCATTTATCGAGTGTTATCCCGGGGTGATCAGTATCAACCAAAATCACGATCTGGGAGGCCTCGAGTGACCAGCATTCGGGATGATAGACAAATACGAAGATTGGCTTCAAATGAAAGCCTGTCTGCAAATCAAATAAAAAACACGTTAGCAATGCGAGTGTCAAGAGAAACCATACGTAGAAGGATTGTAGAATGCAGGCATTTGAGATATGCAAAAATGCGCCGCAAGCCCTGCTTGCAATTACATCATAAACAAGCACGACTACAATGGGCAAGGCAGCACATATCATACAGTGACGAATGGCTGCAGGTGTTATTTAGTGATGAAAAAAAGTGGAACTTAGATGGTCCCGATGGCCTTTCGCACTACTGGCACGATCTTCGAAAACGCCCCTTAAGTCGGTTCAGTCATGGTTTGGGGAGCCTTTAGCTTCAATGGACAGACTTCTTTGGCGTTTTTGAATGGAAAACAAGATTCCAAGGCATACCAGGCAACTCTTGAAAGTCACCTATTACCTTTTGGCGAACTTTTATGTGGACGAAACTGGGTTTTCCAACAAGATAATGCGTCCATCCACACATCCAGGTCAACAAAAGAATGGATGAGCGCTAAAAATATTACAGTTCTCGATTGGCCTGCTCTTAGTCCTGACTGTAATCCCATCGAAAATGTATGGGGCATACTAACGAATGTTGTGTATGCCAATGGAAAGCAATATCCGTCCGTTTTAGAACTTAAAAAGGCTATAGAAGAAGCGTGGTTTAATTTTGAACCAGAAACCTTTCAAAATCTTGTGCTTTCAATGAACGACCGCGTATTTAATCTAATACGAAGTAATGGTGGCTACATTGATTATTAAAATTGTTCATTTCCTTATGCAAGTGCTAAAATTTATGTTTGTGCCTAAACTTTTGTGCCACATATTTTACTTATTTTAAGTTATATATTGCAGCAAGTTCGCTACTGATGTGATTTCTGTTCTCAAATTTTTAATTTGCATATTACATGTGTTCATACTTCGTAATATTAAAGTTCCTACTTCTTCAGTTTTAATAGTATTTTGTTATACTCAAATTTGTGTTGTGTCTAAACTTTTGTGCAGGCCTGTACAGAGGGGGGGGTAGCATATCAATTAAACGTTTAAGAGATAGGGGCAAGACCGTAGCCAGGATTTAATTTCAAGGGGGGGTTCAAAAATTTTTACAGCATGTATCGATACAATCACAGCATGCAAGGCCGTAGCCAAGTCCCATTAAAAATTTAGTTTCGGGGAGGAGGAGGGACTGGTCCCTAAGATCCCCCTCTGGATACGGGCATGGGAGGGGGCTGTTGACGTAGGCACAGGTGTCCTCATTTGAGGAAGTCGGTAATACGGTAGAATAAAGCTGGATTCGGCTTCTCTATGAATTCAGGTAGTAAAGCCATATTAAATGTTTGGTACCGCAACTTGTTGATGAGTTGCAGTGTTAAATTCTGAACGTTAGAAATAAGTTAAAGCTATTCATTATCCGAGTATAACTTCAATTGTCATTAGTAAAAGGGAAAAAACAGAAGAGGGGGACACATGCCCGTATCCACAGGAGGATCTCATGGACCACCCCCACCCCCCACCCCAAAAAAAACTAGCTCATAGACTTGGCTACGGCCTTGCATGCTGTGATTGTATCTATACATGCTGAAAAATATTAAAATTGTTGACCCTCCCTCTCAAATTAAATTCCAGGTACGACCTTGGAAGGACATATATCCTTAGATTTATAAAAAAAAAATAGAACTGCATTTTCCGATTTTTAATGTCGTTTGTATTTACGAACTCTCGATTTTTTCAGAACTTCAGGGCTCGCAGAAAATCGAGTTTACTTGTAGTACAAACTGATGCTGTAGGTGGGGCAGAGATATTCTAAGAGTTTTTAAAATAATTAGTTACTTTTTTTCTGTTTCTTGATAGGGAGGTCTTATATTCGTTTATCGATAGAAAAAATCAACGTAGTGGCAACTGGTGTTGAAACGCCTACAGATTATTATATACGGACTATATATAGGACAAAATAGTAAATGCTTTAGGCCTCTTAAAAATCTTAATCCTGCCCTAGTGCTGCAAGACATTTTCGCTTATGATAGGTAGTTCAAATGCATTTAAGAATCGTTGATTCCCGAACAAGTTCTTTCTACGAATGATGTTTTTTATAAATATGAAAACGAACATGCCCTACACTAGTGCCAAAAGGAAAAAAAAATCCCTTTTGTGGAACTTACCTAATGTTGGGGAATAAAGTTCCCTTTCTTCGTGTTCTCCTTTTATCGGATGCCTATTCTTGAGACCAGGACTTCTTGGTGGTCCGATTAACCAACTGGGAGTGACTACCGCAGCCAGCATCGCCAGAGTAGTCGCGACGGTCAACAACGTCCACAGCAACGTTCGAGAAGTCACTATAACGTAACACATCTTCTAGCAATTTCGTCATTCCACTATAAACCTGCAATGAAAAGAAGAACCTCTTGTTAAATTCCAAGCATTATATACTTCAATGAAAGTACCAAGTTTTTGTACATACAGCAGGCTCTTAATGGACCATAAAAGGTCCGGGACCCTGGCCGCTTAATACGAAAATTGAATTATTCATGGGGAAAAGGTAGCAAATTTGAGCTACAATAATGAGAGGTGTTAAATGAATTGATTTTAAAATAATATAATTATTATTATTATTTAAACAGAAAAGGCAAACAATAACAAAATGTCTACCTGATATATTAATTAAGAAATGCAATGAGGATTAACGATTAAGACATTTTCAGTTCTTTCACTAAACCTGACCTTCCCATAATAAAATCAATTTATTTATGCTCTTCATCACTCTGGAGGAGAATCTCCTAACAAATTTCTGCTTTATATTCTCCTCCATTTCTAACCTAATTTAATATTCTAGATCAGTAATCCTCAACCTTTTTCAAGCCGCGACCCATTTTTATAGTAGTTAAGTAATCTGCGACCACCCCCCCTTCCCACCCATCTTTACGCCACTGCCACATTTGCGTGATAAATGCATTTCTAACAGCGTAAAGAAAACAACTTACGTATAAAATTATATTAATTATATATTTTGTATTACTTATATATATTAGTGTATACTATAAATATATAAAGTTAACGACCAATAGTAGGATATTGCAGCGTGTGCAGTCATGTTGAATAAATATAAAAGCGTTGGAAACATTTGGTATGAAATTAATTCCTTATAAAAATAACTAAGGCGAACCCCCAGACACCTGTTCGAAACCCCCAGGTTGGGAACCACTGTTCTAGATAATAATACAAGTAGGGGGAAATTGGGGGTTCTGCGGCACTGGCACATCTGGTCCCTACAGGGTGGGGTCGCGGGGTGGTCCTCAGGGTTAAACAAATGTTTGATGCGTTTTTTCTCTCCCAAGGGTATTTGAAGCGTTTTATGTGTTTCTTTTTAAATTTACATTTTTTTTTTAAATCGAAAGTTTTCACTTTGTTCATTTATTTTTTTAATCAAAGGTTTTTATTTTTTTAATCGTGGGGAGGTGGTTTTGTTTTTGTTTTTCAAATGAATTGCTTTTACCCTTTTTTAATTTATAATTTCTTTTTAATCTTTTATATTTTTTTTTATCAAACAAAATATTATTCGCTTTTTACAAAACATCTTATTTCTATTTTTGAGATGAAGAAGAATGATTTCCCGTTTTATATTATTATACAAATGTTTAATATTTAAATTGTTCCTTAAGGTTAGTGAAAAGCTAAAATTTATGTCTAAATTGTTTTAAATAATTGTAATTAGATAATTTTAATCCCCTAGTTTGAATTGTATGCGGTCTTTTAAAATAAGTTTTACACAGAAGTTTATTCTTTAATTTCCCTTAAAGTCTGCAAAAAATTTTTATTGCAATTTTGTAATAAGCTTGTAATTAGTAACCTAATGAGATAATTTCAATCATATTCAAATCCTTATTTCAATTTATACTCCGTTTATTATCATCGATTTCAATTCCGGACGGTTCCGAACGAGTCAAAAGCATATTTCTTGCCACCAGACAGTGAGACGCTGGCGCGTCCCCTCTCCCACTCAGGTAGACCCCGTTCATGCTTCCGGTTCCCGCGCTGTGTCACAATTACCTAATTAGCTCTTTTGTAGCTAGAATTTCCTGCAACGGGATGACTCTGCGTTCATTGCCATACCGGAAAAATTGCTATCTAGCTATTTTCCTCGTAGCTGAATCCACGTTTTTCGCTAACTATTGGCAACGTTTTCTCCTAAATGGATTATTCCTGATATTTGTTATTCAAAAACGTATTTCGCGAAGTTTTAGTGCTATTGAGACATGGAAGGAAAATATCGATTGTTGGTTTTTAATCATGTTTTGCACAAAGGTTTATGCTTTATTTTTCAAAGTCCGTGAAGGGTAATCACCGATTTATTATATTTATCGATTAATTTATACTAGTCATCAATTTATTATATTTTCATAATTAAGTTTGTACTTAATATCCTAATTAAATAATTTCCGTCCTATTCAAATCGCTATTTTCAATCTCTATCACAGATGAGTCATATAGCTTCGTCAAAAGTCGTTCCAGACAGGATTTTAACCTGACGCCAAAACATTTGGCTTCACATCCCTTCATTAATTACAAATTTTCACCTTTTTTTTTCCTTAAATTTAATATTTTTTAATTAAACGCGAAATTTCCTTCTTTTAATTTTTATTATTTTCTGAACTTTTTCCTTTTTCTAAATTTTTTTAACACTTTTATTTAAACCTTACGGTTCAACGGCACTGGGAGACACGAGGTGACACCGTTTCTGGGCCAGGAGACACGGAGAGGGTGAGACCCACAAGCATGGAAGGGATGAGTTTTTGGAACTTTGTAAATTTTTTTGTTTCAAGGGATATTTCTCTTGATCGTTGTACATATGTATCTGATGGTCACGTGTCCCCTTTCTTAGCGATCCTAGCTCCCCTGGCGGTGAATTTTGGAATTTTATTTAATTTTTTGTTTCAAGGGATATTTCTCTTGGTTGTTGTATAGATGTATCTGATGGTCACGTGTCCCCTTTTTCAGCATTCGCAGCTTCTCTAGCGGTGGGTTTTAGTCCTTTTTGTGAATATTTTGTTTTCAGGTATATCTCTTTTGATCGTTGTATATACCTGTATGATGGTCACATGTCCCCCGTTTGAGCGATCCCGGCTCCAATTAGCAGAGGATTTTGGTATTTTTGTAAATATCTTGTTTTCAGACATTTATCCTGCTTGCTGTATATACCAATCTGATAGTCACACTCCTCTTTTTTAGTGATCCTAGCTGTTCCTCGCGGAGGACTTTGGTACATTTTGTAAATACCTTATTTTCGGGGACATTTCTCTTGTTCGTTGTATATACCTATCTTATGGTCACGTATTCCCTATCTGAACGATCCTAGCTTCTTCTAGCGACGGAGTTTGGAACTTTTCCGATTTTTGCTGTTTCGAGGGTATTTCTATTGGTTGTTATAGGGGACGCTATATTCCCATCTGATGGTAATGCATTTCCCCCAGAGGGCGCTACAGATGTTTTTCTCCTAGGGGGCGCTGCATATTGTCGTCTGATTAATCTCATTGTACCGACTATTTTCTAGGAGGCGCTACCATCATAGGGTTGCCAGCGTGTTTTCCTTGTTGACGCCCAATGTCTGGTCGGTATCTTTGTTCTTTTCCCCGTCTGAACATGAAATGGATGCGGGTTACCTTATTTATCCCTCCTCTCCGTCTAACAGTCCCCTACCCCTTATTTCCCGACCACTTTTCTGCAGTTCCTCGAGGCAGACAGTACACGTTAACTCTCTTGATATCATGTTCTCATCCTAATCTAATATAATATCTAGGCCTTTGACTCTATAAAAACATCAGCAGTCATCAACTCTTTAAGATCAACAGACATTGAGGATGTGTACATTGACATGGTGAAACGTGTGTATAAAAATGCAAGTGCAAAATTTCGGTTACATAAAGATACCAAAACTATCAAACTTGGCAAAGGGGTGAGGCAGGGAGATACCATTTCTCCAAAACTTTTTACTTCTGCTTTACAGATGATTTTTCAGCTGATAAATTGGAATAACAAGGGAATAAAAATAAATGGTGAATATTTAAATCATCTGCGGTTTGCTGATGACATTGTTATTTTTTCAACGGACCCATTGGAACTCCAAGACATGGTACAAGAGCTCTCAACTAGAAGTGAAGAAGTTGGACTCAAGATGAACCTACAAAAAACTAAGATCATGTTCAATAATTTTGTAGAGGAAACAAAAATACAAGTTGACAACACTGAGCTAGAAATTGCTGATTCATATATTTACCTTGGCCAGCTGATTTCAATGGATGGCAACATTATGAAAGAACTCAACAGACGTATTAAACTTGGCTGGAGTGCATTTGGAAGAAACAGTTTTATCCTGAAGGGGAAATTGCCTTTATGTCTAAAAAGAAAAGTCTTCAACCAGTGTGTATTGCCAGTCCTCTCTTATGGATCAGAGACATGGAGTCTAACAGTTGGAGCAATACGAAAGTTACAGACAACGCAAAGGAGCATGGAGAGGTGCATGCTTGGAATAACTAGGAGAGATCGAAAAAGAAACACTTGGGTGAGAGAGCAAACTAGAGTAGAGGACATCATTGTTAAAGTAAAAGGGCTGAAATGGCGATGGGCTGGGCATATTGCAAGAAGAACTGATCAACGATGGACAACAGAAATTCTGAACTGGATTCCAAGAGACCACCGAAGACCTAGAAAACGTCCTCAAACTAGATGGGTGGATGAAATAAGAAAACAGGTTGGGGTGACGTGGAAACGACTGGCCCAAGGTCTCTCCAAATGCTTTCCACACAAGTCTATCCTGAGCAATTCGCTTCCACGTCACCCCAACCTGTTTTCTTATTTCATCCACCCATCTAGTTTGAGGACGTTTTCTAGGTCTTCGGTGGTCTCTTGGAATCCAGTTCAGAATTTCTGTTGTCCAACGTTGATCAGTTCTTCTTGCAATATGCCCAGCCCATCGCCATTTCAGCCCTTTTACTTTAACAATGATGTCCTCTACTCTAGTTTGCTCTCTCACCCAAGTGTTTCTTTTTCGATCTCTCCTAGTTATTCCAAGCATGCACCTCTCCATCTATACATATATATGTATATGTCTCAACCAAGAGAACAAGCTGGATTTCGAAGTGGATTCAGTACAGTGGACCATATTCAAGTATTAAGAGAATTAATTGAAAGAACACATGAATATGAACTTCCATTGTGTGTGGCATTTATTGACTATGAGAAGGCCTTTGACTCTATTAAAACATCAGCAGTCATCAACTCTTTAAGATCAGCAGACATCGAGGAAGTGTACATTGACATGGTGAAACGTGTGTATAAAAATGCAAGTGCAAAATTTCGGTTACATAAAGATACCGAAGCTATCAAAATTGGTAAAGGTGTGAGGCAGGGAGATACCATTTCTCCAAAACTTTTTACTTCAGCTTTACAGATGATTTTTCAGCAGATAAATTGGAATAACAGGGGAATAAAAATAAATGGTGAATATTTAAATCATTTGCGGTTTGCTGATGACATTGTTATTTTTTCAACGAACCCATCAGAACTCCAAGACATGGTACAGGAGCTCTCAACTAGAAGTAAAGAAGTTGGACTCAAGATGAACCTACAAAAAACTAAGATCATGTTCAATAATTTCGTAGAGGAAACAAAAATACAAGTTGACAACATTGAGCTAGAAATTGCTGATTCATATATTTACCTTGGCCAGCTGATTTCAATGGATGGCAACATTATGAAAGAACTCAACAGACGTATTAAACTTGGCTGGAGTGCATTTGGAAGAAACAGTTTTATCCTGAAGGGGAAATTGCCTTTGTGTCTAAAAAGAAAGGTCTTCAACCAGTGTGTATTGCCAGTCCTCTCTTATGGATCAGAGACATGGAGTCTAACAGTTGGAGCAATACGAAAGTTACAGACAACGCAAAGGAGCATGGAGAGGTGCATGCTTGGAATAACTAGGAGAGATCGAAAAAGAAACACTTGGGTGAGAGAGCAAACTAGAGTAGAGGACATCATTGTTAAAGTAAAAGGGCTGAAATGGCGATGGGCTGGGCATATTGCAAGAAGAACTGATCAACGATGGACAACAGAAATTCTGAACTGGATTCCAAGAGACCACCGAAGACCTAGAAAACGTCCTCAAACTAGATGGGTGGATGAAATAAGAAAACAGGTTGGGGTGACGTGGAAGCGAATTGCTCAGGATAGACTTGTGTGGAAAGCATTTGGAGAGACCTTCATCCAGCAGTGGATAGATAATGGTTGAATATGATGATGATGATATATATATATATGTATCAACTACAGACGATCACATATCAAGGTCCTGCGGGAGTGCAGGAATAAAGCTTTCAAGTAACTACCAATCCGAATAGCTGCTAATTTGAATTCAGCTCCCAGTGTTGCCAAAAAGAAGAAGACAAAAAAAATTATTTTAAAAAGAATTAGATAAAACTTACTGCTTATTGTAGTCTTTTCGCCCTGATTTTCCTTAGCAGTAGAAGTTTGGATCCCTCAGAAATTTTCAG
>QLNU02014802.1:90103-114587 GCA_006491805.2 Dysdera silvatica | reverse complement strand
CAGAATGAAAGGAGAAACATCTGGCTTGAAAATCAACTTGAAGAAAAGCATGATCATGTTTAATAAGTTTATACAAACTAAGAAAATCGTTGTTTTGGGAGAAGAAATAGAGCAAGCTGAAAATTACATTTACCTTGGTCAACGAATTACGATGAAAGGCGACATAAATCAAGAGATCGAACGTCGCATCAAGCTTAGCTGGCAAGCATTCTACCGGCTACAAATAATTTTTAAAAAAAAGCTCCCTATTTCTTTACAGAGGAAAGTTTTCGATCAATGCATCCTACCTGTTCTGACTTATGGTAGTGAGACATGGACATTGACTGCCAAAGGTATCCAAAAGTTACGAGTGGTACAAAGGAACATGGAACGGCAGATGCTTGGTATCACGCGACGAGATCGAAAGACCTTCAGTTGGATAAGAGATCAAACAAAAGTTTGTGATATCATTGCGAAGGTAAAAAGTTTGAAATGGAAGTGGGCAGCCCATATTGCTAGAAGAACTGACAACAGATGGACCAAAAACATCCTAGAATGGATCCCACTGGACACCACACGCCCAAGGAAAAGGCCAAAGACGAGATGGGTGGATGAAATAATTAAATATATTGGGCACAAGTGGCAGCAAAATGCACAAGATCGACTTCGTTGGAAAGATGCAGAGGAGGCCTTTATCCTGCAGTGGATTGACAACGGCTGAAATGATGATGATATATTTATATATATATATATTTTATTTTTTTTTTCAAATTGACGCCTCTGATGGACATACAAATATTGTATTATTTGTTAATTAACGAGTCTATCACCTCACTGAAATAGTATTTTCAAACCTACCTAAAATTGCCTTGGGTCGAAAAATTTAAAGCCAAATTTTTGAATGCGTAATTATTTAAAATTTCGAAGACATCGTTTAAATGTCTGAATGAAAGCAAAACGCATGTATATTAATGCATTATATTACGTCAATATCTGTACTTTGCACCAACTAACGCCAGTACTCCGTTTGCATACTTTTGAGACAGCCCAAAATGTTAACTTTTCAGTTTCGATACTTTTTGAAGTAGAAATATTTTCCCAAGGTTAAATTATCACCTTGGAAGAATATTTCTTTGAATAATATATGTATGATTAATTGGTTAAATGAATTTATTAATTGATCTAACGCCATTTTCTAACTGCTCGGCTTTTAATGTGCTAGCGGTCCAATGTCGCTTTGACAGATTTAAAAATATACAATGAGGATTTTCCACAAACATTGTTTATGATATCTTGTAGACTTGGACACGAAAGAAGGTGGTTCCCTATCATTAGATCAAGTTCACACAAGGAGCATGTAGGTAAATTACTTTAATTCGATGGAGATGATATTGAACCATGTCCAGTCGCAAGTCTAAGGCAAGTTACCTCTACCTTCCTTAGAAGTTCTTTTGGTATGGTGCATTTCAAGGGAGAGTCCCAACTTTTCTCAATACTTTTATCAGTGTATTACAATTGCCTTTGTCGTTTTAATAATTTTTAGTCGATTTAATAATTCGTTTAGCTAATAAAAGGCATTATAACCTTCCGCAGGAATGACACAATTGTCAAATTTGCGTCAACAGTCACCTGGCCATAATTTTGTGGAGATTAAGATAATCAACATTTTCTTTACACCGATGCTTACTCGCTCAAGCTGGAGCTGTATGTATTGAAAACAGGCAAAGACCTTCCAAATCCTAAATATTAATAGATCATTGTATAGTATTTTGAATTAGATATATATAGGAGCACCAAACTCTTGGGTCCTCTAAAAGTCTTAATTCGGCCCTGCGTAGACTTTTTTATATTTAGCTACATACGATATCTTACATACCACGGACTGGTTGCTTATTAAACGTGTTGACATTGCCAATAAATTAATTTTATTGACTCAAGCATAGATTGCAGTTTGTGCTCACAGGCATCGTCAATGCTGGCCTTATCTCCCTTTAAACCAGTGTGAACATTCGATACCCGTATCTCCATTCATTGAGTGATGATATGAAATACGGCGCTTTCCATCCCATGGCATATTGTAAACTATACCATGTTGTACGCAATTAACTTTGCTTTTTACAATTCTAAAACAAATATCCAGATGATTTATTTTTCTTTCCTATTAGTAGCTCCATTATTTGAGGTCATACACACGAATATACGTTCTCAAGACAGCATATACAATTTTTAAAATGGAGGAAATGTGGGTGTAAGCCACGGAGATAAGCTGCCAATGTTTTAATAAGTAAAGTGTACAGTATGGTAACTAGTACTGATCAGTACTGTATTTCCTAATAGCCCATACTGGGCTATAGACTAGGGCGCCAAAATTTGAGAAGTTGTATCAAATTATATTTTTTTTTTTTACAAGTATATTTTCTAAACAAAAGAGAATATTCATTCAGCAGGGGCGGCAATTTATCTTTCTGCCTTGGGTGGCAAAAACTAAGGGCTCGTATATTATGTAGCTACAGCAGCATCGTTATTGGTAACAGAGGCATAGCGTGGCTTGCCAGCGCCCGGGGCAAGTTGAGTACTGAGCCCTCTAAAACCCGTTAGTATACTTTCAAGATAAATGAAAAGTATTTATTCCAAGACCACGGCAAATTATGTCTTTGACCCCCCAAAAATGAAAGTCTGTGTCCGCCCCTGTGTCGTAATGGGTTTTACTTGTAAATGGAGCTAGACTGAAGCGGCACTTAGAATACGAATTAACGGGTTGAGTTGTGCGCATCATTAGCTATGAGAGTCATTTAGCTTCTATTAGTAAAATACCACATTTCCTTCCCTTCAGTGAAGCAAGATGTGTCCTTGGTCTAAAGTAATTTTGGGTCAGAAATTTAAAAATCTCTTCTCCATATTAACTTTATATAATTGCAGTTACACCCTGATAATCCGCACTTCGCTAACTGAAATGGCCTGTCGCAATTAATTATTTCTTATTAGACTGTAAGCAGGCATTCGTTCAGTGTTTTCAGAAAAAACACAGCTTTTCTAGTATACTCCGGCCTTAAAAAAGAAGTTAATACAAAGATATGTGTATACTTCGTACCAATTATATACTGATATATAAAACTATTTCCAAAAGGCAGTTAAGACCTTAATTAACACATGCATATGCACTGTAATGTTTCTCACTATTAATTTAGTAGTTTATTAAAATGTAATTACGTGTTTTTGGATAAATACTGTAGTTTCTTTATACCTTTGTAATGAAAATTGAAGATCCGGGTAATCGAAGTTGTACTGTACTTTCACATATAAAAGAGAAGTGTGCGAAATATATGAATTAATGAAAATTAAATTAATTCGAATTCGCTAGAGAAAAAAGAATGAAAATTAGGGAAATACATGAAAGTTTTGTAATTTTAAAAAATTATGATAATTTTTCACACTTGGTCCTGCGAGTTCGCTAACCTTTGACGTTACATCACTGACAATGCAAAAGCTTTTTTGGTAGAAAAGCTTCCACTGAGGGTGGTGTATTTCTCGAAGATAGTGCGCCCGCGATGGTTCGAAGATAAAGGTATGAACGACTATGGTCCTCGATAAATATATTTGTTTTTATGCGTAATAATTTTTTTAATGATACATATTTTTAGTCATATTTTTAATATATTTCTTTTAAAAACAGGATGATTTAAGTACTATTTTCAGAAGATTTAGACGAACGCTGCATATTAAATCCGAATTTTCAATAACCTTGTTAAAATCCTTTTGGCTCTAATGCCGTTTTGAATAATCTGTTCTTATATCATATGCTTATCACATTTTGAAATTATTAACCAGACAATATATTAAACTAGCTTCATTATTAGTTCAACTGGAGGGTAACTAGATGCGGCTTAGTATACCCTAGACAAAATTTGCCCCCATTAGAAAACGAAAATTACAAACGAATGTATTATATTGAATATTGGGATGTGAGCTAGGCCCCCACCCCTACCAAGACCTAAAGGCTAGCTACGCCACTGATTCTCAGTTACTTCGATAACCAATGCAGCTCTTTTCCTTGTGGGAATATGTAAAACATATTTTCAGCGTCATCAAACATCTTCAAAAAGAACCGTCTCGGAAAAAAAACAATTATTTTCTTTCACCGAATTTAAACTTTTTTAAAGGAATGGAATTCAAATTCTCTTAAATATGGAAAGAATCAAATTACTTTTTATCTCTATAAAAAAATGAGTTTTAAATCACTTCATAACCTTTCAGATACGTTACATGGATTGAGTTATTGCTTTTCTAAACTCAAACTAAGAATTTTAGATATTTCTCAAGTTTCTCAGTATGGAGTCCAAAGTCGTGTCTGTAATGTAGGAAGGCAGACATCCTTTTTTATTTCAAATTTTCAGCCGCCAATAGCTAAACTGGACTGTGTATTTTGGTAACTGAAAAATCGCGTCACGTTTTCATGGCGACTAAAGAGTCACTGAACTGCAAATTTAATTAACTGAAACCAGATGGTTTGAGCAGAAACGTGCCATTCCACCCCAACCGAACACTTAAATTCAAGTTATGAGCACGAAAGTCACATTGTGAGAAGAACAGTGAGTGCTTCACTCGAGTCTCGATTTCATTCTGCTGAATGAAAACTGAGAAGAATAAGATGGATGTTGTTTATTCTTACTGAGTTCTTGCTTCTGAATTCAATTTCCTTCTTTCGTATCACAAAATTATATCCCCAAGATTGAACATGCATTGTTTTGGTGCTATCTTACCATGAATGAATGACTCCCAGCTTTTTATGATGATAATGACGTTGGATGAAATATCAAGTTTCAATTTTCCATTTTTTTCTGCTTTATAACGACCTTTCCACAATCTTTAAACACTTTACTACCAGCTGAAAATTAGGTATATATATATATATAGTACAATACCAGATCTTTAAGCTTTTCTAGAAATTGTATTTTTATTATATCATTACATATTTACTTTTTAGACTATGTCTTTATATTTTTACGAAATATGTGGACCCACAAAGGCAACACATCATCATAAAGCCAACATACAGGCACTAACACATGCGTTTTTGTGCCATTTAAAAAAAAAAGAATAATTTCGCCTCTACGAGCTACTTCTCCTGTATACAGTCATGAATGCACGGGAAATATGTCCCCTACATGATAACTTTCCTGTATGCATAATGAGATAGAGAGAGAGATCCTGTTAACAAAGTTTTTCACGTCCACGGACAGGACGAAATCGGGTAACATGATATCGGATGAACACGGAAGCCAGGGTCGTGTCGAGAAATTTTTGTACTTGACGGAAAGATATAAAATGGAGTCCCCCCCATTCTTCAATAAAAAAATAAAAACCTTAGTTTTTAACACTTGCTAGTTTCAAATTTTTATTGCTATATATAACTTCCAATTCTAACAAATAATGCGTCTGCTTACTACCACAATTTGGCGCCCCTTTATACATGTGACTGAAGGCAACTACCTCGTTTTCCGCACTTTTTGCACGGAATCAGGCCAATACAAACCAGAAAAATACATGTTAAGAAATTCGCAGACAATAAAAGCCCAATGTGCATGCAGTGCGCCATCATGCTGGAACATCTCATTTGGTTGATGATCTTATAAATGAGGTGTCAAATAGAGTTCTAGCATGTCCAAATAGGTCACCGCTGTCACTGTTTCTTTCAAGTTGAGGGAAGACCCCAAAACATCCAAACATGACGAGGCACACTAAACATTTACCTTCGGACTATCACTTGCAAACTCTCGAATGGCACAAGGGTTTCTTAATCTTTATGTTCTAAAGTTATAATGATTTATGCCTCCCTCATACAAAAATATTTCTTTATAAAAGAAAATAGCTTTATCACTAAAACTTCATTTCGAACAGTAAATTTTATCAGCTTTTACTTTTGACAAAATGACTTTGGTACAAAAATTTGAAATGAAAGGGTTTATAACCAGGCTTTAAATACTATATTATTTTCAGTTTCTAAACACGAAATTGAATTGCCTTCCTGCCGTGAACAGTTCAATTATATGACCGATAGATCACTTGCTATAATATTCCTCCAACTTCGTTATATTGCACTCCACTTACCGTCATTAATGTTTGTGTAAGCCCTGTCTCACATGTTTAATGTCGGATAATTTTCGGACACTGGAGCCACGACTTCATCAGACACCTCAGCGCTGCATTTATATCAACATAGAATTCTTTGATATCTTTTTATTACTTCCCTTTCAGTGATTTTTCTATAATTCGGAAGTTCTGTTAGCTTTAGCGGAACATGTTGATATAAGATTCATCCTGCACCTCCATGTTATTTTAGCTCGTGTAGTTGCTATATTTTTCTCAAATTCCGGACTTTCCCATGATTGGGGACATGGTTGTCAGGGCAACGTTTGTATGTTCTTTGGTGGGGAAAGGTTCGATACGATGACGATATGGATAAGAGAAAGGTAGAATTATTGCTTTTGGGGGAGAGTCCTCGCTTCAGCAGTCACTTAGCTACGTTACAATAGCAAGACCCTTAGCACAAAACCTTCAGGATTCAGGCGTATTTATAGAGCGGGGTGCAAAGTAGTTTACTATGCAACCGCAACTTCTTAAAGAAACAAAAATTTTGCCTGCGAGATAAAATTTCTACATGAATAATTTTAGAAAACTGCATAAGGATTGAAAACTATTATTTCATTTCCATAAAAAAAAAAATTATAAATATAGCCTACTTAAAAAATAAAATGACTCAAACCATGATTTTCACAGATTTTTTCACGAATAGAGGGTGTCGGAGATAGACCACTAAAAAGCAAGTTCACAAATGACTTACATTTATTTAGTTAGATTTTTTTTAATTAGTATATTTAACTAGAAGTAAATCCACATGCTGCTCAATATAACTGAAAATGTCTTATTATACTATCCTCGAATTAGTGTAGATAATATAATAATTCTTATTTTTTATTGTAAGTATAAATGTCTCCGGATTAGTAAACTAATATCCTATCCCGACTCCAAATTAGTGGAAGCTTGAAAATTTCAACCTGTAAACAAATTTTTATATTTGTAGTGTAATGAAATCTTCTTATCCAAAAGATTAGGAACACCTTGGTGACGTCACACTGACCAGCGGCAACTCCCCAGGTAATTAAGTATAGTCAATGGCCCCGTTGGTTCAGTATTTAACCACACATGTTCTCAACATGTTACAGTATCATAAACAGAAAATCAAAACGTCTATACAATCTATATGAACAGGATGATGAGTCTATGACCAATATCTTATAAATATTTTCGTTATGGAAAGCAGTTAGGAAGACCTCCTTTTGGCGCTGGGTAAATAGGCACCGAAAATGATGATAACATTATTTTGTCGTCCCCAGTATATAAGTTTTAAGCTGTCTTCGAACATGAAGTTAAAAAATAAAGCAAACAAATAAGCCCAGACATTAACGTAAAACAAATCACAAAAAAATATTTTATTTAACTTCATTCGCTATTTTCTTCTGTAGCGATTAAAACAATTCTTATTGTTTTGTAATAATAATTTTTCAATAATGGTAAGTTATTGGTATTTTTTCTCCATTTCTATAAAGACAAATTCCGTAGGTAACGTACACAACTTCTGGGGAATCTATAGTATACCTTGTGAATGAAACAAATCGTATATTGGTCGAACAAAGATTCCAAATCTAATCAATCATGTAATGTTTTTGGAAACTTAGTTAAATTTTATTTCCAAATTCCCAACTTATCTTTCACCTTTATTCTCCTTCTGACTTAAATGTTTTCAAAGCATTTAGGTTTACTAAATAACTTTATCTTTGGTCCAAATTTTCACGAATGAGAGAAGAAGTTTTCTGATGTTACGTGCATCGTATCTCATGAGTGACGCCAACCCGCTCGCGAGGTAACACAAGTGAAGAAAACGGCATAATCATTTTGCGCTCTAAAGAAGGTAGAATCTATCGAAAAAGTATTTTCAAGAAAATAGACTTTTTCAACTGTTTTAATTATTATACAATGATTTTCGAAACCCATGTATAAATAGCTCAAGCCAGCGTGTTTTTTTGTTTTGTTTTTGTTTTGTTTTAGGAAGGAAAAAAAAGAACGACGTCCCCACCCTGGATTCTAACCAGGGTCCCTCAGTTGAGCCCGGAGTAACATGATCGCTAGATGAGTGAGGAGAGGAACAATGCTCTCTTTCTCCGTATATAAGGATGTAAGATATTATTACCCTTCTCAGGGATAACACAATTGCCAAATAATGGTCAACACACAAAGCCACCGGGGCGAGTTTTTTTGTTAGTTTTTCGTGGGGTAATTTACTATACGATAATTTTGGGCCTCCATGTATAAAAAGCTTAAACTAGAGCTTTTTTTTGTGTTTTTTATGTAAATTTTTACCATTTATTTTAAGTTTACCAACTTTCGAAAAGGAAATCTTTCCCTAGTGAATGAAAGACGATTATAGGGGATTAAAATTAATTAATTATAATTTCTAATTAACATCCCACGATAGTGTATTGACAATGTTTTTTCTTATATTCTTATGGGTTGGAAAAAATAATCTTCTAACCAGAGTCTGAAGTATCAGAAATTTTCTTTTAATGCATAAACTTCGTTCAAAAAAATAGTTTTCCGTAAAAATTTATCGTAATTTAAAAAAAAGTTTAAATACTACTAAAATAACTTAGAAAAATTTACTAAAATTTGTATAGCCTAAAACTTATTAAACTTTTCGTATTTTATTCTTATAGTTGATGAATTTTCTTTGTCTTTCCAGAAAAATGTTTGGCAAAATAATTTCAGCTGCTCATTCAGCTTACTGCAAAATAATTATGTCGTCAAACGGAAAAGAGGATGGGATTACTTATATACAACAGAACCTCTGTTATCCGAATCCAATGGCAAAAATTTCCAGGTCGGTAAATCGAAACTTCCGGATTATCGAAATAAGCTAATTCAGAGATTTTATACTAGTTATTAACTACTTAAAACATATATTTTATATTGGATAAACGTAACAGAAATAAAGTTTATTATTTTAAAAATAAACATAGTTTTCTATTTTGTTTTGTTTTATTAATCTTGAAATTATTTATTTAAAACATCTCACAAAGGTTTGAAATGTGGTGTTTCGTTCGACGTAATTTGGACATGATTACTTCTTTTAAATAATAATAATTGCTGAAAAACAAGCTTCGATTGATAGAAAGTCGGAGAGAGAGAGTAAGAAGGTTTTGATGTGTTCAATGCAACCGGAAAAGTGAATATAAATTAAATCACCTCCCCGTAACAAATAAAACAGTGAATATATCTTTATTGAGTAAAATGGAAAATATGGGGAAAGACATTTCAAGTCAATCGCAATTGAAAGCTTATGATCGAAGGATGCTTCTTCTTAGAGAATACGAAAGGGTATTAAATCGATTAAGAAAGTTTATTTTGATATTCGTATTAATCGAATCGAATTTCAATTAATCGAATCGAACGAAATTGTAATGATAAGATGTGTAGGCAGGAAATTTATAAAAAATCATAACTTAATTAGAGATTATGACCCCATCCGCACCTATAGTAGTCATATAAAGCGAATGACTTTAGCTATTGAGCACATGCAGTAGAACCTCGCTTATCCATACTTGGCTTAACCAAAACACGGCTTAACCAAAGTGGCCTACTCCTGCACTTGTTTTTATTACTATTATTATAATTATTATTTTAGTAGACGCTTGTAAAATGTTTTTGGAAAAAAGCGTTCATATTTTTTTTTTCTAGTATGTTTTGACCTTAAGAAAGAAAACTGAGTGCAAATGGCAGATATCGAACGTATACAAAAACATGTGTGCACTTACCTTATCAATATCGAATATATACAGAGATATTACATTATTTACAAAACGGTTAATTATATTTAATTAATATATAACTTTGTGATTTTTCACCAGCGATACAGTAATTTAAAACGCAGTAAATTAAGCGCATTTTTGGATAAATATTATGGTTTCTTAACACTTTTAAACTAAAGATCATATTTCCGGATTATACAATAATTTTTGCCACCCACGTATTAATTAGCTCAAACTAGAGCTTATTTGTTTTGGAGAAAAAGAGACGCTTTCCCCATCCTGGATTCGAACCAGGGTCCCTCCGTTTAGCCCGGAGTGTCTTGGACCGCTAGACGAATGAGGACAGGAAACAACGCTCTCTTTCTCCGTATGTAAAGATGTAAGGTATTATTTCTCCAAAACGAATAAGCTCTAGTTTGAGCTAATTAATACGTGGGTGGCAAAAATTATTGTATAATAAATTCCCCCACGAAAACTCACAAAAATCTCGCCCCGGAGGCTTTCTTGTGTTGACCATATTTGGCAATTGTGTTATCCCTGCGGAGGGTAATAATACCTTAACATCTTTCCGGATTATCCAACATTTCCCTTATTCGAAATCTTGTTCGCCCCTCTTATTTCGGATAATCGGGACTCTACCAAAGGTGGACACAGGGAGAGGTCCCAGGGGTCATGACCCCCGAAATATGTGTCTTTTCACTATAAAAAATTTCAACTTCTATGATAAAGGAAGGGTATTGTTATTCGACTATAGCAAATTCTGTCCTTGACCCCCCCCCCAAAATGAAAATCTGTGTCTGCCCCTGGATTGTACTGTATTTCTAATTTAGAATACATTGTGACAATGTATTGCGCAGATATTTTCTAAATTGTAAACAACTATAAACAATAATTTGCAAACAATCCACATTTTGACAAGAAAACAGAACAAAAGTATTGCCAAAAAAAGCTATTTTATTAACCTACAATGAATCTGCATGACGGAGACTGAACCATACGTCTTCCTTTTTTTCATGAAAGGCGACGCAGACTTGCACCACAATAACAGTACAAAATATTTGAATACTGTTGCCTTCCTGATATTTTTTACCGGAAAAAATGAAAGGACAGTAGTGAGATGTCACTGATGACAATAATACCTCGAAATTTGATTATTTGAATGTAGTAATTAAAATCAGTCTGAATACTCACTGTTCCAAGTTGAGCTCTAGGGATCAGGTTCTTCGTATTTAAATCCAACCTGCTTCCCCATCATATTTCAAAACGAGCTAGGTAAGTTTTAATTATATACAGGTTAAGCGTATATGTTCGGTGTAGCACTACGCAGTATACATTAAAATTAATGGCGATATTATGGAGCGTAGTTTTGTATATCGTTGAGAAGCGTTTTCGCGTGTTTCAAGCAAGGCTATCTTTCACCATGATTAACTTTCAAACCAGCAGGCCCATGTATTTTTGATTGTGCGTGTGTGTGTGTTGGGGGAGTTCTAGAAGAAAGTTACGGGGCTCAGAAGCTACAGGGGAGCTTAATGTATTTTATTAATATATTTAATAATACTAAATATATAAGTAGACTAATATATTTAAAGTTGTATAAATTTCTAAGCAATGAAATTTTCATTAAAGTCTTATGAAATTTTAGTATAACTCTCTCTCTATAATTTCCCCAATCCTTATTATAAAGTATATGAAGACTCAAACCTATGTAAAAAAAATTACATACACAAGATCTACAGTAGAGAGCTATTTTGAATACATTTTTAACATCAAAGAACAATTTCCATTGTTATGTACAATTTCATACTTCTTCTTCTTCTTCTTCTTTCGCTTTGCCATTTCCCATGTTATATGGGGTCGGCGTTATGGTCCTTTAATCTTCTCTTCCACAATCTTCTATCCAATGCCTCTTCTCTACTCCATCCATACTCTTCCAGATCTTCCGTCACTTTATCCTTCCATCTCAGCCGTGGTCTTCCCCTCTTCCTCTTACCCATTACCACCAGCTTATCCAATACCTTTCCCACATATTCCTCATTTCTCCGCTCCATATGCCCAAGCCATCTTAACCTATGTTCTTGTATTTTTCTTCCTATGGGTCCAACCTTGACCGTACCTCTAATTAGGTTATTCCTTATTTTATCCCTCCTTGTAACACCATTCATCCACCTCAACATTCTCATCTCAGCCACTTCCATCTTCCTTTCATGCGCTCTTGTAATTGGCCAAGTCTCCGCCCCGTATAACATTGCAGGTCTGACCACAGTTTTGTACAATTTTCCTTTCATCCTTCCGCTTACTTTCCTATCACAGAGCACTCCACTCATCTTTCTCCAATTTAACCACCCACATTGGATTCTGTGTTGTATCTCTGTGGTCAAAACTCAATCGCAGCCTATGAACGATCCAAGATACTTAAATTTTTGTGCCGATGGTAATCCTTCATCTTGTAGACCTATGCTACTTACGCTTTCTCCATTTAGTGCCACATATTCTGTCTTTGTTCTGCTTATCCTCAAACCTCTAACACTTTCCCCCATTCCTCGGTTTTCCTTTCTACTTTTTCACAGGATGTTTCGCATAGTACAATGTCATCTGCAAACAGCATACTCCATGGTGCATTACAGTTTACGTCTTTCACTAAAACATCCATTATCAGATCAAATAAGTAAGGACTGAGAGCTGAACCCTGGTGCAGTCCAACCTTTACCGGGAACCCTTCTGTCAAACCTACACTACTTCTGATGTAAGTTTCTACTCACTTCATACATTTCCTTTACATGTCTAACATACTTCTCTGATACTCCCTTTTTTCTCATACACCTCCATATCTCTTGTCTAGGTACTCTATCATATGCCTCCTCCAAATCTATGAACATCATATGTAACTCTGCTCGCATCTCTCTACATCGTTCCATGAGCTGCCTCAGTACAAATATAGCGTTCACTGTTCCTCTACCTGGCATAAAACCAAACTGTTCAGTGCCTATATCTGTCTCCTTTCTAATCCTCGTTTTCACAATTCTTTCCCATATCTTCAGTGAATGAGACATCAACTTTATTCCTCTGTAGTTACCACATTCTTGCACATCACCTTTACCTTTATATATTGGTACAACAATACTCTTTCTCCACTCATACGGTATCTTCTCCTGTTGCCACAATTTTTTCGTAAGGTCTCACAGGATATCTATTCCTTCACCTGCCAAGCTCTTCCATACCTCTACCGGGATCTGTTCCATACCTGTTGCTTTCCCGTTTTTCATTTTCCTAAGCACCGTTTCCACTTCATTTCTGCCTATCTCCCCCCACCTCTTTTTCAATCGCTCTTCCATCATCAAATAACACACTTGAGTTTTCTTCGTTTAGTAACTTACTAAAATATTTTCTCCATCTTCCTCTAATCCACGATTGTTCCAATATTTACACTCCCCTATCATCTTTTATCTGCCTAATCATTGTAAAGTCCTTTGACCCTTTATTTCTCACTTTAGCTATTCTTATTAACTGCCTCTCTCCGTCTTTTCTTTCCATTTCTTCATACGCATCTTCCACCGTTTTCGCTTTGGTCACAGCTTTCTTTGACTCTTTACTTGCCAATTTATATGCTTTTTTGTCTTTCACGCTGCCTGTCAGGTCCCATCTTTTCTTCATCTCTGTCTTATGTTTTATTGCCGATTCTACTTCTTCATTCCACCACCATGCCTCCTTTATATTTGGCGGTCCTTTTCCTGATGTTTTTCATAGCACCTCTTTTTCTGTCTTTCTTATAATATAACTATTAAACTTCCACCATTCTTGTAAATCTTCCGCCAACGTTATCTCTTTTAACACCTTTTCCTTGAACCATTTCCTCATATCATTCTCCTTCAGTTTCCACCATTTTATCTTCTGTTCTCTCTGCCTTGAACGTTTCATGTTTTTACTAGTTGTTAGTTCCAAATCTATTACACGCAGTCTATGCCGTGCCGCAGCACTCTCACCACTAATCACCTTACTGTTTCTTATTTCCTTGAGATGCCTTCTGCGACACATAACATAGTCAATCTGGCTAGTTCTGTCTCCACTTCTATAAGTGATCATTTGGTTTTCCCTCTTTTCAAAGAAAGTATTAACAATCGCTAAATCATGTGCCACCGCATGATCTATAATCCTTTCTCCTTCTTTATTTCTCTTCCCCACGTTCCACTTTCCAAATATTCGTCTTTCCTCCCTCTTACTTTTTCCCACATGTCCATTTAAATCACCTCCAATGAACAGTCTCTCATTCCTAGGTGTTTCCATTATCACTCGATCTAGATTCTCCCAAAAGGCGTCTTTTTCTTCCTCTTTGCATCCCGTCTGAGGGGCATATGCGCAAATTATTCTGGTTAGGTTTCCTCTTATTTCTAATTTAATGCACATAATCCATCCTGTCACTATTCCTGTTGACCTCAAAAACTTCGTCCTGAAGTTCTTCCGCTATCACAATACCTACACCATTTCTCCCTCTCACATTGGTTCCACTGTAAAACATCTTATATCCTTCACCAAGTTCTTTAGCTTTGCTTCCTTTCCACCTAGTTTCTTGTAGGCACAAGATCTTTACTTTTCTTCTTTGCACCACGTCCACTATTTCCCTACTTTTTCCATTCATCGTACCAATGTTTAACGTGCCTATTCTTATTTCCAACACTCTCTTCCTCTTTCGCTGGACTAGCTTCTTTAGCCGACCTCGTCCTTGGTTCGGTAGCCCTTGCCCACTTCTCACAGATGTCGGGCGACATGTCTGCGCGTCGCTTACAGGGTACGCCTTAGCCTTGGTATAGCTTCCATTCTTCATATTTCCATTTGGTTTTGGCAAGGCAGTTTTACGACCGGATGCCCTTCCTGACGTCAACCCTCCTCATTTATACGGGCTTGGGTGCGGCACCTATTGAGGCTGCCTTGCCCCTTCGGTGGCTGAGTTTATGTACAATTTCGTACAAAACAAAAATTTTAAAATAAAATTTTACAATACTTGATTTTTGAGAAAAAATATTTTCCAGGTTGGGGCTGACTACATTTCCAGGGGGGGCTCAGCCGCCTATAGCCCTATCCTGGCTACGGCTCTGCTTCAAACACTAGAGAACTATCTCCCCTTTCCACTCGCCAGGAAAGAGGAGGAGAAACAGACTAAAAAACACGGGGAGAAAACTGTAAGGGACAAAATTAAAGAAGCGGGCGAAACATAGGGATAGAACCAGAAACTTGCAGAAAACAGAGGTAAAGCGAAATATTTTGTGAAAACCCTCTATAACCCCTGAGTATTAAAGGAAGGATGAAGAAACATAAATGATTTTCATTGAAAAACAGAAAAAATAAAAACAACATGGGACAAAACAATATAAATTATTATGGAATTGATAAATGGATTAAATTACCAGACCATATAAAAAATCGTTTAAAAAAGAGTTTAAAAGGAAATTAAAAATTTATTTAATAGAAAACCAAAAATCAATCGTCAGGCTGATCAAAAGGGATCTAGAGTAATAACTTTTGTTTTGATACGCTTCTTCAGTGAACCAGAATGTAACTAATTTAGCATGGAAATAAAATTGTATTGTAGTCGTTTTTCTCATTAACGTCAAAACTACACTTCATAACATCGTGTTTAATGTCGATGTAAACGCAGTTCATTGAAAAACTGAATTCCCAATTGTTACTGAAACATAAATCTAAACCATAAAAAACAAAATATTTTCTGCAGCAAAATTTAAGTTATGAAAAGCTGGAAACACAAAAAGCGTAAAATCGGCGTAGCACTTCAAAACATATATTAAATATTATTATTGATGTTAACATTGTAAAACGTAGTTTTGTATGTTGACTTAGGTCAGAGCCAACGGGAGGGGAAGGGGCGGCAGGGGATGCAGCCCGGGGACCCGCGCTGGCAAGGACTTATGCCGTGGGGGAGGGCAGCCATTGGCGCCGATGGCATGAAATATTGGGGGGGGGGACAATATACCTTTAAAAGGCATTTTGTTTCAAATTTAAGGGGGATATGGAACCCAAATGCCAACATTGGGGGGACGGGTCCCCGCCGCTAACGTGGGCCCGGCCGAGGAAAGTAGTCATGGGGCTGCTCGAAATGAGTCTGGGGGTGGGGCGTGTTGGCTCTCGGCGCATTAGGTTAGGTACATCAACACGTTTTAGACCGACGTTGCTGTCCTTCGTCAGATATAGGCTGGAATGAACCCCAAATGAACACAAAGCATTTTGTACCACTATTGGTTATTTGCAGGGGTGGACTGGGCAGCTGGCCCACGGACCGGTGCGCCCTCATGGCCGATAGGTTTGTTTGTTTAGGTGTTTTATGGCGCAAGAGCATCTGGGCTATACTGCGCCAAGATGGCCGATAGGAATCGCGCCTTCCGATAATCCAAGGTGTGAGCACTTTAAGAGGACCCAATCCGCCCCTGGTTATTTGGCGCTAGCTACACTTATTGGAGGAAATTATTTGGAAGCCGAGAAATGGGGGCAAAAATTTGAAAAGAGGGTGTCAGTGAATGGCATTTATGAATAAACATCGATATACTCTACGCAACACCAAAAAACTATGTTTCACAACCTTGACATTGATATTTAATTGGAATCAAAACTTAGATAAGAGAGAAAATAAAACTTGGAAAAAAAAAAAAAAGTAATCAGTAGTGATCATTTTAATTTAAGCAAAAATTGCGCTGCTGTGAAATAATTCTGTATTTTCATGTCCTTCTATGCGATGTCCTATCAGGAGCGCAGCAATTTAAAATTCGTGGGGAGAGAGAGCTCAAGCGGTTTTGGAAAAGGTCAAGTGATTCGTCTTTAAAAAGGACAATGTACGTTGCTAACTGATGGGGGCTTATGACCCCTGAGCCCCTTCCTTTTCAACGTCACGGAGCTGAAGTAACAGAAATGGAAAACGTGAAGAGCGCTGGAAAATTAAACTTTAAGCTTCGGTGGCTCCATCTATCGAAGGAAATCAGAGTGATTTATGTCAGCGTAGCATAGTTTTGTTGAAGCAAGAACGGTTTAAAAATTAAGCAGTAGAAGGAATGTTGAAAATTAACACGCAATTGTAAACAATGTTTTCAGATCAGTCTGTTTCCTCAATTTCTTCCAAAAATTCTCTACAAATAGTCATAGAACGCTGAAAGGCAGGCTTTGCGATGTTTAAAACGAATTTTCACTTTATATTTCAAAATCTTTTCATTATTAGCTCTTCTTTCCTCAAGCAGATCTTTACAGTCGAGCAAAACCATTTGAAAATTTTATCTTCGACGTTGTAATCCTTTTGTTCACCGGTTTCATGGTTCAATCATCAACGGCCGGATAAGGTGTTCGAAATTCATATTCCTTCTGAAATTAAAATGTATATTAATAATAACGAAAAAGGATTTTGTCTTAATTTATTATATTCACAAATTATTATTAATATTATTTATTTGTACAATCCAGCTTAAATTATTATCATTGGCATAAGCAGAAAGTTCATAAGGGGGTTATAGGCTTAATGGGAAGGGTTACAGAGCTACTACTCATATATTCCTATGTTAAATATACAAAATTTCATTGCAATGGGGGTTACAACCCCCATCAACACCCCCCTGCATACGCCAATGATTATTATTATTATTATTATTATTATCCCTCTCTCGGAGCCATTTTTCTCAACAAATATTTCAAATGTTTTTGCAACAAAAATAAATCATTACACTTTGAAGCAGAGTAACACCGATTCATTATTACCTGCGGCGTTCGCCTAGTACGCCGTTAATCCGGGTTCGACTCCCAACAGTGTACAAAGAACGCTTACTCAGAGATCTCATAAAAAGATCGCACTGCTCACTGTAGTCCGGGGTTTGGTTCCCTAGGCCATAAGAGGTTCGGATTCCTCGGAAAACAGTAGGTCCCGGCGCAGCATGACCATTGTAGTCTTTGAGCCGTAAAACCACAAAACAAACAAACATATTACCTGCGGTTTGTAAACAAAGTTCCTAAGAAACGATAAAAATATATTCTAAACAATAATCAGAACCATAGGAGTAGAGTTATAAGGGCCCGTGTGGCCCGAGCCCCCCCTAATAATTTCGAGAACTCTACGTTGATGCACAGAACTTCTCATGCACAGCCACCATTAGAGAAACGTTTGATCAGGCAATAGGAAGTTTTACATAAGTGTTTTTTGTTAAACTACGTGTTTTTTTGTTTTTGTTTTTTTTTTAAATATCCACTATCTTTTTTTTATTACCAATTTGAGGTCTGCCAGTTGGCAAACTAAGTTGCCAGATAAAGGCAGATAAGCGTTAGTCGTTTAGACATAGAAGCACCGTGATAGGCGGCAGACATTACCTTAAGATAAATTCCAAGCCTGTGAATCCCAACCAGAGTGAAGGGGCAATTGGGGCAAGGCACAGGGCATATGGGCACAGGGCACTCGGGAACTCATAAAATAAGCGACAGGAGCGGTACAGAATTTAAACATTATATCAGTATAAACCAAAATAAATGTGACGTGCCTCTGGTGGCCTTTTTTCAGTTTTTTGAAACTACAAATACTGTAACATTAGCATATATGGAGGTTTATATTTAAAATTTTATGGAGGAGGGGGAAAACTGGATAGGAAAGCAAGAATTATATAAAAAATTTACACAAATATATATAAAAGTAGTTTTATACATTATTAATTTTTAATAATTTTCAATATTTTAACATTGTGTTATTATTGTTTAAATATATATAACTGGATGGGGCAACTGGGACCGTGCCCCTGCTGGGCCCCGGCTTGATAAATTCACAACCAAATAAAGTTACCTCAGAGTCGGACCCAGAGGATTCGAAGAATATTATGTATATGAAAAATTACTTAATGTGACCCATCAAAAATGAAACCAAAATCCTAAACTTTATTTCAAGAGACCATTAAAGACTAAGAAAGTGTTTTTAAACACGATAGGTAGGTAAAGAAAGTTGTAATACGAAGGCAAACAGACAATGGAAACTTGTAAATAGAGCAAACAATGGAGAGATAAAATGTTAATTCATAGTGTACATATTCTTATTTCCAATTTTACCTTCAGAATTTTTCCGTTTTTCGTTGAATATTCGTATCTGTTTTTGTGTTTGCTTGGAACAACTTCTGCTACGTAATTCTTGCGGTAAGGCTCCACCGTCTGAAACGAATCATCACACATTAATAAAATACCGAAATTTAATTCTCTTCGTTAAATTCTAAACTGAATGGCTTTGTATTGTAACTGAAGTTGAGTCCTTACGCCTTCAGGCTGTAAGAGAAGAGAAGACAAGTTTTCTTTCCTGTGATTTTCTGGATCACGGGGTGCACCGTGTCCCGGTCGACCCCAAAACGTTTCCCACGTGTGTAGATGCTATAAAGAAAAGAGAAGAACTCGTACAGTTATAGTGAAATCTGGTCTATAACGATACTACCTATAATCATAACCCTGTTTATAACGATATTTTCTTCCGCCTCGGCAGATTATATATTTCCTTTAGCACCAATGGTAATCGAGCTTATGTATATAGATATTTGTTTTAGAAATAAAATAATCTGTAGATAATGATATTTTTGCGTTTTTCAAATTTTGGCCATATGTTGTATCTAAGACTTTACGTTATGTTGTATGTAAATGTGTAATCTTATGTTGTATATATGAGACTTTGTAAATCAATCTAGCCTTTGACAATCTACTAATGCTGAAAAGCATTCTCTGCAGCTCTACATGAACAGTGGCGGATTTATCAAAAGGCAAAGTAATCTAAAGCTTAAAAGCCGCCAAATTCGTTAATACTTGCGAAAAAAAAGAATTTAAAATAACCATTAGAGGCAATTGCAACATTGTTTGTCTCTTTGCGACATCGTTTATTATCTCTTCGCGACATCGTTTATTATCTCTTTGCAACAAATTTTAGAGCTGTTGAAATAAAGTCTATACCTTTCACTTTCTATTTATTATTTGTTTATTGTCTGTATCAAAATTTAACTTCAATGATTTAGTAAAATTAAAAATCTGAATCTTTGTCCGCATGAAATCTTTGTACGGATAAAAATTCTGTATCGATTGCAGATAAGGAAGTCGCATTAAACCATATTAAAATATAGACAGTAAAAACGCGTCATTCATGTTATTAAATCTATTAAAATATTACAAATTTTTAAATTAACCAATTAATGAAAATTTTCATTTTTTATATCATCAATTTAAGTCTTTAGTTCATTAATTAAATGATTTAATTATTAATACATTTTTAGGACACTTTATTTTAAGCATATACGCACACATGAAATTCATTATCTTACTTGTATTTATAAATTAACCGTCTTTTGTTCATTAATTGTCTTTCGTTCGTTGATTGCCTTTGGTTCATTTTGTTTCATTGATTAATGAAGTCTTTGATTCATTAAGTCAGTCAGTTATTAATTACATTTTTAACTAATAAGTTATCTTTCAATTATCAAGTCACTTATACCAGTATACCAATCTTCGGGTGTTTGCATGTTGACTCGCTAACATTCTGCAATTCCTTCCTTTGAACTTGACAACACGATCAATGCTGAAAATATTGAACCCCAAGCAATCCAGTGATTATGAGTATTGTTTTCGGGTCTTCTGGGTTGAGTACAGCTCCAAATAAGCATGATTGTGTCGTGGTTTGGAGTCTAGTCTTGTCTCGTCCCACAATATACACATAGTTATGGCGCCCATATGGGGGCCAGGGGAGCTTGAACTTCCCCCTAGCCTTTATTTAAAAAGTTGATTTGCCTTATTTTTCTATGCATTTACTTTCAAAAGTTTTACAGTTACATTTTAAAATAAGGTACTTTTTAGCTCATTACTAATTGTCAAGCAGTATCAATTATTTTTGTAGCATTTTAGTATCTTGTACATTCACTAAAATGTTTGACAGCCTTGGGAGAGAGAGAGATGAGGAGGGGCGGTAATGATTTTTCTTAGTCACCCCTAAAAGTATTTATATGGGCGCCACTGCAATCTTAAAACATAGTAAATATATACAAGTAGAGCAAGTTAAATTTTCTCTCGCTATCAGTCACTCATGAAGACACATTCGTGGTATTTTTGATACACATTTTAAGAAATATTGCCATACGTGCATTTTATTTATGAACGTTTTGTATGAAAATTGGGATTTGGAAAATATGTATGCCTCTAATTCATAGATTAGCGTTAGTTTCCGATATATACAGTACCTGTTCTGACTGTGCTCTCTCCAATTCTTTCTGTTCCTCTCTGCATTTTCGTCGTTCCGCTGCCTGTTTTGCAAGCTCGTTGCTATATTGCAGCGTTTCTTGAGATTTCGCACGACGTATATCAAGCGACTGAAATTTAAAATAAAATCGACATGATTTGTTTTCTTAACAACTACTATTCGCTTACAGATAAATATAATGAAAAAATGGATTAGTGTACCCATGCCCGTATCCAGAGGGGGGGGGGATCTTAGGAACTAGTCCCCAATTAATTTTAATGGGACTTGGCTACAGCCTTGCATGCTGTGATTGTATCAATACATGCTGTAAAATTTTTGCCCCAACGAAATTAAATCCTGACTACGACCTTGGATGAACCACCATAGAAAAGCAGAAAAATCATTATAACAATTTAGTTTTATTGTTTGTTTGTTTTTTGGTTTTACGGCTCAAAGACTACAGTGGTCATGCTGCGCCGGGACCTACTGTTTTCCGAGGAATCCGAACCTCTTAAGGCCTGGGGAACCAAACCCCGGACTACAGTGAGCAGTGCGATCTTTATGAGATCTCTGAGTAAGCGTTCTTTTTGCACTGCTGGGAGTCGAACCCGGATTAGCCGCGCAATAGGAGAACGCGTTACCACACTGCGCCACCGCAGGGCCGGTTTATTTACAGTTTTAAACGGAATAGGTACGATTGGGCGCCGCCATTTTGACGCGTCCCGTTTGGGCGTCAGTCGATTGGACTTCAACGTATCGTATGTCACTAATTCGAGTGCTGGATATTTGGCGCATGAATTTAACAATATATAGTAAACCCTCCCTAAGGCGACCACGTCACCGTCAGTTCCTTGTAAAATAGCCGCTCAGAAAGGTTGTCTCTTAATAGAGATATAGTGTATAAGAGAGGGATAAATGTTAAATTAAATAGAAAGCAATTGAAATTGCATACGCAAATGGCAAAATATAAACTTAAAAAATATGATTTGATAATTTTAATGTCAATTGCAAGCCATGGAATTTATAACTTTTTAATAAATAAATAAATAGTGGTAGTTTGTTTTAATGTTAAAGATTTGTCCTTTTACATTTTTTTCCTAAGCACTTTTGAAGTTCACTAAACGAACGAATCCAGTGTATTTTATCGTCGTCTTCAACCAATGACTTAAGAAGGGAGGGTCTCATGCCAGGTGCTCCCTACATTGGAAAACACATTATTTTCTCTAACACCGCTTCACATGATCTTCTTTAAAGTTACGTGAATCCCCTTCCATAATTTTTCAATTGCTATGCTACTGTCTCCAACAGATACGGAAGTTTCGATTAACTTGTTTACTTCCCTCGATGTTTCCTAAGACTAAAGTTTTTTCTTCAGGGAGCCCATAGCCCGGTCAAGATGAGAATATACACACAGAAAATAAAATTCCTCTCTTATCAGAACCCGAGAATGTGGTTGCTATTAGAGGGAGGATGATTTTTGATGGTCTCTGAATGGAGGTTAATTTAACATTGGGTATATGGGTATTGGGTACGTGGAAGCGAATTGTGTCAGGATAGACTTGTGTAGAAAGCATTTGGAGAGACTTTCGTTCAGCAGTGGATAGATATAGATAATGGTTGTTGTTGTTGTTGATGAAGAAGAAGAAGAAGATGATGATGATGACGACGATGATGATGATTATGATATGAGGGAGAATATCCGTTTTCAGCAAAAGTGGTCATTAAGAGATGTGGTCTGCAAATGGAGTTGATTGTTAATAGAGGTTTTACTCTAATTTCAAAAAGTGTATATCCAAAAAATGAAAAGCTATTCCGAATGCATTTTTAATTGCACAAAACAAAACCTGGAAACAAAATTCATTATTTAGTTCAGCATTCGGTAATTATGAGTGATATGTTTTAGATACTTGACAGCACCAGAGCTGTAGCCAGCCTAGAGCTAGAGGGAGATGAGCCTCCCCTGGAAACGTGGTCACCCGTCCTGGAAAATAGTTTTTCAAAATAAATTATTTTATAATTATATTTTATATTTTTTTTGCATAAAATTGTACATGAAAATGGAAATTGTTCTTTGACATTAAAAAAATATTCAAAATATAGTTGTACTGTAGATCTTGTGTACATTATGCATTTTACAAAGATTTGAGTCTTTATGTACTCTATAATAAAGATAAGGGAAATTCTAAATATTAGTATACCTCTCTAAATTTTCAATGTAAAACTTATGTTAAGAAATTTATTCATTGATGTTAAATATATTAGCCTACTTAGATATTTAGTATTATTAAATATATTAATAAAATACATCAAAATATTAACGAATTTTAAGCCCCCTGTAGCTTTCAGAGTTATTCCCCCTGTAACTTTCAGAGCCACTCCGTAACAAGCCTCTAGCTACGGGCCTGGACAGCGCTCATATTTTCAAAGTACAGCATCGTGTATTCTTTTATCTGCATCTGAATATTTTTTTAGTTTCCTAGGTAGTTAGTTCATGGTCAGCTAATAACTGCTCAAATTACGCATCTCTGCCTTTCTGTAGTTTGCGTAGTTCATTAATTAATTTCCATATTGTGGGAAGTTGCATGCTAAGTACGTGCTAAAATCGACGGTGAGCCGCCTCCCCATAGTTGTTTATGCGGTCTTCTCCACTTACGTTCCCTGAGGAACGTTCCAAATCTTAGGAACAAATAATAGAGTTCGTATCCCATTTCCTCCTCTCTATGACCAAAAAAAAAAAGAAAATCAAATTTTTCGTTTTCACGTTTGGTTAATAATTCGTTGTCAAAAATAAAATACCCTACGAAACATTCAAGAGCCATTAAGACAGACTACTCGTAACTGTACATAGGTTGAATAAATTTTGCGCTAGAATATCCAAAACATCGGCTAGCGCCAAAACGGCCCATTCCCTTTTATAAACTACGCATTTTGCATTTGGATTGAGGAAGCACTGGCAGATCCACGAGGGGAGAGGGGTGAATAGGGAAATTTTTCTTCCCAAATCCATAAAAATGCAGTGGAAATCGGTTATAACGAGCGCCGATTATAACGACCAACCACATATAACGACGGAATTTTTATAAAAAGTTTGATTTCCTATTTTATTTTTTTTTAATTGCCTGTTAATATCAGGAGTCCAAAAAGATTTGATCGTTAAAAGCGGTTAAATTGTATTTCGCTTAATTATTACACCAAATAAAGTCCATATCTTCATCGCTATATCCAGAAACTCATTAAATATGGGCTCGTTATGAGTGGGTCCTATTATATTTTACATTTCCTCTTCAAAAAAAAAAATCCACCTTTGGAGAAAGTAACTGCAATTAAATTGTTTCTAAAAAATTTTAACAACTGGTACGAAGCGATGCATGTGGGCTTCATTAACAAGAATGGTAATCCCAAATTAAAATATATTAAT
>QLNU02014802.1:67586-87669 GCA_006491805.2 Dysdera silvatica | reverse complement strand
TAGAACCATATTGGAAAAAATTCCATCACTTTACTACGGTCTAAAACAACTTCCCATAGCCAAATTTATGAAATTGGGGAATTCATGACCCAAACGTAAGCCTCACGTCGTCTATTTATTATCCATCCCTGATTACAACATATATCTGTACCTTTTATTTATATTTTAATAAAAAAATTAGAAAGGTATTAACATATCCTTAATATAAAAGAAAGTACAAGACAAACCTCTTTGTTAAATGGTCGTCTCTTTGGTCGAGTACTCATGAATACCGGATCTATTAAATAGACATTTTGTACATCATTTTTAAGTCTTATCATTACAATGATATAATTCATGTTAATAACAATGCGATCAGTGATGGAGACATTCAGTGTCAAGGAATTTAACTGAGTTTAAAAGGCAAACTTTTTCTTAATACAAAAATGTTGTTACAAAAAGTTGCTCTATTGAGAATATTCATCTTATTGCTTATTATTATTATTTGTAATTTTTTGGACGTTTCGGTTTGTTTTTGTGCAAATCTTCCGCAAAATATCGGGATAATGGAAAGCATTTAAGCTCGGATCGAAGGCCGGGAAATAACACAATTTTTCACTCCAACTTGTGATTAAACAATTATATTTGTCCCCTTCGCACATGGGCGTACATAGTGGCGTTTATGGGGGTCACAGCACAATAACTTATAAATACATTATGTATGTTCTCAGGACTCGACCAATTGCGGCGAACCATACAAAAATGGTACTCGCCAGAGAAGCGTTCGGGAAAGGAATATTCCATGCTCTGATTGGTTGCTTTCAACCTGATCTATGAGGGTGTGTCCTAGAATGATGACGTCATTACATTTCAACTATTCAGGCATAATGAAGTCCATCCAAACGGACAGCGAGGGGTTCACTCCGAAGCGGGGAGTGTGGAGGGGTCTCCCTCACTAACCGTTCTCTGATTCAGGTAAGAGTAATTTGTTTTCAGGAATGAATTTTATGAATTTTATAAAAATGAATGCCAACCTTGTAAAAAAAATTTTATATGCAGGTCACACCTCCAGGTTGCACGACCCAGGTCGACCTGCTTACCATAAGGTTTGAAGCAGCAATTTGGAGAAAATTTTCCATTCCCACCCAGACTATCCGACAATATTAATTTCGGTCAAGACAAAAATGGTTGCAAAAGATTATATAGCTTATTCTTAGAAAATTAAGCCAGAGGATATTTCAGTCGGAAAGAATATGATATTTCCAGGTGCGCAAATAGTACAATAAATGAGTTGATCTTTGAAAATACAGTAGAATGGAGGTTACAATATAAATCGTTTTGATGTTAGAGTTCGAGTAGCGCTGACATGCGAGTGAAAACTTATAGTTAATAAGGTCAACAATGGCGGACGAGTTCAATCAGTAGCCATAAACTGTTAAAATGCTATATAAAAATGGCAGTACAGAGATGATTTAAAAGGCAGTGTACGGTTATAGAGCAGCGACGGCCGAGCAATAATCAAGATAATGTACATTTACTAAAATATCCTGTAATATCAATATTCTCCATGGGTACACACAGCGCGAAACTGTATTGCCTCTGCCTGTGAGTGGGAATTTGGGGATTGGGTTTGCCTTAGAGGCTATTTTTGCCCAAGTTTGGGCTTAACTTAAAATTTTATATTGAAGATTCAACATGGAAAATTATTAAGAGTGATAGAAAAGGGCTCAAAAAGCGAGCTTGGTTGGGAAAAGAAGTTAGAGTAAAGAGAAAAATGAAAACAGTGTGTGCGTGTGTGTGTGCGGGGGGGGTAATTTTAAGTTAGAATAGAATTAAGAAGAGGTTTGGGGTAATTGGCCGTTTGAGAAAAAGGTAGGAGGAATTTCAGCCAATCAGAGAATAGTTACCAAGTAGTGGTGATCAGTCTTCCGAGGGAGGGAGTTGGTCTTTGGGTCGCCGTCCCCTTCATCGTCTCAGTTGTGCTTGCTTTTCCAAATGACAAGTCCATTTTTCCAATTCCATTTTTCGTAAATCGTTAAAGTCCTTTCAGAATTTAATCCCATAGTAAAAAGTCCGTTATTCATTCTTAGTAATTTTTTCTTCTTGGTAGAAGGGGCAATGGTGGTTCCGGGATTTTCTGCTATCTTAGTTCGGGCTAGTTCCGAAGATGTCCGCTATGATGACCGTGGTGTCTTCATCTCCAGTTTCTGCCCGTAGATCCTCGTCTGATGAGTCGCTTGCATATTCAATCGGCTTTTTCTTCATAAAGTTCGCTTTTGGTTTATCTTTACAGACGTTCATCAGCTTCTTTTTTTTCTTGAGGCTTTCCAACTGCCCTGGCGAGTTCACTTGGACGGGGACAGGGGCAGGGGGCGCAGTTTCCTTAGATAGGTTCTTTTTCTTCGTCTTCTCTAGGGTCTTGGTCAATCAGCTTTGGACAGTCTGTTTTAAGGTGTCCATAACCCTGGCACGAAAAGCAGCGCTTTTTTTTTATTCCCTGGTAATGGATCTTAACCTAGGAATGTCCGATGCAGATGACTTCAGGGATATCCTCTTTGATGACCACTCTTAGTTTCCGGTGCTGTTATAGCAGTGAGCGAATCCATTATTCCTTTTTTCGCTGATTATGCTAGGTCTTACCTCAGCATATTTGCTGATTTCATCGACTATCAATTTGTCAGGATATTGGTGAAGAAAGTTTCGTACGTGGACCCAAACTGCTTGGTCATAGGCAGGGTAGACGAAATAATGGTCCTTTCTAATCTTTATGCCTCTAGAAGTAAGCTTGTCAACTAGATCATGGTTGACCACCGTTGCACGAAATGATGGTTGAGTCTTTTGCAGGCATTCTAATCCTTCGGGTCATTACTCACATTAAAGATAGCTTCAAGTACGTCTGAGGAGTGCGAAGCATCCTTTTCGAAGTCGATGATGACTCTTAGGTCTTGTTTCTATACAGGTTTGGTTACTTTCGGACGGACGAGATTGCAAACACGTCTGTACTCCCCAAGATCAGAACTTGGAATGATTACTAAAATATAAAATTAGGTTCTTCAAATACAATGGATTACTGTTCCAGAGCCTACAAGAGGTGTAAAGCTAAGTCTGACCAGTCGATTCAAATACATATTCGTCTATTTATATGCAAAAACATTTGAAGAACCAGAGAGATTAGTATACTAGAGAACGGATAGATACAGGGTTGGGTAACCAAGGTAAACAAACGTAATATATAGAGTAACGTTGGTTAACAGAATTACAAATACGACATGAATCAATATACGAGTCCAATAGTTAAAAAGTAAAATAATTCCCAGCAAAGTGGGAATAAAAGTGGCAAAAATAACAATCTGTTAGATCAGAAAACAGGTAGAGGCAAAACAGTCAGATAGATTGTAAAACGTCCCAAAGTTGGTAACATAATAATAAAATAAGTTGCATAATACACAAGGATTTCAAAACGATGAAAGTCCAACGATTTATATACACTGTTAAGGGAAGGCTAAACCCGAGCAAAGAAAGGCAGGTGTGCAGCCGCTTGCAGAATACCCCCAGGTTAAAAGCATAGCATTCATAGCCACACTCTCAGGTTAAAAGCAACCAATCAGAGCATGGAACATTCCTCTCTCCAAATGCACTACTCGTCAGCCTTAAAAGGAAGACCTAAGAACCTAGCAGGAAAAAATTTTCCACTCGCCAACCGCAAAAATCTAGTCGCCAGTGACCATCAGATTTATCGAGTCCTGTACGTAAAACAATTTTGTATATAAGCGTACTCATCTATGGTGTACTCTTGAAAAACCCATTATGAACTTCCGGAATACGCCACTGTGTTCGAAAGGAAGCCTCTTTCAGAACCAAATCAAAAACTAACAAAGAAGACCGCACGTAAATCATAAAATGGCCTTCGTTAAAATCTTGCAAATTTTGTTACACCGTCAGATACTTTATTTAAAGATATAAGGTGTTAACTAGAATTTAGAGGTAAAACTAATTTAGTGTACCATCACTGATCCAATGAATATAAAAAAAAAAAAATGTCATGCAGCAAGCAAACTAGTTTAGCAAGCACAAAAAGCCACTGACGTGTATACGTCTTCACAGTGAAACTTCTTTGGCCGTTTCAGTGAAGCCAAACTGTATGCACACTACCGGAGTCAGGATTTAATTTCCGGGAGGATTCAAAAATGTTTACAGTATATATCGATAGAATCACAGCATTAAAAGCCATAGCCAAGTTCCATTAAAAATTCAATTTCGGAAGGGAACTAGTCCCTAAGGTCCCTCCCTCTGGATACGGGCATGTGTAACCTATATACCACATCGAAGTGTTTGTTTTACCTGATGGGTTAAGTATATTGGAAAATATAATATTTTTTTCATTCATTTTCAATATTTCAACGTTTGATGCTAGTATAAATTATACAAAAATTATTTAATTTATATAAGTATATCTAATGGAAAACAATCAATACTGATCGAATTATATCCTCGCGTACGAGAATTCCACTGCTTTCGTTTAAAATATGAATTTTTAAATTCAAAATTATTTTAACCTCAAGAAATCATTTGCTTCCTTTCCCTTGCAAAATATCCTATTTGTCATTATTGACAGATTCTAAAAATTTTGAACCTTACTTCCTACTATCCTTATCCACGATAAAATAAAAATTATTACATAATTTAGATAATTGTTTAAAATAGAATTTGATTAAAAAAAAAGTTTGCAAAAAGGCGTGCTTGAGAGGTGTAGCGATAAAAAACATGCAACTTTAAGCGTGCGCTAGTGATTGTTATTAAGAAATTGATTTTTATTTTGTAAATTATAATTCTTCTCTATGCAGGAAATTTTTTATTTACTCGAATTAATAACAGATATATATTTTCTCACATAATAGAAATTATGTACATATAATCTATTACGTAAATATTTGTTAAAAGTATATAACGGCCGCTAAGAACTGGAGTTTTCAGTACCGAAGCTCCATTTCTTTTAGCAACCCTGCACAGTCGCCCAGATCGCCCCCTTTCCCAAACACGGCCCTGTACATGTAACATGGACTGCTTTTAACATGAACAAAGTTTTCGTCATATTGAGTGTTCATTATCATCATTAGCAAAGTTCGACTATATAAACATATACAGAGTATCTCAGCACTAGAGTTACAAACTTCTAGGAGAGGTAGGGTATACACCTAGATAACTCGGAATCATATAACAATGCTGATCGCAAATCACTCACAGCACTATACTCTAAAAAATGCCTGTTAATTTACTCATTTTTTTTCTATTTTTCCCGCAAGACTAAGTCTGTCTTTCATTGAAAATGCATTTAGTCTGCTTTACAAATGCTCTCTTGGCAACACTCCGTTGGACGCATGCGTACTAGGAGGGGAACATCTGGGCTTTGTATATCGATTTAAATAGGGACTTTAGGTGAATTTTATCAGCTAATCATCGGTCGAGCGGTTAGAGCGTCCGCTTACGAACCAACAGATCGTTGGTTCTGTTCCCGGGATGGGGGAGAAAAAAAAAGACGTCTTTGTATTAACATGGAAAGCACAGTGGCTATAATGTGAATAAGTACCAACTCATACCACTAGGTGGGGTATCTAATTAAAGACTTACCTATCAAAAACAATAAAATAGATACCAATCCATACCACTACTTTTTATTAAACGGAAAATTTGTAAAAAAAAAAAAGGATCAAAATCAGTTATATTACGTAACTTTTATTAAACAGAAAATTTGTAGAAAAAACAGAAAAGTTCTGGTGACTCAGCTGCCAGGACTTTTTCTGTTAATTTACAGGTTTTTCTTTTTTTTTTTTTTTACAGTGCAGCTCTAAAACCGTCCAGCATACACAAATATTTACAACCAGTGCGTAAAAGCGCCAGATAAAACTCAGGTCAGCTGCTCAAGTGTATAGATGATTAGGACATCGCATTTTGCGCTTCTCATGCACTGGTTGTCACTATTTGTGCATGCTGGACGGTTTTAGAACTAGCGCTGCGAGTGGTTTGCGATCACCATTGCTATGTGATTCCGAGTCATCTAGGTGTACCCTACTCCTCCTAGAAGTTCGTGACCCTGGTGCTGAGACACCCTGTATATGTGCATGCAGGTTTGATATCTTTATGGCGGTCGAGTATTTTTGTATTTTTTTTTTTAATCGCAGTGTTTATTATTTTAGTTACCGCTTGTTTCATTACGCTATAGACAATAAAATCTTCATAACGGACATTCCTAAACGGGAACTTTATTTAATGGGCAATTTTACAATTCCTAGTCCCAAAGCTTCTTTTGTGCCCTAATCGTTCTGAATTGTGGACAAGATCTCGAGTACCGAGGTGTCCGCTATTCATAGGTTTTACTCTATAATAAATGTAATGTCTATGTACAAAAAACATAAAGGAAATAAAATAAAATGCGTATAGACTATAGAATCAAACCAAAATAGAAATTCGGAGGCTAGCTGGAACGTATCTTATTGTATAGACCAGTGTTTCCTAAAATATGGTCCACGGTCAAATTACCATCCTCAGGAGAACCGGGAAGTTTCAGAAGAAGAAGAAAATAATAAAGTAGTATATTTAAGACTGTAGCTTGAAAAAGTGCCCGTTCACGAAAAATAAAAATTCACTGCGCACGCCCTCGTGAATATCTAAATAATTTTAAAAAATGGATATTGAGTTGTAAAAGCTTGATGCACAGAAGAAAATTCTTTAGATTGCAAATGATAGCGGACAATAAAAGCACAATATTATTAATTGCAGTTGGTGATCTTTAGTTTCAGACAAAATACATCTTTAAATTTTTTTTTCGAAGAAGGTCCAGTAGCGGTTCTAAAAAAAATTTGGAGGGCACAAATTCCTGCCTATGTACGCGGGCGCCGCTGGCAGCACCAGTGCACATAGGCAATATAATAAAATCCTGTTATAGTGAAAATGCCGAATATGAGACCCCCTTTTGGTTTTCATGTATAACTAGGAAAATAAGTGAGTAATATCAATGTGATATTCTTTTAATGGATATATATTTTACTACGCATAACAATGACAGAAAATGAAAACAACTTCACACTTTTCCTTGTATGAAATTATAAACACAAGTGTTACTTTTTTTTGGGTGTGAAAAAAGTGCTCCTAATACGAGACCCCCATTCTACAACTTCAAAAATCAATTATAATTGCTGAAAATTTCGTCAAAAACAAAATTGTACACAATAATTAAATAATAGTTACCTACGTACACTAATAGGTAAAAAAGAAAAGTGACATTTTAAACAAAATAGTTGGTTACACCACAACAGTCAATAAAAATGGTGATGCAAAGAAGTCAATGAGAATAATAAATTACTGTTTTACGCATCAATCGCCAGGCGTCAGTACTTCGTACGTCCTCTATACTGGGGTCTCATATTCGGCATACTTACCTTATATTTGGGAGGCCATAGCCCCCGGCCCTAGTCTAGAACCGCCACTGAAGAGGTTTCTAGGATTTTGGGTTCTCCTGATGGTTCGCGACAAGTAAAGGAATACTGCAAGTGGTTTGTTCAAGCGACCAACGTTGGAGAAACACTAATATAAACATTAGTAATTATTTTTTAGAGAATCTTTTCCTACATGTAGTCCTTTATGGAGCTCAGAAATGTATCTTTGAATAAAGAATATGTATTACAACAAGTTCTATTTCTAACGAGTCAATCTACATGTATTCGAATGCGCAAGCGTTACCCTTTTATCGTAAATAAATAAAATTTCTCACAATTAAGATATTAAACGATTTATTAGATGTTTTCCATCGCCATTTCCTAGCAAAAGCTGTTTCGAAATATGATGCTTTGTCTAACGCAACTCTCTTGTTATCCTAACAAAATATTTTTGTTTCCACGAATGGCATCAAGTAATATATCGCCTCTCGTCCTGAAGAAGATAGCTCGTGCTATCGAAATGATGGTGTAAGAAATTCAACAATCCTCTGGCTGCGTTCACTGGCGTAAGCAAGGTTTGTTGATAGGGTCAATAAGTTTTTATATACAAATATGAAAATATGGAGTTATAGCTTTGTAGCCCTCCCCTCCCTTCACCTACTTACGAACTTTCTGCGTACAATAATAACTGCATTAATAATATATATATGTAAAAGTTTATTTATTGCGTTTTTAATTAAGCTGAAATATACACACATTTTGTTATCCAACTTAAAGTTATTATTTTTTCTTGTCGTACGTCATTTTCGTTTGTGCTTAGATGGAGTATACAAAAGTTTATTCATCAAATTTGCTTCAACACTCTTAGATAAACAGAAAAGAACCATAAATTGAGAAAGCAATATTATTTCGGGGTGCCAATTGGATAAAACTATCTGCTACTATTAAGGCGTGAAGAGAGGTTTACATTTAATTTGGGGTTTTGACCAGGTATGGGAGCTAATACAATGGTTCTTTTTTATCATGCATGTAAATGGAAATGGTAAATGAGAGTTGTGTTCAGGGATGAGGTAAGGAACGAAACACTATCGAATGCGTGCCGTTGAAATTTTCTTCCCAACACTGGTAGTTGATTCGATTTTTTCTGGTAATTTTGAGCTTTCTTAAATAAATTTTAGTTTCATATTGGAAAGAAATATTTGTACGTTTTATTTTGCATTTATGTAGGTGAGCTAGAAATATTTTCACTTATTGACAAAAGCAACAGATTATATCTTCCTCTCTTGTAAAATCTTCAGTTGGTTATTATCAGTCAGTAATGTAATAATCTTTGAGTCTATACGTCAGTGTGGAATTGAACCTTCAAATTCTTTATAAAAGTATCAAACAGAATATTAAATCCATAATTGAACTCAGACATTCCCGTTTCCTGAAGAAGAATAGTATTTTAGAGTCCCTATGCCTACTTAAGCTTAGATTTCAGTAACTTTTAAGAAAATCCTTGCCCTGCTCTTCAACTCCTAGTACTTTGTAACAATGGCTTCCCAGTAACAGTGCCTCAACGTGTCGAGTAATAAAGATTCAACCTCCCCCTTCTAATAGCTAACAAGTTTTATGGAAATTGAATGTTGTAACTCATTAGTGATGTGCCTTCCCTCCCTTGGAATAACGCTTTTGTTCTAATAACGTTGGAATTGTTTTATTCTTCTTCTTTTTTTTCAACAGAACGCATTACAAACGGGGATGATCTAGACGAGAAGGTTCCAAGGAAGGGAGACGGTTCCAAGGAAGGGAGACGGTGTCGTCCACATGCATGCAAGCGCAATCACAGACCATAAAAGTTACCTGTCACTGACTGCAAAGACCCACCATTGTCGGACTGCCTCCCAAAGGGATACAGTTCCTTCTGCAATCAAAAAAAAAAAGGAAAATTAAAGAATCATTGTACATTCACAAGAAGTAAAAGACAGAAAGATTCAAAGTATTAGTTTTACCATTTCTTCAATCTCCTTCATCTCCAATTCTTTTTCCCTTTCTTGTTGATCGTGCTTTTCTCGGATAATTTGCTCTATCAAAAAATTAAAACACTTATCTAGAAATGAATTTTAATCATGATGAACCTTAGTTCAAAAGTCTAGTTCTTATATGCCCAATTTCGCGATAATCACTTTTTGTTAGAAGAAATTTTAATGTATTAGGATTCTATATAAAATTTGACAACATTCCTTTAAATTCATTATAAAATTTGATGGCCTTTATTTAAATTCAATATAAATTTTGACTTCAGTTGAATGCCGTGTAAAACTTTACTGCATCCATTTGAATTCCATACCAAATTTGACTGCGTTTATTTAAATTCAATGTCAAATTTGATGAGAGTTTAATGGCTTACAAATATGATTATTTACAGAAGAAGTGTAAATATAAAATTAGTCGTATTTTTTTTTCCTTCATTGGGGCTCGAACCCGAATTGATTTCACGCTAGGGTGGACGCGTTACCACTTCACCACTTTAAGAAGAACTGTTAAACTAAGTCATTGTATATCATATTTATAAAAAAAGTTATGTAGTCTTAGTGGTATTTTTTAACACGTGAAGACTGCACGGTGAGTTACCTTAATCAGGATCTTAAAGAAACAAATCTACATGCGAAAATATTATCTTTCTCCCTCCCTCTCTCTCCCTGACGCATATCTGAATTTGCAAATGAATTTTCATAAACGTCATCAATTTCATAAAATATAATATATATCGCTATTTATCTTTTTTAAATAGACTGATTTTTATACCCAAATTCTTGCTGTAAGTTTCCCGATTTTGATTCTTATATCTGAGTTGATTTTCAATGCTCAAACGAACATGCTGCGTGTCTTGGAACCGAATAGCCGCGTCGCCCGTCAGTTGGGTTTTTAAACGACCGGAATCGGTCCGGATCGGGGCTCCACCACCCGGACGTCCGAACTTCCGATTAAAGAATTCTAAATTGTCTTCTTTGTCAACGGTTCGTGGAGGACGGGCAGGAATTTCCATTTTTTCTTCAAATTTTGATCGTTTATGTTCATCCTAAAATATAATAAGTTAAATGAAACCACGAGTATTCAAGGGACGAAATATTTTTCTTCAAAAATTAAATAATAATACTAAAATCGTATAATTCTTATTCTGGTAATTTTCTGAATTAAGAAACAAATAATCTAATTTGTATTAATTCAATATATATTAATCGTCTTTAAACTAATAGCATCAGAGTGAATTTTAGCCTAATTGTATCTTCTTACTAGTGTATTATTATTATGAAAACATTAATTTGATCAATCAAATTGATATCAAGACATGAATTACATATTTAAAACACTCTTCACAGTTCATAATATTAATGTAAGAAGAAATAAGCGTCTCTACTGAGGAAATAAAACAACTTGTTCGCGTTATCCAAATGAGACTGGTCTTACTTTATATTAATGCACATACAAAATTTAATTTTCGGACACAAATTAAGCTCAAATATATTATATTTAGCTTTTCCACTTTTTAATCTACTATTTTGTATATGAGTGCAATATGAAAAAATATTGTAGATGTATATAAATATATAATTACATTCAAAACTGGTACTAGCATTGCGAAAGTATGAACTGTGAAAAATGCTCATTCCATGTTTTTCAAAACCTATCTAGTTATATAATGTTTAAAAGATAAATATATTACAACTAAAAGAAAACAGTGTTAATTATGAATCAGAACAACGTTCTAGTGGTTTAAAATTTATTAAAACGTAAACATGTTTACAACCATTCCAATAGGATGGTCATCATCAGATGTAAAATAAGAAATAGAACATTTCATTAAAAAAACTAAACAATAACAATACTCGTAATAAGTTGATCATATTTCATAGGACTTAAAATAAACTATTAAAAGGCAAAATATTAAAATACAGTAAAACCTCCCTACAACGATATCCGATATAACGATAAATCCCTAACGAAACAATACAGAGTTTCACCAGGAGATTCCATAACAAACAGTTATTTCGACACTGGCGTAAGGTTTAAAAACACGACGTTTCGGGAGCCAACTGCTCCCTTTGTCAAGTGATAAATCCCTCTACAACGATAATTTTTCTCGGTCCGTATAATAGTGTTGTAGAGAGGTTTTACTGTATAATGAACCCTCCCTATAACAATAACTCCCTCTACAACGATAATTTTTATATATACATTACTAACATTTTCCGGGCATTCAGTGTTACAAACGGTATTCTCTTTATCAATAATCTCCAATGATTTATATTCAGTGTTAATTACTTCCAAAATATTTCAATACTATGAGCAAATATATACGTGTGTGCGTGTAGGTAACATTTTTTTATGTATTAGAAACGGTATTAAGAAGATATTAACACATTAAAGTGATATTAACACATTAATGCAATTTATAAGTACGTATATACATGAACGTGCTAAGCCTGACGTAATGTAAACACACATACAACACTAACGCGCACATATACATATACACAGACAGACTTAAAATTTAAAAATAACGATAAGTTTATACTTGGATAAATATGTGTGTCAAGAGATAATGATAAATTGCAAAGAAACATATTTTAAAAGGAATGTTGGATATGTACGTGAGCAAAATATCGTTAACGTTATGTAACTAAGTTATTTAAGAAATTCCCTTTTAAAAGTTCTATTTATAAAAAACTATTTGAAATTAAAATAAATAATTTTTAAATTACATTACAAGCACAATAAAAAACATCTTATTTAAAAACGCATATACATTCTCTCATGCATAATTCCATGCTGCACATCTTCCCAGGGGCGGACTTAGCAATATTAGCACCCGGACTGGTGCGCCCTCATGGGCAATAGAACTCGCACCCTCCGATATAATCCAAGGTATGCGCCCTTTGAAAGGACCCAGTCCGCCCCTTCATCTTCCTTTAATTACTTAAGATTTTGAACAATGCTGCTTCTGAAATTTCACTTTATCTTCAGGTATGTGTGTGTGTGTGTGTGTGTGTGTGTGTGTGTGTGTGTGTGTGTGTGTGTGTGTGTGTTTGCATACTGCTCTGTATTTACCTATCCCTTGCTATTTGATATCGGTATGCAAGAACGTTGCACAAAACTATTTGCACCCGTAATTTTTACCTGTCGGCACGTAACGCTACGTGACTTGTATTACATATGATAATTTTGCCTGAAGGAAAAATGGTGTCACCAAATTAATTATACATTGCTTAAATTATGAATATGTTACATACTTGGGGTGCTCCAGCACCTGGCTTTCCCCATGGATTGTAGTTCAGAAGCATTTCCATGTCCTGAAAAAAATAACTAATTTAAATAACACAGTTAAAGTTCCAATTTTTGGTCTTTTAATTTGAACAGACTTTTCGAAATCAAGAAATAAAATCAGCATAATTACTCTTTTTCTTTCTTCTTCTTTTTGTCTTTTCTTGATTTCTTGATTATCTTTCAATTTAGCTTTTTCAATAGCTACCATGTCGCGTTCCCGCCGCTTTCGCAACAAATCTGCCGAACTGAAGGAAAGCAAACAATTATCATCAAATTTAATTAATATCATTAATTAAATTTTAAACTATTATCATTAACCTTGATACATCCTAAACAATTGCTATTAACCTTGATACATTCTAAACAATTGCCATTAATCTTGATACATCTTAAACAATTATCATTAACCTTGACAGTTGCAGTTAATAACAAAGTTACAACATTTGCACTTCCCACAATTATCTTATAGTATAAAAAAAAATAGAAGTTTAGATATTTCTTAAGATATCTATATTTCAAAACTAATTGATTATTTCTTAAAGTAACGCTTTATTCGGTAACTCGAAAGCGTGGAAATACAATTATAATATACTCAACCCAGCTGACGCGGATACGTGTCATACATAAATCTCCCTCCAGCCGGTTCCACTCGTATCTGCGTGGCAGGTTGGCTGGCACAGGAAAGGAGGGTAATGCGGGTTCCGGTTTCCTCAGAAAACGGATTTTAGGGGCTCAGGTCGAATGTGTTAAGTAATTTCCCCATCTGCATGTATAGGCCATTTACCAAAAGAAGTCCGATGGATGGTACCGTTAGAAACTAACGAGAACTCAACTCACAAACGGCCCAGCAGATTACAGCAGAGGTGAGGACGTCAACTCCTCCCCCTTCTGAACTAGTTTTTGGCGCAGACAAATGTTCGCCAAAGACCACCTCTGAAATAACGCCTCACCTCTGCTGGAATCGGCAAGGTCATTTGTGACGTCATCTCTTATTTTCTAAAGGTACCATCGGACAATATTCCGTGAAATAACTATAGTTTATTCCACAGTTTAGCTGTCAACATGTTTCAATCACCGAAAAGCATGTATCGCTATGCAAAAAGCATTTCCATCTAAGATCGCAACCAATTGTTAGACGTTTTAAGTAAAACGTCCAACAACTTCCATTACTGGTTAAGAAAATGGCAAAAATGTGAAAGAAAATAGAAAGAAGGGAGGAAAGAAAACGAAGCAAGACACGTTAAAGACATGGAGTTTAATAACATAATATCTTTTCACTTCATTGTTCTTCATCTACATCTTTCTTTTCCAGTGCTTTATTTCCCCATTGCTTACACTTTCTGCCGTAGAAACTACATAGTGGAATTCCACTCGAGGTAAATTTATTTATGTATAAGCATCAGGTCTGTAGCCAAGCCGGGGCCAGAAGGGGCGTGGCCCCAGTTACCTTATCCAGCTACTTATATACATAGAACAATCCCAGGATGCCCTATGCCCCACATGCCCTTTGACTTGACCCGGTTGACCTTTCATCCTGGCTACAGCCTGATAAGCATATCGTGCTTCGGAGATCACGTTTAGTCACTGATGCTGCTCCAGATTACTCGCCGTGCAGTCTTCAGGTGTTAAAAAATACCACTAATACTACACAAGTTTTTTTTATAAATATGATATACAATGATTTAGTTCAATGGTTCTTCTTAAAGTGGTGAAGTGGTAACGCGTCTACCCTAGCGTGAAATTAATTCGGGTTCGAGTCCCAATGAAGGAAATAAATCTGACTAATTAAACACTGTAGCCCGGAGGTTGGTTCCTGAAGTCTTGAGAATTCGGATTCCTCGAAAAAATGTAGATCTACTGTCCTACGGTGGCACGGTAATAATACATTCGTCTGTAGTGCCACTGACGTAGGCTCAATAGTATCTCAGAACGCGTGCGCTTATATCTCATAATCAGTGGTGTAGAAAACGGGGGGCTCAGAGGACTCAAGTCCCCATTGGATATCAAAACACATTATTTTCTCTAAAATTACATCGCCTTCTTTAAAGCCACTTAAATCTAAAGTTGTAAAAAACCCGGGAATTTTGGGCACATTGAAAACTTTGATGGGAGGAAACCAAGATAGCTAGAATAAACGAGATAGTCCCGTCCGCACCTTTGTTCCTATTGGTCGATCGTGTCTAATTGACCAATAAGAAAAAAGACGCGGACGGGCCTACTTCCTTTATTCTAGCTATCTTGGTTTCTATGCTCAAAGTTTACAATGTGCCCAAAATTTCTAGGTTTTTACGACTCTACTTAAACACCACCCCCATAACCACTTGAGCCTCCACATGAGTTTTTAATTGCTGTACTACTACTCATAATTGTAAATTGATGAAATGTTTATTAAGATGTAGTTAAATGCAAGATGATTAAACAACATTGATTTTACTTTCATTCAAATTGTGAGAAAAATATCAGTGAACCCAATAAATGTTTTTTGTGTCATTTAACATGTATGTGTGCAATACTAAATTTATTTTGCCATTCATTCATAGCGTTTTAAGTGCATTTATTAATCATATTTGAAAAAAATATGCAATAATTGGTAGTAACAGTAGTTTAAAACTACTGTTACTACCAATGAACTGCATTTATAAGCGTTGCAATACAGGGTGGTTATACACTGGTGTGTAAAAATTAAGGACAAGACAGTTTTTCGCATCTAACGTCGCACCCCAGTGTCTCAAATGGGTACAAAGCATACCATAATATTTCCAAGATGTAAGATTAAGGAAAAGGTGAACAATACTGACCAAGACAGGAATCCAAAGGATACAAAGGACTTTTATACTAAAGTGGGCTTTCAGCACAGGAGGATAGAAGACAGAAACGTCCATGTGACAGGCGGCAGGCAAGAAAAACAGTTTTCAGTAGGGGATATGATAACCCCTGATTGCGATGCAGGATGTGCACCATCTGTTCATGCTCAGTAAGAGGTTGTCGACAAGCTCTTGAGGCATCATGGCCCATTCCTCTTGTAGAGGAAATCGCAGCTGTAGAATCGTTGCTGGCTATGGCATCATGACCCATTCCTCTTTTAGAGCAAATCGCAGCTGCGGGATCGTTTCTAGCTAATTACAGCATGCTGCCAGGCATCTCCCGAGAACATTCCACACGTGTTCTATTAGATTCAGGTCCGGAGACCGTGCGGGCCATTCCATACGATGAATATCTTCACTCTCTGACAGCTCAGCGACAGCCGCTCCATTATGAAATGTAGCGTTGTCATCCATGAAAAGGAATTCAGGGCCCACAGCACCCCGGAAAATATGGGTATAAGGCAGGAGAACTTCGGTACACTAGTGGTCACCAGCGACTGAACTTCCTTGGAAGATGTGGAACTTCGTACGGCCATCAAGCATTATGCTCTCCGAACGAGAACTCCGCCACCTCCAAACCTGTCTCTTTCGACGATGTTGAAGAGATGATTGCGTGTTCCCCCCCGCTCTCTCCAAGTCTATACAAGTCCAGAATCGCTAGTGAGAATGAATCAGCCCGCATTCATAAACGGCACTCGACCATATTGCTGAGCTGCTCATTCCTTATTTGGAGCACCCTGGAACTTGAACCGTTCAGCGGATTTTCACCAAAATTGGTATATAGACTATTCAAAGGATGCGAAAAAGGGGTGTGAAAAAAAATACTGCAAAAACGTCTGCTGGGGGGCGCTTTTTAGCGCAATACTGCAAAAGCAACCCATGAAATGACCAACACGCAAGACAAATGACATTTTTAACATTTAGTAACACTTATTGCATCGAAACATTTTAAATGAACGTTGTGCGAGCAATAACAGTACGACAGCGCTGAAGGCGTACAATGGATTTTGGTTTTTTTTCACATGCAGATAGTGCGTAAAGAAATATGACATTTAAGCAGCTGTTAATCGTGTACAGGACGATGTAATGGGTGTTCCTCGATGTGGCCGTCATCATTTATTTGTAACAATTCAAGCCAATGCAGAATGTGTTCAACAGCGCATCGCAACTAATCCTCCGTGAGGCTTTACATATGCAGCGTTATGGAATTCTTGGATTCTGCTAACATAGCAACACTTCCACAATAAACCAAATTCTTTAAATGATCCCACAACTAGAAGTCGAACGGAGTGAGAGTCAGCGAACGTGTGTCAGTGATTAGTAAACGAACGACTGATAACACGCTCATCGGTGAAATGCTGAAGCAAAAAAACTTTGACAAATCATGCAACATGTGGGTGCGCACCATCTTGCACGAAAATGGTAGATGTCGTTTCTGTAGTTGCAGCAAAACAAACGTCTGGAGCAACTCACGGTACCTAATGGACGTTACAGAACATTTGACAGGGCCTTACAAGTGAATGATAGTGACCACATCGAGCAACCTTTATTGCATCATTCTGTACACGATTAACAGCTGCATTTCTTTACACTCTATCTGCATGTGAAAAATATTTTTTTTCCATAGTACGCCTGCAGTTGCCGGTGTGCTGTTATTTCTCGCACAACGTTCATTTCAAATGTTTCGATAATAATAATAATTCTCAATGAGTGTTACTAAATGTTAAAAATGTCATTCCTGTTGTGTGTTGGTCATTTCAGAGCTCGCTTTTGCAGTATTGCGCTAAAAAGCGCACTCTAGCGGGCGGTTTTTGTTTTTTTTCCCGCATCCTTTGAATAGTCTCTATATATATATATATACCAATTTTGGTGAAAATACGCTGAACGGTTCAAGCTCCAGGGTGCTCTAAATAGGCCAAGTTTAATTATAACCACCCTGTATATTCTTCAAACTGATACTTCTCCATGATACCCTTAATACAAAAGACTTCAGGAAAAAAAATTAACCAAAATAATCGAAAATACGTAAAGCTGAATTTATTTATGTTTTGTTAAATATGAAGAAATTTAATTAAGTTATATTATAAAAAAATAATAATGAGGTATAATAATAAAAACTGATAACTTTTCAAAGCAAAAACTTACAAATTTATGAAAATTCTTTCATCAAAGAAAGCTGTTATCTAATACCTCCTTTGTAAGATAATTTGACGTAGAACTACGCAGACAAGAATTGTAAATAAAGACAACGTTATAAGCAGTGGCGCACCCAGAATATTCTTGGAGGGGAGGCAGTGGTGCAAGGAATGTTTGGTGGAAAAAATGGCCAGACGCCATATCAATTACGTTTGCCATTTTGTATACATTTATCATTCTTGAATTACTAATAATTCTATAATGCAACATACTTAAATAATTAGAAGTAGTAGATTATGTTTATACAATTTTACAATGGCCAGCACTCTTATCCTATCTCCATCAGTGAGGTTAGATTTCTTGACATAATTACAAATATCTGCAGTCAGAATTTCTATTTCAACAGCGTTTGATATTGTGTTTTGGTCTACCTTCATTTAATTTGCAAGTTTAGTTTTAAAAAAAATTTAATTTATTTAATTTTGCTTTTAGTTTCTTATTGTTCTTTATAACATCTAAAATAATAGTTAACTCAAATATAGTAGTTTAATTTCGTCGGATTCTGAAGAAAATTTGGCTTAGATATTTCATCCATGAACAACACTTAATGTGTAATGAATAGGACCGTCGTAACGTATCCGCTGACCCTGAGATTAATCTTTTTTGAGGATCTATTTTATAGTGACTTAGCAGCGGCGTAGTAAGCAAGGGGTCTCATGGAGCTGAAGCCCCACATTGCATATCAAAGCACGTTATTTTCTCTAAAGCCTCATCACATATTCTTTAACGACACTTGCGCCCCCATGGCTTTGAGTTGCTAATCTGTTATAACTTAGCGTTTAATTATGAGCATAAATTTTTCTGCGGTTCAAATAGTTTAGCTATTCCGGTTCAAATAGTTTCAAATAGCAATTCCGGTTCAAATAGTTTAGCTATTCGTTTTTTATCGAATTTATAAGTAATTTATTTTCTAAGATACTAATTTGCTTCGAACTTGCTTAAAGTGATTAATATTTATAAATTCTAAACGTTTTATAACATCCGTGTGCATAAATAAATTATTTTGAATTTTTAAGGATTGAAGTATATAGCTTTGTTACGAAATTTGCTTAGTTATCCTTAAGGTCTAGAGGGTATATAGCCCCCTATCTCAATGCATATGTTTAGCATTTCTTTCTCCCTTTAATGTTTCTAAGAATGGATAAATTTTTCTGAAATAGAAGTTAAAAGGAGCTGTGCGTTATTTCCTGGCCATTGTTGTATCTAAAGGATCTTAGGGATGACTTAAAGCCCTTCATATTTGCAAATGGTTAGGAAATAACGTAAAGGTTCTTTTAACTGCTCTTCCCCCACTTGTTAATTTATTAATTAAATTTTTGATGTTTTGGCCGAAGCGAAATTGTAATCTCCCCCATGAAGAATTATAAAAAGCTGTCCCGAGATTTTGTGTGTGTGTGTGTGTGTGTGTGTGTGTGTGTGTGTGCGTGGGAACTAACATTCAAAATTTACTGATTTAACTTTACTTATAAAACTAACTCACTCCATCCTTAACAGCAACTTAACTTCTAAAACTTTTCCGCTGTGGGACTACCTGTGGGAACTACTTTCCGCAGTTGCAGTCAACCGAAAGAAAACTATAATTGCAATTCCACGAGTCGCATTGTCGCGTTTTCTGCTTCTTTCAAAATATATTATCTAAAATAATACTAAATTAGTTCTCTCAGTTTTCCGAACAAAAATAGTTTTTCTAATTTCAAATATTGCCTTTTGATTATATTAAACCATCAATCTCCCACATGTACTAATCACTTCCTTTGATAATTTTGTTCAATTATAAATCTTGAGAAGAGTAATAATGTCGTGAAAAACATAATTTGTTAATGACTAAATATCTTCCGTACGAACGGAATACAGATGAATGTGATATGTTAAACAATTCACGTTCGAATGGAAATTCATGGTTTATTAAAAAACATTTCCGTGAGCAATGTTAACATGGATTTCTTCAATGGTAGGGTCGTTGACCCGATCTTAAAAACATGCCATTCCCTAATCTCTTTCAAATTGGGGTATGAATACTCGAAACGGATATAAATATGCATATTTCAGGAAGGTTCCCTTTGGTTCCGCTAATGCGTATGCAGATTAATATGCTATTTCGACTGATTTTATTGCGCGCAGCTTTTTAATTTACTAATTTCATTAGCTATGTAGAATTTAGCTTTCTTGCATATTTTGGTTAAAATTTATATAAAAACCTAAGGGGAAACATCAGCGTCTTTACATCAAAACTTCGTGTTCCTATGCGTATTCTCCAACGTTTATAAAATTTAAAATTAGTTTTAATTTTTAAAACTGCCC
>QLNU02014802.1:11194-67486 GCA_006491805.2 Dysdera silvatica | reverse complement strand
CAATAAAATAGGAAATCATACATAGATACATTTGATACATGCAAAATAGAAATATATAGAGGTGTAAAGAAGAATATAAATATACAAACGCTATTCGAAAATGGTTTATGCTCAAACAGTGGAAACAGAGCCGAATATTTATAAATAAATAAATAAATAAATAAATCTGAAAAGCTAAGTCCTCATCCCATTACCCTTACATAAGTAATTTTAGTGTTAATGTAGTAATGGCATGTATAGTAAATGGTACTTACGTTAATAAGGAAAATTTTCTCTAGACTCTGCTTGGTTACACATTATAACATTAAAGGATACAAGCAATCCAGGCTAAGATGGCGACTTGTTTAGTTTTGTATTGACTCTTCCAGTTGAAACGTCTCTGTACAGGGTTATATTGGCAGCCTCTAAGCGTAGTAAATTGTATGATGGTGGCGTGAAGAAAAAACATTTATACATGCAAATCCTTTATGCATATATTAAACTTTTTTGTTTAGCAATGTAGAGGAGAATTTTCTTAATATGTCTATTATAGAACGATTTTGTAAATTCTTTATTGATTAAGAGAATAGTAAATTGTTGAAGACTATTAATTGTATTATTTCTGGTATCACAGATTCTTGATATTCTAGTTCACATGGTGATAATGATGTTTCTGAAGACGACGTTAGAAATATTGGAGCTGAATTTAGAGAGGTAGTTAACTTTGAAGTTGAAGTCCATCCTTTTGTCGTAAATGCCGCTTGTAAATTTATTTCTTATCAGTGATTTTTATGTCGATGTCCAGGAAGTGAATAGAATTGTTTTGAACGGACGTTTCTGCTAATTTTAATTCACTGGGGTAGATATATTGGAAATTTTCTTCAAACATTTGGTTGTTAAAGGCAATAATGTCAACAATGTATCTATATACATTGCATAGGTACTCAGGACTATTTTTTTCGTAATGGTGCAAGAATAAATTCGCAGCGAGTAATGAGTAGCACCTTGCTTGTGGAATGCCACAGATTTGTTTATATACGTGCTTGCCATTATGGATAAAATTATTGTAGATGCAAAATTTTAGCAAGTTTTTGCCAGTATTCTTCCTCAATGCCTTTAAAAATACGTTTGCATTTAACGAAGTAGGTGTTTAGAACGTTTTCTGACTTTTCAAGTGGTATGCTTGAGAATATGTTCTCGAAGTCGTATGTACTGAGATCATTAATGTAAGCATGGTTGTTTAGATATTGAATTATAGGTACGTCGTTATTTATGAAGATACAATTCTCTTTGGATTCTGTGATGTCATAGGCGAAGATTTTTAATATATCGAAAAGGATGTAATTAACAGAATTATTGTAACAATTAATCCCGTTGGAAATAATGAAAAATTTAACGTGTTTTTGTGAAACTTAACACTTGCGAAGATAAAAGGATATTGGGTAGTGTGATGCTTAGTTTTGAGAAGTTCATTAAAAGTAATAATCTTCTTGGTAGTAGTGGACAAATTGTAATTGTAGAGCTTATAGGTGGTAGAACTTCTAAGTTCTTGATAGATAATTTGATGATAAAGTTTTTTGCGAACTATGGCGAAGTTTCCGTTCGCTTGAAAAGTTCGATGAAAAGTTTCTTTAGTTCATCAATTTTCTTGTGGATCTTAGTCATATTGATATGACTATAGTTACATCATCTTTTGAGGATTCTTTGATTTGTAAAGAAACAAATTCTTCTTCTTAAAAAGTTTTATGTCCGAGCGATGTTGATTGATACGTATATTAAGACTATTACTTGTTTGTCGAACATATCCCATGCTACAAATATTTTGTCACTAATATTTTTAATATTTACAATAATATTTTCATATATTTCTTATAAAAAACCCCACATTTTTGCCTTAAGAAGAAAGAAATTCTTTCATATGTAAACTCAGTATATTCCGTCAACACTTCATCTAAAAAATTGATCATTGATCTTATTAACTCTAAAATCAACCAGAGCAAATGCATGACGGCAGAAGTTAAAACTAAAAAATTTTGCGTGATTAGCTTTAAGCATAAGCTGCTTGATAAACTTAATATTAAAAAAGTCTTCATGGACAACATAGACTTGTTTCCCCTTAAAGATATGGTTCAGGTCAACATTGCCTACAAATACGGTAAACCTATTTGTAGAAAAAATTTTAACTACAAAGACTTCTGCACAAATTTTAAAGACGACGTTCTGCAAAACTCCAGGCTCTGCCATAAACCGGAATTTAGACAGTTTGTTAGCGAGCATCATAAGCATATCTGGACCGGCGATTTATCAATAATTCCTTTCCAAGATTGACGCAATATTATGTTTCAAGGTACTAATTTCCGTCCTGTTCCCTTCTTAAATCTAAAGAGGGTACTACAGCATCTCAAGAAAGACCTTCTTCAATTTTGCTTAAAACTGAGCCAGAAATACTCCATTCCCGATGAATTGTTTTCAGAATAGCTCGGCAATATTTCGTTACAAATCAAAGAACCTTAATATTTTAATTAGATATTAAAGATGTAACTATAGTCATATCAATATGACTAAGATCCACAAGCAAATTGATGAACTAAAGAAACTTTTCATCATTACTAGTGTTGACAAAGCGAACGGAAACTTCGCCATAGTTTGCAAAAAACTTTATAATCAAATTATCTATCAAGAACTTAAAAGTTTCAGCACCTACAAGCTCTCCAATTGCAATTTGTCCACTACTACCAAGAAGATTATTGCCTTTAATGAACTTCTCAAAACCAAGCATCACACTACCCAATATCCTTTTATCTTCGCAAGTGTTAAGTTTCACAAAAACACGTTAAATTTCTCATTATTTCCAACGGGATTAATTGTTACAATAATTCTGTTAATTACATCCTTTTCGATATATTAAAAATCTTCGCCTATGACATCACAGAATCCAAAGAGAATTGCATCTTCATCAATAATAACGTATCTATAATTCAATATCTAAACAACCATGCTTACATTAATGATCTCAGTACATACGACTTCGAGAACTTATTCCCAAGCATACCATTTGAAAAGTTGGAAAACGTTCTAAACACCTACTTCGTTAAATGTCAACACCTTCTTAAAGGCATTGAGGGAGAATACTGTCAAAACTTGCCAAAACTTGCCATCTGCAATAATTTTATCTATAATGGCAAGCACGTATATAAACAAATTTGTGGCATTCTACAAGGAACGTGCTACTCATTACTCGCTACGAATTTATTCTTGCACCATTACGAAAAAAATAGTCCTGAGTACCTATGCAATGTATATAGATACATTGTTGACATTATTGCCTTTAACAACCAAACGTTTGAAGAAAATTTCTAATATATCTACCCCAGTGAATTAAAATTAGCAAAAGCTTCCGTTCAAAACAATTCTATTCACTATCTGAACATAGATATTAAAATCACTGATAAGAATAAATTAACAAGCATCATTTACGACAAAAAGATGGACTTCACCTTCCAAGTTAACCACCTCTCTAAATGCAGCTCCAATATTTCTAACGCCGTCTTCAGAAACATCATTATCACCATGTGAACTAGAATATCAAGAATCTGTGATACTAGAAATGACACAAGGAATAGTCTTCAACAATTCACTATTCTCTTAATTAATAACGGATTTCCAAAATCTTTCTATAATAGACAAATTAAGAGAATTCTCCGCTACGTTGCTAAACAAAAAATGTTTAGCATATGCATAAAGTATTTGCATGTATAAATGTTTGTTCTTCACGCCACCATCATACATACTTCGCCAAAAGGCTACCAAGCTATAACCCTGTACAGAGACGCTTCAGCTGGAGCATTCAATACGAAACTAAACAAGTCGCCATCTTAGCCTGGATTGCTTATATCCTTTAATGTTATAATGTGTAACCAAGCAAAGTCTAGAGAAAATTTTCCTTATTACGTAAGTACCATTCACTATACATGCCGTTACTGCATTAAAATTTAAAAAATTTTAATTAAAAAATTATTTATGCAAGGGTAAGGGTAATGATATGCGGACTTAGCTTTTCAGAAAGATTTATTTATTTATTTATTTATTTATTTATTTTATTTTTTCTTAAAAATATTCGGCTTTGTTTCCACTATTTGAGCATAAACCATTTTCGAAAAGCGTTTGTATATTTATATTCTTTTTTACACCTCTACATATTTCTATTTTGCATGTATCAAATGTATCTACGTATGATTTTCTATTTTATTGATTTTACGTTTAATGTCCCTATATTGTACATATTAGTGTTTATACTGTAATATTATTTGGATTTGTACGTTCTGTTTTTTGGCGCCTTTGGGCCTTGGGTATCTCGCTGAATACATCTGGCTTATCTGATTTACTTGTATTTTGCAACATACCTCCAGAAAAGGCGCCAAGCATGTAGTCCTAGAAAAGGTCCCAGACGACAGTTCTGGGGCTGCATGCTTATATTACGTCATATTTATATGTGCGTGTGTGTATGTATATATATTTGCATGTTTATATTTATATGTATATATATGTCTATGTTTGAATATTGTATTTTCTATTAATCTTTTCTCTAGCCTTAATTCTATTCAACCTTATTCGTCTAACTCACCCTATTTATTTTTTATTTATTTATTCATTTTTTACATGCACTATTCATCTTATATATGCATTTGCTATTTTGCACTATATATATATATACCATTGTTTATTATTATCATTATATATTCATTATTGCATGTTGCAAAAAATATTTAAGTGGTTTGTTAATTTTGTTAATACACGTAAAGGAGGAGATTGGTAACAGAAAAATTAATGCTTACATAAGTAGAAAATTGCCTCAAAAACAAAATGAAACACCTGCACTTTCTAGAAAATGGTCTCACAGCATTTTCAATTATAATTAATATGTTATATGCAATAGAAATAGTCAGAAATGAGATTTAAATGTGTGGGGGGGGGCGGAGGAGTCTTAAATAGGGAAAATAATTTTCTGTAAAACCGTGGGAAGAAAATAACTAGCTAGTAAAGGGAAAATTAATGTTAACCTCAATAATGAAAATGGCAGTCCTTAAGGATATAGGTGGCCATAACTTAAAGCCGGCCCTGATTCTCCTGTTGTTTCATATCTACCATCTCTCTTTTCATTCCTCTTTAAAAAAAAATTGGAAAATTAATAATATGAAGGGTTACTGTTCAATTGTCGAATTTCTATAAAAAGTGATATATATATAAAAATGCAAAGTTTTTTGTGAACCCTAGGCTAGAAGGATGGAATGGGGCCTTAAAAATGTGGTCGTCGCGATATTCGCTCAACAAATTAAGAGATTTCCTCTGCAGTTTATTACCATAAATATTCCGGTTTATCAATAACGAAAATTTCTCAGCCATTAGTACATAAACAAGCTTAAAATAACGCTTAAACTTAATTAATATTATACCCTGTTGTTCTTCAAAATCATAGGGCCTCAGACGCGAGCCAACTTGTTCTATATGGTAAATCTGGCTCTGTAGAAACGTTTTGTATAAATTTGGACTGCTTATTTTTTGTTAAACGTTAAAAACGCTTTTACTCTGCGTTGAGCAATATCGTTCGTCATACATTTAGGCTTCTCATTGAAAACATCTTTTCAGTCCACTCACCTCAGTTACGTTAGCCACGTCGCGTAACGTTAGCAATGTGTGTACAGAAATGTGCATGCCAAAACATCTGTGCTTCTTTCCATTTTGTGCATTGTTGTGAATACATCTCAATTTAAAAATTAAAACAACTCTTTACAGAAATATAACGGCCCATTCCTTGAAGGTTCAAGATTATCTGTTGACTCTCCATTACCCATGATTCTTAATTTAAATTTCAGTTGTCTTTTAAATTCAGACGTAGCTAATCGTTTTTTAAACTACGAATAACATTTCCAGTGTTAATATTATTTCCAATTTCATTAAAACTTTGTGAAAAGACACGAGCGAATTAAACCTGTGGACACTGGCGTACGCAGGGGGTGTTGATGGGGGTTGTAACCCCCATTGCAATAAAATTTTGTATATTTAACATAGGAATATGTGAGTTGTAGCTCTGTAACCCCCTTAGGAATTTTCTGCGTACGCTTATGCCTGTGGAGACGTTTTACACAGAAAGAATAGTTGGATAGCATTAAATATTGTCCTTCCATTTCCTTTTTGACATCCAGAAACAGTTCCCGGAAATTAGCTTTTTCAAACTTCATTTATATTCCTGGAAACTCAATGGAGGTTCGTCGGGATTAGATTTTCCTCCATCTGCCGATGGCAGATGAACCTATACAGACTGATAATTTCCTGTTTAAAATTAAATATTCGAGCTTAGGTACCATGTTTCGTTGAGCCGAGACGGAGGGGGCGATCCCCTTCTCTGTGAAGGTTAAATAGGAAAAAAATAAAGACGATGAAGAATATTTAATAATAATGAATTTATTTAACCCGATATACAGTATTTAGTGATACAAATGTGTGTGTGTGTGTGTGTGTGTGTTGTTTGTTATGACTGTAATAAACAAAAGTCTTATACTGGCGTCCAAAGTATCTAAGTCTTGGAAAAATGCTATCCAAACGTTTTTTCCACGAATCTACAAGTTTCTCGCCCTTCAAACTACGTTTTCAGTAAGTGTTGCTTCAGCATAACGTAGTTTTTTATCGTTGAAGCGCCGTCAAACTTGGCTTCGAACGCGGATGACAGAAGAGACTTTTAATACACACCCACAGAGACATTCATATTGATGTAAATAAAGTGATTGACAAATTTTCAAAGAAACCAAGATGGCTCGACTTTGCACTATAAACTTCAAGTTTTTTAAAAAGTTGCTTGTTATAAAAAAAGTAAAATAATTACGATGTTTTTGTAGTTTAAATTTAAACTTGTTCTATTAATTACATTGTAAATTATCGTTTTGGTTATTGTATATGTCTCCTTTACTAGCTTATCCTCTCTCTCTCTCTCTCTCTCTCTCTCTGTCATACTCGACTATAATCTGCCCTAAACCATATAGTTTAATTAAAGAAAAGACCATCTTTAATTCATTGTCGTAAATTAAATATTTTGGTGAGTATAAAGGAAGGCTAGTAATATAACAACATTTACCTAAACTGTTTAACAGTCCGAAACTAAAAATTTTCCAGGTGGGGGCCCCCGAAACCGCCCCCCCCCACCTCGTAATAACATCCTGGATCCGCCCTTGCGTGGATCCTGGTTTATATCTAAGTAATATTGGAAGGCATCATCACAAACTTTTGAAAGCAATTACAAAATTTCAAAGGAAATGGATATTTTGAAGAAAACGAGCTTTAGTATAAGATGTGGTTAAATCGATTATGCTTTGCTGTGCTTCAAAGGAGGATGCCAAAAATGACATATGGGCGTTCCACAACAAATCAAATGCCATTCGACGCGCCTCACTGAGTAAATGAAATATGTCAATGGGCGCAAAGCTGTCAGATCATGCAGTCACGAGTTAGAGGTCATAAAAGGTCATTCTGTGAGGAGAATCTCCAATGTTATTAGGATTTGTATATCAGTGTTCTACAACAAATCAGATGCCATTCGACGCGTCTCACTGAGTAGATAAAAAATGTCAATGGGCGCAAAGCTGTCAGATCATGCAGTCACGAGTTAGAGGTCATAGAAGGTCACCCTATGAGGAGGATCTTCAGCTGAGTCTCCAGTGCTCGTCCGCGGGCGAATTCAGTCCTGTCACAGGAATAACACGAAGTACTTCATTTACGTTTTAATAGATTAAGAAAAATCCGGTGGCAAATCAATTATCGGGTACTGTTTTCAGTGCAAAAATAGCCAGAGGACTGTTGGATGCTGTGCACATATTATGACAGCACTTCTGTACCTTGGGTATGGCAGGTTCCAGCCCGAGATCCATATACCTGCAAAATCGCTGAGTGACCTTTGCGTGGTGTACGAAAGGAGTGAAGAAGACACCGCATGATTTTTTTTTTTTATTTATTTATTTTTCATTTTATATATTTTGTTGATTTAGTATATTTTATTATTATTTTTATTATTACTACTCACATATAACATTTTATTGCTACTTATACAACACTTTATTGCTACTGACAACACTTTATTGCTACTGACAACACTTTATTACTACTGACACTACACTCGCACACCCAATCGAACATTCACGAATGATTGTTAATGTATGTCACAAGACTTGCATGTCATATCGAAATCAGAGAAACCAGTTTCTAACATTTTATTACCGTTCGTCAGCAACTTTTAATCTACTTAGTAAGACGCTTTGACCGATGCCTGGTTTGTTACTGAACGCCTATAGTCGTAGTGTGCAGATGTTGTAATGGGAAGTTTGGCCACCAAGTGTGGCGGCTCTGTTATCCCTGAGAGGAGTACTTTCAAGTATAGAGTGGAGGAGGAGTGAGTTCAGCTGAATAGAGGCGAGATTACTCTGTGAATTCAGCTGAACAACACTGCTATTGAAACATTTATGTCACAGAATAACAGTGCAAACTAGTTACCTGAGACAAATTTTGGGTACAATACCTTCCTGGAGGATATTTTCTATGGAAACTAGTTCATATTTATGCGACTGAGAAAACCAGGAAAACTTAAGTTCAGCTAGCCCGTCAGAATCATGAGAAAACTCACTGACTACTCGTTTATTACGGTTTTCACCGCAAATCTACGAGTGGAGATTACGCCAACAGGGTAACACAGTCTACTCTAAAGAGGTCACCCTCTATATCTGTGACTGCGCAGAGTGGTGCTTAACTTCGGTGTTCATAATGGGAAACAAAGTATTTTATCCACTCGGCTGCCGTTGGCCGAACACCAATAAACAAAATCCCAATACCATTGGATATTCTTCTCATACGATGACTTTCTATGACCTGTAACTCGTAACTGCATGATCTGACAGCTTTGCGCCTATTGACATTTTTTATCTACTCAGTGAAACGCGTCGAATAGCATCTGATTTGTTGCAGAACGCTGAGAGACAAAATCTTAATAACATTGGCGATCCTCTTCACAGGATGACTTTCTATGACCTATAACTCGTTACTTCATGATCTGACAGCTTTGCGCCCATTGCATTGACACATTTTATCTACTCAGTGAGACGCGTCGAATGGCGTCTGATTTGTTGTGGAACGCCGTAGGCAAAATCCCATAGACATCTGGCATCGTCCTTTACGATTAACATTGCTTGAAAATTTTTATTTTTCGGTTATTACGACAGTTATGAAATTAATCGCAATATGTGTTTTAAAAATTAGGTCTTATATGATTCAAAGAAAATGTAAACAGCAAAGTAATTAATGACATATTTCGAAGACACTACCCACTAAATTTAATAAATTGAATAAAGATGACAACGTGTTGAATACGTGTAATAACTTATTTAACACTTAAAACATCGATACCTGTTCGAACCAGGCATATTAATTTTAATGTTCTTCATTAATTTTTTTTAATCCCTTTATTTAATCCCATTTATTATACGCATTTAGTGTGTTTTTAGAAATTTTGCCCATCCACCCATAAAACCCTCTATGATCTGTGAAACTGTAGCGAAGATAAATTTTTATTTTTACGTGCTTTGGTAAAGTTGTACATTTTGAATACGATAAAATATATACAGGGTGATTCGGTATCAGGGCGACAAACTTGCAGGAAGGTTAGCGGGTACAAAGACGATTCGGAATCACATAGCATTGCAGGGTCGGAAATGCCGTCTTCGTGAGATAGAGGGCGTTGTATGGGAGCTGGATTGCGCAATATTGCCGCAGGAAACCGCCATTTTTAGACCTGTATTTACAGTGACTTTTTCATTGTTGACCCCATGCTATTTTTTTTTTTCAAGTGTGATTGCACATATGGATAAAAAATTGCATGGGGCTATCAATGAAACAGTCTCTTTAAATACAACATATAGGTCTAAAAATGTTGATTTCTTGCGAGAACATTGCGCAATCCAGCTCCCATACAACGCCTCCTACCGCACGAAGACGGCATTTCCGACCCTACAATGCTATGAGATTACGAATCGTCTTTGTGACCTCTATCCGTCCTGCAAGTTTTTCGCGCCGACACTGAATCACCCTGTATATTCACTTTGAGAGCTTGTAGAAACTGCGTTACAAGTAATAAATTTAGTTTTTAAACTATTAAAAACTCAATTTTTCACCTGTAGCGCAGGATTTATAGTTCTCTATAGGATTTTCTGGATTGACTAACAAAACTTCACCGCGATGATGCGACTTTCTTCACATCAACCCCGATAGACTTATACTTTAATGTAACATGCCCTATGTTCTGAAAGCTCTATTTTAAATAATGCCTGTCTGTGTTTTATAGCGTAAGGGTAACTAAAGTCATGTTGCACCAAGAACTACAGCTTTCAGAGAAATCGGAACCTTCGTATTTTAGGAAATCAAACGTCGGACCACGAAACAGTAAAATAAAAAATCCAGAAAGTATTCCCGACTAGGGAGTTAACTTTTAAAAATATGTGAACTTACACGGTTGTGCAGTTATAGATATGTAAATAAGCAGGTTTAGGTAACATTAAAAAGCTAGGAGCATTTTTAAGCTTAATATTTTCATGCTTCATGCACTTACGCGGTTTGTGCAGCAATGCGATGTGCACTTCTTCGGGTTCGACTATATTCGCCTGAATGGGAAGACGTTCACAGAAGTGTCGATATGGAATCTGGATGGTGGAGTTGTGAATAATGCTTTTTTTTATTTCCTACCTATATAAGGTACACACTGTATATTCCCTATATGATTTTTTCAACGGAATCACCTGTATATAAATACTCGCTTGAAATTTTCCTTTCCTTCGGATGAAATCTTATTTAGAATAAGCAAAAATTTTTGTATTTGAGATTCCAAATATCCCTAGTAGGGAAAAGAAATCTATTTCGGAATTGAATAATAATTACGTGAATATTTATATTTTTTTATTAAACTACGTAATCGATTACAAAGAGAAATTTTCAATTATTGTAAAAATATAAAATTTGAATCTATATAAATAAAATTATGGTAAAATATACTATCAGCCATGCGCTATTTAGTTATATTACATTTAACTCAATATATCTAATATTTCATATAATGCGGAAGCCAATTTTCTCACATAAAGGAAGGATAATATACAGTATATCTGATATTCAAAAGTATGTATAGCAGTCTATATGGGCGGTGAGAAAGTATCGATACCGAATGATTATAGGCTCAAACATAAAATATCGATACTGAATGATTATGGGCATAAACAAAAAGTATCGATACTGAATAATTATAGGCATAAACATAAAGTATCGATACCGAATGGTTATAGGCATAAACATCGATAAAAAATATCGAGCCTTTGGAAAAAAAATATCGATAAAGAACGTCAAGCTTTTTGAGTAAAATATTGATACATTTAGATCGACGATTATTATTTGCCATCCCTAGCTAAGATCAATGCCTGATTACAGACTAGGCCCGCAAGGCCCGGACCTAGGGATCCAGTTGGAAGGGGGCATTCAAATTCAGTTTTTTTTTAAAGCTGACTTTTGGTTTATCACTTTTGATCAGTATCTAGAAAAGTTTTAGGTAAAAGTTTATTTTTTGGGCTATTTTGGATAGTTTACTACAAATCTGAGGAGTTTTAGAATGAGTATATGTATTCATTTTTTATATGCTTTCAGACCTCCCCCCTTTTAAATCTGTCATCGCGCGTAAAGGGGGGGGGGGCTCCAACTAATACTGTATTATATGCCTCAATAGGACCCTCGGTAAAGTAAAATAAACTGAACGTTAAAATCTAAAAATCATCAAATATAATTTACAAATCTTTATCACGATTTCGATGAGTTACTCAAATTAGGAGAATACCTAAAATATTTAGGAGCAAATGCTCGCATGCGCCAAGTATCGAAGGAAAAATATATCGAGTAAAAAAATACTTGGTATCGAAAAAGAAGTATATGATCTCTTTTTATCAGGTCCTTACCTATCGTTCCATGCAATGAGATAGAAATATGTCATTTGCATGTGCGCCCGTGTGTGTGCATGGTCATTTAATGCACGTGCTTTCGAAGTCTTGTCAAAGAAATTGAAGTAAAATCTATCCATTATTCCAATGAAGTTATTCCTATGCTAAATCGCTACAGTATTTTCTCACGTCAAGATATAATAAATTTCGATTAAACTTACGCATATTTTATTTGGAACTGATTAATACTCGACATTAAATTTCCTGGAAACCCTTTGTGTCGCTACTTTTGGCCATAAATCGTAAAGTTGGGGGAAAAACTATAATCGCCGAACAAGTGACTGGATGACTGACTTGGCGAGGAAACGGAACTGCCCCCGCCCCGCCAAATAAAAAAAAATGGCATAAAATTAATGGAGCCTATTTAATACCCTTCAAGAACTAGGCTTTGAATGCTTTGAAAATTAATGCAGCCATTTTTAGTCAGATTGATGCACATTTTCCAATCAATTTCCAACGTGGGCGTCAACTATCGGGGGCAGCCTACTTTTGGTGCATCTACTTCTGAAAATAAGTAATAATATTTCCAATTATCGAATAGAGGAGGCCCATGAATGTACATAAAATTAAATATAATCATGGTTTGTTTTTGAAAAACAAATGTGTATTTTTCATGGACCTCTTAAGTTATTCTTCCTTTTTTATCCCCCGAAGTCCACCACTTCTGGTTATCTATCCATTTGGTGTCTGACAATTTAGACGGCCACATAATGGCAGATATTTTTCAGTCGCGGGGACATCATATTAGGCGACTGGTAGCACCTCTTCGATACATTTATATCTGACCAAATTTACTTGAGAGTGGGACCTAAACCTAGGGGACCCGAAGACAGTGGACATTACCACTGGACCACTACCCTATTATTGCTGAAATTATTATTTTTGAAAAATAGGTTCTTAAAGTATAGGTTGAAAAATCAGTTCTGAAATGACGTCCTCCCCTTTGCTGTAATGAACTAGCCCGTTTGTGACGTCAGCTCCCGTGAATTCTAAAGGTACCATCGGTCAACTTTCCGCGAACGAACTATAGACGAGGTGTTTAAAACTTCATTATCACCCTTTCCATCAATAACTCAAATATAATTTTTGGTTCGTTCAAGAATTTACAGAAATCTCTGTCTCCCTCTATCTATCTATCTATCTATCTATCTATCTATTTCTCTACTTGACCTCATATATTAACATGACTTCAATTACTCACTTTACAGTAAGTGATTCCAATATGCACTATTGCTTGCATTTTGGAAACTCTAGATAAAATACTTTGCATCTCGGCTTAAATTGGGCGGGAGCCTACAGGAGCCGGTACTTCTTCATTTTTGGCGATTATTTAAATATTAGCCCCTATAGGATCATGAATTGCTAAAAAGGTCATGAATGTCATGAAAAAGTAATAAATTTGAGATTAAAGGCATGAACTTTGTTGTCCAGAAAAATGGACATAAACAATTGATATGATTTATCGATTCTTTTGCAGCCATTCGATTTTTTAATCGATTTATCATAATATTAGGGCTTCTGCACATTTTTTGTTAGAAATTGAGCCTTGCTTTGCATCATTTTTTTCTGAATTTACGACATAAATTTACATTCTGTCTTTTTCCCTTCTTTTCCCCGATATTTTACACTTTTTCAATATAGTCTGCAAAATAAAGTTAATCAATTAATCAATCAATTTTTATTGCTTGAACACTTGACCCATTACAATTAATCAACAAGATGACATGAAACTAAAGTTTCACTATAGCATTAACAATCTATAATAATATTGGTATTAATATCAGTTATTAATTTATGTTATACGGATACTCTATTTAAAGGAAACATCCACGGAATCGTTCATAATTCAGACTACAAGAAAAGAAGCACAATTAAACTTGGTTAATGCTTATCGGCTTTCGTACGAACAGATTTAAAACAGTTTAATAAGCAGTGTGCTAAAAGAGCTACTGTCTGTTCACGAAAAGAAGTCCGATGGTACAGTTAGAAATATCAGGAGGTGACGTCACAAACTAGCTAGTTGCTTACAACAATGTAGGACTCCAAGTTCTACATTCGTCTTTGGCGACTGCCAAAAACGAGTTCTGTGATTAGAGTCCTACCCTGCTGTAAGCGGCTAGCCGGTTTGTAACGTCACCTCCCTATATTTCTAACTGTACCATCGCACTTTTTTTCGTGAACAGACAATGTGTAGCTACCAAGAGCAGTCACGTCTGTATTAAAATTTCAAAAGCTTATTTGAAACAATTATATGTATACTGTCCCTTTTTCCATTTTTTGTTTATATAATACTTTCTAATTTCGTACTAATGGCGCAGTATTCCACTTGGGAACTCCTAAATTTTATAATGGTAGAGCACTTTAATTCATTGTATAATGTTTCCTTAGAAGTATTATACTTTACAGATTGTTTCGATGAATTGTATTTCTATAGATTATTTTATAATTTTGAGCAGCAGTTTACACAAAGACCATTTTTTCCACGCTTATCTTCCGATAATCAGTACTGACGTACGCAGGAGGGGTTGATGGAGTCATAATCTCCCATTGCGATGCAATTTGTATATATAAGAATATGTGTAACTTTCTGCGTATGCCTATAATATTCAGCCAGCTCACTGAAGAATACTCTCTCACATCGTGGTCAGCAGAACTTATTTAACATTATATGAAAAATTGCTCGCAAAGGATCCACAACCTGTTGATAACCGATCAGGTGCTTTTTCAAATTGAGCTAAAGGCGTCGCTCAAACTCCTCTCTGCGAGAAAACGTAAAGTTTCGCTGCGGAGAAGTTTGCAATTAATAAAGCAGTACTTAGATTGCTTCAAAACCAAAGGAACAAGTCCTAACTTGCTTTAGCGGGAATTAGAAGCGTACTTAAAGGTTTCTCAAGGCGTTAAAGAAACGTCTAGTTAATGATATAATTCTTAAAATATATCATTAAAATTATAATTTTTTAAAATTATTTACAAATTATAATTTTTTAATATAATTTTTAAAAGGATGAAATCAAGGTGAACTATACCATGCTGACCATACGCACGTTTTTAAATTTTTAAAAAGTACTGGCTTTTACTACAGTCTTTGATTTTACCATGTTTGGCGCAGTATAGCCCAGATGCTCTTGCGCCATAAAAAACCCAAACAAACAAACAAACAAGGTGAAATCTAAGGAAATTGGATTTATTTCTAAAATGCCAGCGCCTTTCCTCTGTTAAATATTTTTCCATTATAAAAAAGAAAAAAAAAATAGATGCTTCCAATTAACGCTATAACTGGCGTCGGACCTCTGAGTTAGCGCAGTTCTCATTATCCGAAAATTTCGGTTTACCGACAGACTCAGTCCCACTTGATTCGGATAAAGGAGGTTCTATGCTGCGTATTAAAAAAAATTATATAATATACACTTACGTCAGATTTAACTGATGAACGTATATCCTATCAGGAAATGTGAACGTCTCTGATAGTACACTCGCCATGATCGCAGGAAATCCTAGGGAGAAAAATAAATGTTAGTTTTATTTGAAATATATAGGATTATTTTAAATGAACATAAGTATCATATTTATCAGTCTAACCAGTACTATACAATAATTTCTGCCACCCACGTATAGATTATAGCTCAAACTAGAGCTTTTTTGTTTTGGAGAAAAAGAGACGCTTTCCCCATCCTGGATTCGAACCAGGGTCCCTCCGTTTAGTCCCTGTGAAGGGTAATAATAATATCTTACAACCAGTACAAACCAATCTTTAATCAGTACACCGATTTAAAAAACATGTCTTTTTTCGCATTTGAAGTATAGCATTCGTTGGGAATTCTGTATAATTTAAAATAAAATTATTATTATTCAGTTCAATTTGCTCTATTAAATACGTAAATGTTAACGTATATATTAAATACGTATTTAAAAAACATGTCTTTTTTCGCATTTGAAGTATAGCATTCGTTGGGAATTCTGTATAATTTAAAATAAAATTATTATTATTCAGTTCAATTTGCTCTATTAAATACGTAAATGTTAACGTATATATTAAATACGTAAATATTATATACGTATATATTAAATACGTAAAGGCTAAAGCTTTGTTCTATTCTTACACCATTTCGAGAAATATTAGTTTTATTTAGAGGGGAAACCTGATAAAGTGACCACCTTCCTAAACTGACCACTTTTTATAAGAGACAATTGGTATGGATTTAGTCGTGCCTATTAGTAACCACCTGCCTATGGTGACCATTGCAGTCCAGTTCTGAAAGGCGGTCACTTCAGGCAGGTTCCACTATATAATGATAACTAATGGTACGTATATAAAGATAAATAATGATATATAATGATAAGTAATGACACATAATGATAAATAATCGTATATAGTGGTAAGTAATGATAAATAATTTTATATGATTAAAGTAATGATATATATAGTAATAATTAATTACATATAGTGATAAGTAATGATATGTAATAATAATATAATTTCCCATGAAACCATGCCAATATCTCGGTCAACTTGAAGTTAAAGTTAAAGACCAAATACCTACAAATTTCACTATAAACAATTTCAAATTCCGTCTAAAGACTGCAGTGACAGTCTTTGCGCTTGACAAACACTCGTTTGTTTATGTTTTTACAGCGCGTGGACGGTAAATGACATTCTACGCCAAGACCTACAGTTTTCCGAGCAATCCGAGCTTGTTCTGTCAAGGGAACCATACCCCAGGCTGCTGTGGATACAAAACCAAAACTGGTTCCATTGGGAATCGAACTCGGGTTAATAACAGTAGACAAATGCTTTACCACCGCACTGCTGAACCTATGCTTCTACCTTTTGAGGGTCATGGAATCAACCTCCAGACCACGATTGGGTGGGGAGGCGCTCCCCCCCCCCATTGAATGTCGAACCCGGAGTAACGCCACACTAGGTGGACGCGTTACCATGAAGACACTACAGGAGCGTCGATGAGCCACCGTAGGGCCAATAATTGAGTTTTATTAATATAATAATAATTGTTATTAAAACTGTTTATCTTTAAAAGTTTTTGAAATGTACATTTATTATAAATTCCCATAAAATTAACATAAATGTCCATAAAATTATTATAAATTTCCATGTAAAGTTATTATAATTTTCCGTATAAAGTTTTATAAATTTCCGTTTAAAATTATTATAAATTTCCATATAAAGTTATTATAAATTTCCGTATAAAGTTATAAATTTCCGTATAAAGTTGTACCGTATAAATTAATATAAATTTCCATATAAGGTATAAATTTCCACATAAAGTTATAAATTTCTATAGTTAAGTATATATATTTCTATAGTAAGTTTATTTTTATAGTTCTAAAGTTATTATATTTCTGTGTAAAGTTACAATAAATTTCCGTATAAAATTATTATAAATTTCCATATAAATTACTATAAATTTCCGCAAAAAATTACTATAAATTTCCATATAAAATTATTATAAATTACCATATAAAATTAATATATAATATAAATGCCTAAATTTTTCTTACTTCATTTTCATTGTGAGCCATGATACCGTAGTCGACAGAAATTCTTCAGTTTCCCATAAACGCTATCTATTCGAAGTAAACACTAAACACGTGTTTGTGACATTTTTACAATAACATCATTTTTCTGATTACTTTTCTTTGTCATTTTCGTGATATACATAGAATTTTTTTGCTGTCTGCCTTTCAAGACAGAAATGAAAATCCGCGGCAAAACCACCGCGAACTGAGAAACAGTTTTTGTTTCATGCGCGTTTCGCATTCGCCATGGTTACAGTAGCACAGTAAACAAAACGATTGAGTCTGAAGCCACGTGCGTGTTGTCCAGAGCAGTGGTTATTTCAGTCGGTCATGAGATCAGTGGGAACCGTATCACAGTGTGCTAGATACCCTAACTAGTAGAGCACCGTCAGGGGGGCGTAGTAATTCAAAAATTAGGGAACTTAATTTTCTTTAAAGAAAATCTCGTGATCAGGCGTTGGAGAGAACAAGGTATATGTGAATATGAACTGTGAACATTGAGGACCGGGCTAAAGTGGTTATAAGTTAGGGCTAAATAGAAAATATAGGCCATATTCCAAACTGATTTAGATGTTTTACAAGCAGCAGTCCTTACAAGCTCCATTTTACCAGCCGAAAATAGGCCCCTTAAAATTGCAGGCCTGGGCCTGTACATAATAAGAATAATCGTCTAAAAATATAAAAAGACGTTAAGGGAAAGATATTTGTTTACGAATTTCTATAAAAAAAGAGCAATTTTAGGGCAATTAAAACTAGCATTTAACTTAAACACACACGGCATAAAAATTAAAAAAAAAAACACTTTCTATGGGAAATATAGAAATTTAATCTCTTCACTTCATAATAAAAATAATGTAAATACCACAATACTATTAGGCGTAAACTATTATATATTTGCAAGTGGGTAAGTTCATGAAACTGTTATTAGCAATAATAATATCTGGGAAAAAATCCATTCTGGTCATTTCATGATTGTAACAAGATATATAGATAGTTCTTAAGTCTGTGAATGAAACTTAAATTGAACGAAAAACTTCAAACAAACATTATTATTAAGGAATTAATATTTTTTTGTTTTATGAAACACGTCAATATATTACAAATCTAATAATTTTAACAATAATAATAAATAAAATGCATTATTAGAAAGTGATTTGTAGACAAACCATCCTTAACGAAAACTATTACTATATACCTCATTTGAAGTGGCCTGGTTTTTTCACATATTTCACTCTCTTCTGCATTCAGAAAGTTGCGTCTCTCTAAAGTCTCGTTTGCGTTCCAAATAAGCCTCTGAGTGGGACGATCAATGTGCCACTCATTCATATGCAGCAGTTTTAAACAACACGCAACAAGTGCTGGAACTTCCAATTGATATTTATACCCTCCGGGTTGGAGATCAATAACTACTGGCCATTCTCTGTCACAATGGAGAGCTGAAACGCTTCCAATATACTGGCAATGTCGACACACGCATAAGCACATTAAATTCACCAAGTCTTGTAAACAGTAGTTATCCAAAGCTTATTCCAATAAAACTTGTTACAATCGGACTTGTATTGGTACCACGAATACGATGGTAATCGCGGTGCCAATTACAGTCTTAATAAGGGTGTGGCTAAAGACATGTCCGTATCCATAGAGGTCACACGGTCCACACACCCCCCGAAACTAACAAATTTGTATTGGGACTTGGCTACGGACTTGCATGCTGTGATTGTATCGATACATGCTGTAAAATTTTTTGAGCCCCTCCCCGCCATTAAATCTTAGCTACAGCCCAGGGCTCCAGAGAGCTTAAAGGTCCTAGAAATGAAAAAAAAAAATAAATTCGCCCATTTTGAACCTTGCACAGGCCGGCCACTCGTTACATTTAATGAATTTAGTGGGAGTAATCGCTGTTGAACGTTTTCTAGAAGCTGTAAAACTTTTTTTCATACCTACAAAGATCGTATGTTTTTTTTCTCAAGTTCTCCTTAAAAATTGACCACATTTTTAAGTAATTTGAACCCAAATGTGAATGATAAATTACTTTATCTAAAGAACTTGACTAATTTAATGTGTTAATTGATAAGTTACATAGCGAACTTAACAAGCATCTGTTAATTAACAAAAACTTTCAGTCTCTGTTTGAATTCGTAGTTAATTGTCATACTTTATCTAATACTGTCGATGAAATCTCTTTATATGACTCTTTAGATTTTTACAATGAGGAGATGGTCAAATCTTTACGTAGTAAAATTTCACAATTCTATGGGTGTGAATCAAGACTATAGTCAGTTTTCACTGGGAATTTTTACAGCATGTATCGATACAATCACAGCATGCAAGGCCGTAGCCAAGTCCCATTAAAAATTTAGTTTCGGGGGCCGGTCCCTAAGATCCCCCACCCTCTGGATACGAGCATGGTTTGAATGTACTCTGTGCACAAAACACAAGCAGAAAAAAGACACTACTTGTCAAGCCATTGCAAAATGTATGTATGATAATGATTTTATTGTTGTATGTATGGTAAACGTATTTACCGCCCTAAAACCATATTTTGTAACACTAGTAACCACAGGCGTGTGCAGAAAGTTCATGAGGTGGTTATAGGCTCAATGTGGGGGAGGTTACAGAGCTACAACTCACATATTCCTATGTTAAATATACAAAACTTCATTGCAATGGGGGTTACAGCCAGGGCTGTCCCGAAAGGGTACGCGCTGTACGCGCCGCGTACTCTCAAAAAATTTTGAAAAATACGGAGTACGCGCCGCATACTCTCAAGGTCTCAAGAAAGTTTTTGTATCAAACAACAATATATATATAAAGTTTTGTAGTTTTGTTTTGGTTTTAGGTAACTTTCCTTTTTTTTTTTGCCAGTCACGTACAAACTCGAATGGAAACGAATGAGAACACCCTGAACCCCACCCCTCAAGCCTCAAAATAATATCTTGCGTACGACCAAGGGAGGAATGAAAAACTGATGAAAGTGGCAACCGCCACCTTGGGCTTGGATAGACGATAGACGACCAGTCAAATGTCAGTCAGCTCGGCGCTGTGAGGTCACCAAGTCCAGTAACCCCGCAATTTCAATACTCTTTAATTAAGACATCACCGCATACCCTCAATAATTTTCTTCAGAACAGCCCTGGTTAGAACCCCCCATCAACACTCCCGTGCCTACGCCAGTGATAGTAACCAACGATCAAGCAGAGAGTTATTTTTCAAAAATGACTTTAATAAAAAAATAAATTGTGATCGACAATGCTGCAACAAAGACTTAATGGTCTTTCCATTATGTCCCAAGAGTATGATATTGTTAAGGAATTATCGTTCGACGATGTCGTGCAATCTTCTACGAAACTTGAAGTAAGGAAACAAAGATTTCAAAGACTCGAAATCTTAAACTCGTGAATTAGCATAAACTTTTTCTTTTAAGTATACATTTCTAAATTTTATTGTACTATACTATATGCTTAAATATAGTAGTTGTATACGCTGTAGTATGGAGTGTAGTTTTCAGCAAGATGTACTACCCAAGTATCAAGCTTCAAAAAGCTTTAATTAAAAACATTAAAATAATCATAAAAGCAAGGTAAAATGTTGCGCATGTGTATATTACACTGATATGTTTGAAGTAGGCAACCAGGTTTTTTTTTAATGTGATATAAATTTGTGGTTCTTAATAAACGTTAAAAATTTATAAAAACGCGACGATTGTTAGAAAAGTTGCTGCATTTCAGATTCGCCTCAAAAGCTGTTTAAAACCGATTATTTTTAATCCATACACTTTTTCGAAATATCACGATAAATCATAAATCGCTTTTCTGCACTGGAAGGACTTATTGAAGAAATTGATATCTCAGAAGCAAATGAAAACATTGTTAAGACAATAATTGAAACTGCTGGGGAAATTGGTGGTGTAACCTGTAAAAAGCAGAATAGCAAATTATCTGAGAAGACGAAACAGCTCATGAAAAGGCGAAGAGATATGAAGGTGGACAATCAAAATACCAGTTCCAGGATTGAGTACATAGAACTTTGTAAAACTTTGCGCAAAAACATGAAAGAAGACATAAGAAAATTCAACTGTGAGTTAGTAAGGAAAGCCATTGAAAATAACAAGAGCCTTAGGGTTGTTAAAGGAAGTTTATCTGTTGGGAAGAAACACATCATTGCATTAAAAGGAGAGGATGGCACCGTAACAAGAAATAGGGAAGAAATACTTAGAAGAGTTGAAGAATTCTACAAAAAACTATATGAAAGTAACAGTGGATTAAACGAAGACTCTGAGATAGTCGAAGGAACAGCTCCTAAAATCTTAAAAGAAGAAGTTTCATTTGCAATAAAAAGTATGAAGAAAGGAAGAGCCCCTGGTGATGATGGTATTACATTAGATATCCTAAAAGAAGCTGGAGAATATGTAGAAGACATACTTGCAAAATTCTTTACCAAATGTCTTAACAGCGGTAACATACCAAACCAATGGGATTCTGCAACAGTAATTCTTTTGCATAAAAAAGGTGATAAAGAGGATTTGAAAAATTACCGACCAATTAGCTTGTTACCTGCTATTTATAAAATCTTCACAAAAGTGCTAACACATCGCCTGCAGAAAAAATTAGATGCAGCTCAACCAAGAGAACAAGCTGGATTTCGAAGTGGATTCAGTACAGTGGACCATATTCAAGTATTAAGAGAATTAATTGAAAGAACACATGAATATGAACTTCCATTGTGTGTTGCATTTATTGACTATGAGAAGGCCTTTGACTCTATTAAAACATCAGCAGTCATCAACTCTTTAAGATCAACAGACATTGAGGATGTGTACATTGACATGGTGAAACGTGTGTATAAAAATGCAAGTGCAAAATTTCGGTTACATAAAGATACCAAAACTATCAAAATTGGTAAAGGTGTGAGGCAGGGAGATACCATTTCTCCAAAACTTTTTACTTCAGCTTTACAGATGATTTTTCAGCAGATAAATTGGAATAACAAGGGAATAAAAATAAATGGTGAATATTTAAATCATTTGCGGTTTGCTGATGACATTGTTATTTTTTCAACGAACCCATCAGAACTCCAAGACATGGTACAGGAGCTCTCAACTAGAAGTAAAGAAGTTGGACTCAAGATGAACCTACAAAAAACTAAGATCATGTTCAATAATTTCGTAGAGGAAACAAAAATACAAGTTGACAACATTGAGCTAGAAATTGCTGATTCATATATTTACCTTGGCCAGCTGATTTCAATGGATGGCAACATTATGAAAGAACTCAACAGACGTATTAAACTTGGCTGGAGTGCATTTGGAAGAAACAGTTTTATCCTGAAGGGGAAATTGCCTTTGTGTCTAAAAAGAAAGGTCTTCAACCAGTGTGTATTGCCAGTCCTCTCTTATGGATCAGAGACATGGAGTCTAACAGTTGGAGCAATACGAAAGTTACAGACAACGCAAAGGAGCATGGAGAGGTGCATGCTTGGAATAACTAGGAGAGATCGAAAAAGAAACACTTGGGTGAGAGAGCAAACTAGAGTAGAGGACATCATTGTTAAAGTAAAAGGGCTGAAATGGCGATGGGCTGGGCATATTGCAAGAAGAACTGATCAACGATGGACAACAGAAATTCTGAACTGGATTCCAAGAGACCACCGAAGACCTAGAAAACGTCCTCAAACTAGATGGGTGGATGAAATAAGAAAACAGGTTGGGGTGACGTGGAAGCGAATTGCTCAGGATAGACTTGTGTGGAAAGCATTTGGAGAGACCTTCATCCAGCAGTGGATAGATAATGGTTGAATATGATGATGATGATGATGATATACTTTTGAATTTCGAAGTAACTGCAGTGGATGCTGGAAAAAATTGTGTATAAAAGGAGTATCAGCAATGAGTTATAATGTACAGAGCATTACTGTTATCGTGATGACAATCTACATGTAAGCGTACTTAATCCGAGAATCCCGTTAAGCTATAGATCCCAATCTAGATTAACTTTCGCACTATAGACGTAAATAACAAATGAACGTCATCAAGTATTTATAGAGAAATTACTTATAGATAAGTCTACAACACGAAACTATCGCCATTTCAACAATTGTTTAGGTATAGTTTTTTATATATTTTTATTGATAACACAAGTATGGCTGCAAAAAGTAAACTACAATGTTCAAATTAAATATTAATATATTCTGTTATAGATACTTGAGTCATTAATTGAATATAATGTAATTAATACGTATTTATATATATTCCGCTTTTTTTTTCTTTTTTTTTTTTAATTCACCTCTTCCCTCCTCCTTCGCCCTCCCCCCTTAATTAAAAATATTTGGGAAAGATTTCAAATAGAGGGCCTCACGCAATGCATCTTGCCTTGCCCCTATCAAACTTTTAGGCCGCCTCTGACTAATTGTATGCATATCCGCGTATTGCACTCTTATCATCAGGAAATCCTTGTACAGTGAAATCTTTGTATGTTGATACTCAAGGGACTAAGAAAAGATTTTGTTATATAGACAAGTCTGTGTATGGTACATTCTATATCTGTCAGGACTGGGGACAAAATATTGGGTACTAGTCCACAAGACAGTAACCTTGGCGACTTTTTGAAGTTCTCCATCATCGCGCACACCAAAAGCTGTAGCGACCTCCGCCATGCTAGAATGTGGTTTTAAAGGCACTTTTTGAACCCAGTACTTTTCCAAAGGATAATCAAAGGAGGCAGAACGGCGCTGTTTCGATGTGGGACGCTTTTCGTAGTCCATCGATAAGGAGAGCCTTCGCAATGCTCCGGGGCATTCAGCAGCTCGGTAATGATTTTTTATTCAAAAATAAAAATATGTAAAAAGCCCATTCAATAGCACATTTCCTACCTTTCAATCGCAATCCACGTGATATGTAAGCGCTTGGCAAGTTACCGTGTTGTGGACTAACGCCAAATATTTTTATAGTTAGATTACCATACTTAATAATTTTTGACACCCGCATTTGAGTTCAAACTTGAGCTTTTATGTATAAGAGAAAAAGGGGCATCATCCTGGAACTATGATTTTGCTCAAACGTGGGTATCGAAAATTATTAAGTGTAATAAATTCTCCACAAAAAATCGCAAAAAACTGGCCCCAGTGGCTTCATGTCTGGACAATTATTGGACAATTGTGTTAGCCCTGAGAAGGGTAATAATATTTTACAACCTTATATACGGAGAAGAGGAGCGTCATTTCTATCCTCGGTGGTCCAGCTATTAAGGAACTCCAGGCTCAACGGAGGGATCCTAGTTCGAATCTAGGTCGGGGACAGTGTCTCCTTTTCTCCATTAAATAAAAGCTCAAGTTCGGGCTCAAACATGGGTGTCAAAAATTATTAAGTGTAATAAATTCCCCACGAAAAATCACAAAACACTCGCCCCAGTGGTTTTGTGTGTGTGGACCATTGTTTGGGAATTGTTTTGGTCCTGAAAAGGTTAATAATACCTTACGGATAGATTATCGTTATAGACAGATGTCACTGTACTTATAAAACACTTATTATGAATTCTCCTGTTAGAATATTTCAAAAAATAATATTTTTCCTGCTGTTTTAATGCATATATTAACACTTTTTTTAATGTTACAGCAATATTTTCGCGAATGAGATACTGAGGATATGACCGTTTAAATCCCAAACATAACTTTAATCGATGTCTAATAATATACATGGAAAATGTACTCTTAGGAAGGATGGATTCCTGGAAAATTACACATGTGGGGGTGGGCATCGCCCTAAAATGAAAACCCTTCCGTCACGTGACAAATATCGTTCGTGATTTCCGGGGACCAACCAAATGCCCTAGTTTTATATAAAAATCTATTCAAACACGAAAGAAGAAACTAAAATGAAAGGACACCGATTGTTTTCGAATATCGATCACATTTCTTGTTAAATGACATTACTTCCGGGTCCTCATCAATATTCTTTTGTCCACGCAATCGATCAAACTTTTCAGTGAAAGAAACTGTTGGCGAATAAAAGAAAGAAAAGGAGATTTCTTCCCGTAGTCGATCGTCAATTTCTAAAGAACTTAGTCGTCTTACTTTATATATCAACGCCTTTGTCCTCTTTTGCCAATCTCTCTCTCTCTTGTATCGAAAATCTTTATCGCTTTTCCCGTTACCTTCGGAATATTTCACTTCTTAAGAAAATGTGGAACAACTTTTGGAAAACAATTTTGCATCTGTTTTTTACCACACGACTCCTCTTGGACGAGGTCGCAGGAAAATCTATAGGGAAACTTTTGGCGAACGATTTAAAGTGGTTTTCGTTTTTGTAGTACATAGTATCGTTTTTATGTTATATATTATGTACATAGCATATACTACAAAAACGATTATATACGTGTATAAATAATAAAAGTCTATTTCTCAGAAAAGTTTTACTAGTGAAGAAAAACCCTATTAGACAGAGAGAGAGATACTTACACAAAGAGCATTTCGGGTGGAATATAGCAAATATATAAAACCCCTTTAAAGCGACTATTCTGTATGCCACAAAAAAAAGTGATTTTTCAGAGAGGTGGCTGGTTAATCGAGGTCTAAAGTGGGAAGGGATAAGTATGAAATTAAGCAGAAAACAACTAAAAAATTCAAGCATAAATGAAAAAGTTTGTGTCATATTAGCATTCAAATATAAAAATAAAAAAATACGATTTAGTAAATTGAAATTTTACTTGTAGACAATGAAATTTTTAACTTTTTTTAAATAAAGAATGAATGAATAGTAGTTCGTTTTGATGATACAATGTTTTCTGTCACAACTTTTTTTCACAATTATTATTATTAGAGTCCCCTAGCACATACAAGTATCATATACTTCCATATATTAAAATATATATAAAATTACAATTTATTTTCAATAAGTGGGGATTGGGCTCGAATCACACGGGCCCATATAACTCTACGCCTATGGAAGTCGCTCCTCATTGCCAGAAGTCGACTGAAATGGGTTCTATCCGAACATGGAGTGTTGCCATTTCGTATCGCATGTAAACGATTTTAATAAATATTCTAGAAACTTCATTTCACAATTAATACCGTAGTAATGTTTATTTCCATATTCATGTCAAAAAGTTTTGTACTAGTTGCATTGGATATATCTCAATTAAGTTTTCAAAATTTACGTTCGTGTGTTTTTTGCCCGGGGAAACGTAAAATGAATGAATTAATTTAAAAAGCAAGCATGCAAAACCACTGGATTAACTTGCAAAAATGCTTGTTTCTCTCTCTTTCTCAGAATTCACCAACGACTTGAGATTCGTAAAATAAATTACACTTTCGAATTGCGATCAATCAATCAATAAATGCATGCAGGCATACAAACACACAAACAAATGATGAAATGAAGGCTTTGTAATTGCTTATTAAATATATCAGACTACTCAATGGTAAATTTCAACAAATATGTAAAAAAATAAAATAGCCGTAGCACAAATTTTTACACACAGCGACATTTTAACGGAAATTAATTAAATCCTTTCATGCCTGTTTTTATTGGATCAATAAAAACAAATATTGCTTTTAAAAAGAGTGATTTTTGTAGAACATCGCAAAGTCTCCAAGGAACTGCTTTTTCCCTTTAAAGATCCATAAATGAAATAAAATGGAGGTGTGGGGTGAATTAAAGAATGACGAGAGTGGATGATAATGAAAATTAATTCAATTAAAAACAAAATCATTCTTATTTCCATTCAGTGAACGAGATGATGGCTACCATTATCATTCTATGAACGAGTAAGTAAATGACAAAAAAATAGTGAAAAAATGAGGATGAAAATTACAATTTTTGAAAAGAATGAGAATTTGAAAGAACGCATTCATTAATATGAATGGTTTTTCCCACTTACGAAGCTACAAAAGAAGCAAGCTAGCTCATAAGAATAAACAGGCAAAGTATTAATGAGTCATTTCGTAAGTGAATAAAGGGAAACTGGAAATGGTATAATAAATAGAATTGAAAAAATTTCTAAATCAATTTATTAAAAAATGTTGAGATAATAAATAATTAAACAATGACGGCACAGAAAGTATACGGCTTTTTAAAATTTGTTCTAATATAAATGGATATTTGATGATACCTCATGTTTGATTGTGAACGCGAAGTATATATCAACTATTGATATAGAGCTCAATATGGAATGTAAACTTAATAGTTCTTCTCGAAAAAACGTTTCGTCCTCTGGTCCCCCATTGTTTCATTGATGTATGTCCATGTCATTTATTTCTCACGGATCATTAACAGCCCTTCATTCTTTTGCGCATGCGCTAATGATGCGTCGAACGAAGTCTTGTCACTACAATGTCATTCCTCAAAAAGTATGATAAATATGAACGGTACATGGTTATCACAAAACTTTCAACAGTAATCTGTTATAAAATTATATGCATGTAGAGCACGAACTTCGGTTCGAGTTGTAGGCGCGCGCACACACACACACACACACACACACACACACACAGTCTCCAAGTCTAGAGTAACTCTTGTAACTTTGTACAGAAATGTAATTTACGTATTTTTTGCTTTTGTGTTATGTATTTTATGTTTTTGTAATATGCATTTTATGTTTATGTTTAATGTATTTTATGTTTTCTGTATTATGTAACTTGTGTTTTTGTATTATGTACCTTGTATTTGTATCACGTATCCTATTTTTTTATATTATATATTTTATGTTTCGTATTATGTGTTTTATGTATTTGTGGGTTCTCTTTCACATTTATAACGAATTAATTATTTCGAACAACTTCATAAAGTGTTTGCATTTTGGTTTTGTTTAATATTAAGATGTAAATTTCACCATACCTCGTTTATTTGTAAACTTCCAAACGTCAACTAACTTCTGTAAATAGCTCAAATAATACATTATTTCCTTAATAATAGACGGCATAGAAAATTTCATTGAAGTGAGTATGCCTGTCTGTTTGTTTGACAAAGCAATTCGAGCAAGTTCGAATTAATTTAACTAATAACTGACATAACAATCAACTGAATGCTTGTAACTTGTAAAAAACTGGAAACTAAATACTCGTAACCAAAGTCGAGTAATATCACTAGTTTATTTAACCTATAATATATGTTACAGAGTTACACACAATAACAATAATACTCTGGGAATAAAAATCCTCTGGGACCTTGGCTTCAAACGGAGGGGCATTTAGAGCATAGTGCATCAGACACTACAACACTACATCAGTAAAAACAAGTTACTAAATTCTTCAAACTAAATTACCTTCATACGTCCTAAAAGTGGGAAAAGTCCGAGCAGATCTTATCTCAACTTCACTATTGTGAATAGTTTGTGAATTCTTTATGTCAAATTAATACAGAAGAACATTTTTATTCTAGTAGCTAGCATAGAAATAGAAGAGAATAGAAAGCAAAGCTTGTTACGAGACCCTCTTCCAACGGAATGAACATAAAAGATATAATGAGAAGCCATTTTATCATAAAAATACGAACTTCGTTTATAAAGATTCAGTATATGGTTGTAATTGATTCATGACAATTATTCTAACACTTTTTATTTATATAGAAACTAACTTAATGCTGGTAAATAAGTTAAGTCCTGCGTATTAATATGTACAATGTTACCTCTGGTAGGGGGACACCTTCGAATAAAGGACACCTGTTAAAGGGAAGGTTCTTCTGGTCCCAAGTCACTTTGAATAGAGACACACCTCTAAGGGACAAAATGTCCGGTCTCCCCCCACGGCTGTTCTTTATTGGGAGGTAATACTGTACATTATTCGGTTAGAATTTTTTTTTTTTTTTTTTAAACTAAGGCTTAACCGACTGCTTGAATTTTCGCCCTCGCATTTATTTTTGATTCGTATTTGTTCAAATATGCGTGTTCAAATTTTCAAAACGAATAGCTTTTTTAAACTTTCGAAGTCTATCATTGATGGAGTGGGGGTGGGGGGGAGTGCCCCAGTTTAGAAATGTGTTCTAGTTTTCTGTTTGAAGGAAACTTTTAATAATTTGGTTTTTAATTTTAAATCTCATTTGAGCTAACTGCTTTGAAAACATGTGTGCATCACAAAAACCAAACAAAAAAAAAACGAAAACATTCGTTTTTAATTAATTTCTGTCTATCTTTTTTATCTTTCTTGAAATTATGTTTACACTAAACTCATTTATGCAAGTTTTTCTATTAGGAACGCAAACTTTAGACTTCAGTTATAATTTCATAGGTCATATGTGATTCGAATTTTTTTAATATGCTCAAACATGGTAAGTGTCAATAAAATTAAATAAAAAAATGTAAAAAAAAAATAATTAATTAATGTCAATAAAATTAAATAAAGTAATGTCAATAAAATTAAATAAATTAATGTCAATAAAATTAAATAAATTAATGTCGATAAAAAATTAAATAAATTTAATGTCAATAAAATTAAATAAATTCATGTCAATAAAATTAAATCCATGTTTCATATTTTAAAAACATGTGAAATAAAATAATGTAATTTAAAATAATGTGGAAGGATGAGAATTATATTATTTTTACACATTTATTCTCTAAAATTTTGCGTTAGAAACTTACAACATGAAATCTCGAAAAGGTGCGATTTTAATCTTGTAGCAGCTAAACTTTTGATATTGACGTTTAAAACTGAAGCAATAACGCTAATTATGTTTGGGATAAAAGCAAAACTGAATTAATTTCTTTGAAATGGAATAGCATTGTTAAGTCTATCCCATGGCGCAGATTGCATTGGCTCTATCGTGTAACAGAACAAACAAATCTCATTATCGTTTTACAGCATTTCGAGAGAAAAAAGCAAAAGTTCTGTTCTTCTGTCACACAATGTCAGTGTTTGTGACTTGTCGCCTATAGCTACCAACCCTTCCAATGTTTTCAATGCAATATACATCACTTTATAGCTTTAACGACATGGGATACGGGTGCCTGAACAAATACTGCCTATATTTTCAGAAATGTGATTTGTAATGTATCTATTTTCCATTTGTTTTTATAACCTGAGAAGAGTGGGAGATGAGGGAGGTTCTTGTCCCAAAAACGATAACTGAATAGTCGCTATACTTTTGCAGCGAAAATACGAAGTTTATAAAACATAGATTAGGTTGATTTAGGGAATGTACTTGTTCTTACACAGGTGAAAATAAGAGAACACACTGACTATAAGATTTAAACACATACCTAAGTCTAGCCATTCAATATCTTTCTCCACCTCGCAAAATTTATTCCCAAGCATCAAAAATAAACCCTATTTTAAGGAAGTCAGTTGCCATTGATGTCTTTTAATTAGGTACAGTAGAACCCCGAAATTTAAATTTCTCTATGTAAAAGTGCAAAAAAAGCCACAACATTTATAAAAAAAAATTAATCATGTATTACTATGCTATTCTATTAATAGTGAAAAACGTCACAAAATGTGTATATATGTGTGTGTGCGTGTGTGTGTGTATGCGTACGTGTATGTGCACGCGTGTGTTGATTAAAATACGAACTGCTTTGGAAATAGTCCTAGACACTAGGGTGCTTCCACCCATAATGTTAAAATCTCAACTTAGCATTTGATCTTTCTCCAGAGTGCCATTTGGTGATGTCTCATATAGGAAGTGTATGTGCAATTTTTTTAAAATTGAACACTATTTTGGACTCGCCCACTTCAACCAAAATTCACTTAAAAGCCATTTTTTTATGCAAAAGTGTGCACTATGAGCATTTACGGTTAAAATTTGATTCTTCTTATTATTACAAAATGATGGAAATATTCATGTACAATTTTATAAAATTATTAACTGAATTTTATTAGTTAAGTTTGTTATTACTTAGCTAATTAATTTATCTGCAGAATAATTGATAATTAGTTGCCATTTCTGAGCACAAAGAATGCCACCTTTTGTAATGCAGTTTGGAACATTATAGGAGCTCATTGAAGCATTGAGAAACTAAACAAAAAAGCAGGGCTGTCCTCAAAGGGTGTGCGCTGTGTGTGCCGCATTCTCTGAAGAAATTTTGAAAAATACAGGGTACGCACCGCATACTCTCAAGGTCTCACGGAAACTTTTGTATTTGCTGGTTTTTGGGGCAACTTTCAACGAACTTCAGTCTTTTTTTTTTTCCCCTAGTCATTTACAAACTTGAATGGACACAAATGAGGAAATAAGGAAAAAACCCTGAATGTTCTAAGCTTCAAAATAATATCCTGCGTATGACCATTAGAAGAATGAAAACTGATGAAAGTGGCAACTGAAACCTTGGGCTTGAGACGATAGACAACCAGTCAAATGCTAGTCAGCGCGGCGCGGTGACGTCACCAAATCCAGTTACCGCGCAATTTCAATATTCTTTAATTAAGATAGCATCGCATACTCTCAATAATAGTTTTTCGGGAGAGCCCTGTAAAAAAGGTTATAAAATCAGAAATTTTATAGAAAGAACAGTCTTCAAGGAATTGGTAAGAAATACGAGTTGAATTGCTAATGTTCTGTTTGATTTTGTTAAAAGATTGAGGTAGACTACTTTGTGAAAATCTGTTCACTTACACTTTTATGTTTTGATTTTTATGCTCGTAATTTTGGATGTTGTGAGTGTGATACTTTGATAATTTTGAATATAATTATCTTTGAATTTCACTGATTTAATTCTATTCATTGAATTGTAACTTGGTAGAGAAATGTTAAATTTAGCCAGCCGTCATCATATCTCAGAGATCATGATTGAAAAAGTCTTCAGCTTGTATGATGTTTTAAAATCTCCAAATATGGAACTTTTTAATCATTTAAAGAATTTTTGGCCACAACTAAATCAGTGTTCATTTTCGATAGCTATGGACGATGAGAACACGGAAGCATTGATGGCTGCATAGAAAGGTAGTGCCATTGACTTCGCAGTAGCAGAGTTGAGGAAATTTCAGTCACGAGATGATTATCTCTAACTTCTTAAATTGTCAATTATCTTCTAAGGTGCTGATTCATCCCATGGGACAAACTTTCGATATCCAGGAGCCGTTCACCACACCCGCTGGACGGCTGGTGCCTTTACTCAAATAAGTTGCTGCTCTTTCGTAACCAGAATGAACCACTACAACAAAACTCACCAGGAAAGCAAAGGTCGCATGGCCCTTCGCATTATGAACAAATATGGAATCGTTTAATGGAAATATGCACTTTTGTAACAGCAATTTATATCAAATACTGGTTCCAGAGTCCATCTTCTACTGCATCACCAAGAACTGGTCTCGGATTGCTCTGTGAACTGTCACAGTATCCAAACAAAGATGTTAAAGCAACTACCACAGCATTTGTAATCATCTTTGGTATTTATTCGAACTTTTGGTTGGCTTTGGATTTTTTTTTTGATGATAAGGTTTCAATGGAAGGAAAAAAATTAATGATAGTTAATCTCTCAAAAAGAGAAGGGTTAAATATTCCTTCTAAACGAATAAAACCATTCCAGGATCTAGAAACGAAGGGACTGCATAATTTTGTCGCAACTTTGACGGTGAGATTTTTCAAAATTCCTTGGTCTGTCTGAAGGATTTCTACATAGTGATCCTAGTAAATGGAGATTTCAGGAGGAATACCGAAATAATCAATCTCTTGTCAAATCTATAAAAGTGGTCCATGAACTTGCAGAGTGAGAGGTTGCACTTATATAAGAAATCAACAGTTCTTTTTTTCCCTGTAGCGAAGAACAGAAACAGTACTTATTGCAGGTTGTTAAGGAGCATAGGAAGCAATTTTCTGTGCCGACCAAAGCTAACGCAATAAAGATATCCAGATGCGCGAACAATAAATCAGATTAGTCATTAAGGTATTCAATGTAACTGATAAATAATGCTAATACCAAGCTATATCGCTAAACTGTCGCAATGCACTGCTAGTTTACAATATATTATACTGCATTTTGGTTAAATAAGAGCAACTTAAATTTTTGTAATTTAATGTTCGTAATGTTAAAAAATATCGGAACTTGTCTTGAGTTGGGCAAGTCCTAAATATTAATCTATTAACCGAAAATTTTTGCTGGGACCTCTTAGCAGTTGATATCATCCAACAAAGGGCTGGAGGATAAATTTCCAGCACTTTTATTTTTTAGAAGCACCCTACTATATACTTTATGAAAAGAGGCACAGTTTTGTGCATATGTTAGATATCTATCATTTGTATTTTTTTTTTCTCTCTTAAGGCATGAGCGCACTAAAAAACAAATACTAGAATCTTTTGTCTAAAACATTAAAAGAGTGTCTACAAAAAAAGAGAAAAAATGCAGCAGGTTATTTCATTTAATCCATGTTCGGATAATCGGGGTTCTAAAATGATTAAGTTCAAACTCTTCCCACTTTTTATTTCATACTAAAGCTCTTAGGTCTTATGAATCAAAGAGCTCTTGTCTGGGCGTGAAACATGTGAGTTACCTCAGTTCATTTCCCAGGAACCTTTAATATTTTAAAGTTAAAAGTGTTCTTGAGTTAAAAGTGTGTCAGAGAGCTTTTGTCAAAGCTTGAAACAAACAAAAAAACAAAGCGCTTAGGTCTTATGAGTCAAAGAGCTCTTGTCTGGGCGTGAAACATGTGAGTTACCCCACTTCATTTCCCAGGAACCTTTAAAGCGTGAGTTAAAAGTGATAACATGAGTACGAAGTTAATTCCGTATCTGCGTGTCTCAGTGGAAAATCTTCGGAAATTAAAGCCGAAGGTCACTTAATTTGAAGCAGTCTCAGACGTTGCCTTTTTTTCCTTCTTTCTGACTCTTACAAATCGAAGAACTCTAGTCTGAACCGAAAACGTGGATAGCTGAACTTAGATACCATAAGTAATTCTTCCCTAAACTTCCTTTTAAATGCGTTCATTAAAAATGATATATTTTTGAAGTCGATCATACACACATTTTATGGTAGTCCATTCATATAGCCAGAAATGAATCTGAAATTTCGTTTTGAGAAAAATATCCTTACAGGTTTATATTTTGATGCTAAACTGACGTTAAATTATAACAATTAGGACATTTATTTTTTATTTTTGACACTCGTGAGCCAAATGAAACTTACGTTAGAGCCAAAAACGTAAAAATTTACGTTTGATGTTTCTTTCGTAACCTTCCTCCATTTTGCAGAAGATTCAAAACTAACACGTAAGTCTACCGTGCGGGTTATCTGTGGTAGATCATCAAGACCGAAACGTGCATGCGGCTGTTTGGAAGTCTGTCTAATGTGCATATTTTTATGAGTCCAGCATACTTTTAAAATGCGCAAAAACAATAGACGTGAAACAGCTTTAATCTCGCCGCAACCTCATGTTTTAGGCCGAAAATTCTGAATTTGCAATAAAAGAGTAGTAGTGGACCCATTATATAGGATGTCCAGTAAAGTCCTTTCTCACGCCCTTAACTCTTGAACGTCAACAGCTTACAGTCATAGAAGTTGAGTGGAAGTAGAGTAAAGTGACCATGCGCTACAAGTCGAGACCACATTCAGCGCCCGTGGTGGAGAAATTCCGAAATTATTAAACGTAAATCGGGAAGTAAAGGAAATACAGAAAAAGCATCAATAACGACTTTCAGCGTCTTTCATTTAGTACGAAATGATATCTCGTGTACACTGATCGGTCAAATTCAGAGCTGTACCCTCTTGGGGCAGCCTTAAAGTCCAAATCCGAGGAAATATCTGTAGAACTAAGATAGGTGGAGATATGATAATTTGGTACTGATAGAGTAAAATGCTTATGCGCTAATAGATAAGACCAATTTCAGCATCCCTGGTGGCGAAACAGTTAAACGTACAGCCAAAACCAGATACAGAAAATGCCACAACAAACTTTGATTCAGCGTTATTTACTTAGTGAAGAAAGCATCTGATGTACACACTTATCAACAGGGAATGTAACCTCTTAGGGGCAGCCTCGATGAAGTCCGAATTGGGGAGAACAACTGTAGAAATAGGGTAGAGATATGGGCAGTTGGGTACTGATATAGTAAAACGCCCAGGTTTCAACATGTGAGACTACTCTCCAGGATCCTGCAGGTGAAATCTGAAGTTAAACATAACCTGGGAAGTAAATGAGATACAGAAAAATGTCGGTATGCAACTTTATTCAGCGTCGTATAAAATAACATCTCATGTACGCGGATCGATTAAATTCAAGGCTGCATCCTCCAGGGCCCCAAAAGGTACAACCTTATTTCAGCCTACCACAGGTACACACGAAATATCATTCCAGACTAATCTCGTCATGATAACAACTTTTGTAATTTGTATTTTTCTTGTATCTTTCTTATTTCCAAAGTTACGTTTGCAATTTTCGTACTAACGATCAGATTCGCATGAGTGTGTAAATGTCGATAGTGACGTAATAGGTAGTGAGTAGAATAAATCCCAATGCTGGGGAGTTACATTACATTATTTAAAAATTTACAGAATTATTCATTTCATTATTATTATTTTAAAATTACAAGAAAAATAGATTAAAACTTCATGGGTTTTGCACATTCACCGTCGGTGCTCAATCTGCTGTCCGTCAGCAGAAGATACCAAAATACTACAAAAATAAATTATACTGCTTAGCAATGAGCTAAACAGTACTGTACGACTTTTGAAAGTAAACGAATAACAGGATCGGGCAAATGAAATTTCTAAATAACGTCTAGGGGACATCAAGCTCCCCGCTCCCTGCCCCCATGGGCACCCATGAATGTCTTTGAACTAACTAATCGACTAAAATCTGGGAGTTCCTTATTGGTCTTCAAAAAAATTAAAGGGTTTTTATTATCTCCATTGGTTAAGTTGTTATCGAACTACACCTTTCTAATTGTTTGTCTGTGCCTTTGTGTCCTCCGATGTAGCTATTGGCCTTGTAGGACGAAACCGATGGCCTAGTGTGATCTCCAAAACACGATGCAATTACCCGTAATTCATTCTATTAAGAACCGAACGCGCGCCGTTAAACTCTAATGTTAAGGTATTATTACCCTCCGCAGGGATAACACAATTGCCAAATATGGTCAACACAAGAAAGCCTCCGGGGCGAGAATTTTGTGAGTTTTCGTGGGGGAATTTATTATACTATAATTTTTGCCACCCACGTTTTAATTACAGCTCAAACTAGAGCTTATGTAATTTTGGAGAAAAAGAGACGCTTTCCCCATCCTGGATTCGAACCAGGGTCCCTCCGTTTAGCCCGGAGTGTCTTGGACCGCTAGACGAATGAGGACAGGAAACAACGCTCTCTTTCTCCGTATGTAAAGATGTTAAGGTATTATTACCCTCCGCAGGGATAACACAATTGCCAAATATGGTCAACACAAGAAAGCCTCCGGGGCGAGATTTTTGTGAGTTTTCGTGGGGGAAATTTATTATACAATAATTTTTGCCACCCACGTATTAATTACAGCTCAAACTAGAGCTTATGTAATTAAGCTCTAGTTTGAGCTGTAATCGATGAATTAGCAAAAGTTAACTGTAGTGTACGTGGTGGCAAAATTATAGTATAATAAATTCCCCACGAAAACTCTGGAATTCTCGCGGAGGCTTTCTTGTGTTGACCATATTTGTAATATCGCAATAACATCTTACATACGGAAAAGTATTCTATCTCATCATCTAGCGATCGAACATTCGAAAGCAAACAAACTGGTCGAATCGAATAGAAGAAGCATCTCTTCTCAAATATAATAGTTCTTTAATGTCGTGGGTAACATAAATATCGTAAACTCTAATGACGGATTCTTAGGATTTGAGCCTCTGCAGCGCGTAAACTTCTGAAGAAAACTTGCACAAACCAGAATGAAATGCAAAATAAATGCCTCCACAGAAAACCTTCAACAAATAAATGCAAAATACTAATCGGTGGCTAATTTATATATATATATATTGAAGATTCGAACACTGGAACTTTATGGTTCTAGTGTATTGGGTTTCCAGTGCATCAGTCTGGCATTTAGTCATGTGACACTCATAGTCACGCGATTGAAGAATCGTAAAATCAAATTTAGATTATCCGTAAAACTGTTTTGCGCCTCCCTTGTTCTTTCACATTTCTTTATTTCTCCCTTTAGCTTGGTTTGCATGCAACCATTGCGACTGCTCCCCGCGCTGCTGTATTTACTTCCTAAAATACTTTTGTGGCAGCATCAAAGGCAGTGAGTGTTTACATTGCCGCTTCATACTCACTTCGCATTCAACCTCGGGCAATGGAGAATATAAAATTAATTGCAGTTTCAGAGCTCTACCTCCTTTGACTTCCGACAAAAACCGCGGACAAAGGGAGCGACAATAGCAGGAGCAAAGTCAGCGTGAGTGACGTGCTTATATACTCGAGCTGCCCACTTTCATGCTCACTTCCCTGCTCACTGCCAGGAAAGTGGGCTGAATGTAAACAAGGCATTACAGATATAATTACTAGCGGAAGCTATCTTCTCTTCGCGCAACTGCTATAAAGAAAACGAGCACCTATATTGCTGTGGGAACATCAATAGACAATTTTCAATAGTTTTTTCCTGTTTTCCAGGGCGTAATGCTCTGAATACGATCGTCACACTCATATCAAAATGAAAGTCCAGGAATAACCAAAATATGGATTTGAAAATTTTGACATCTAATGATAATGTACTGCAAAGGCTGTTTCTCATGAAATAAATTGTTATTTTAAATTATTCTATTCACATAAAAAAAATAAGAATCTATCTTAAATATTATTTGCTATTTAATAATAATTGATCCTCAAATTAATATTCATTAATCTTATTAATTATAAAATTTATCTTCTAATTTAGTATCTCTCTGATATAATCCTTAAACAGCCATTAAAATTGTGATACAAAAGCATAAAATTATTTTCAAATTAAAAAAAATAATTATCAAATAAACTCATCGCTATTTGAATTGAATACAGTGAAGTCAGCTCATAATAATACTGTCTATATCCATAACCTATCTATAACGGCATTTACCCTCGGTCCCGGTAGACACAGATTGTATCAGAGTTGACCCTGTCTATTCTGACAACTTTTTTTTAGGTCTCTATAGTATCCTTAAAGACAGACTTCGCAGTATAATAGTCCTCCCCTCTATTTGAATTATCTCTTAAGAAAAAGTTGTAAGAAATTCCACAGAATTCTTGAAAACATTTAACTTTTTTTTAATCTTTAGTTCTAAGACGACACGATATGTCGGGAATGACGACTTAAAACCCGAAGAGACTTAAATCGACTTAAAGGCGGAGAGACGGGAATGACGGTTTAAAGAGACTTGGGAACTTCGACACGAGCACGTGATTATGATTATCAGAATTCAGACCTAGACCAAGGAATTTAAAAATCGTAGAGATTACAGAACTAGATTTTATGCTCTATATAAATTTAAAATTGTTTAATTTAATTTTAAAGGCTTGAGGATACATGAAAATAAAATAATCGCAATATTTCTATCTACATATATATAGTAACATTATTACGTATATTTTGCACGAAGTATTATACGATTTGTATGCGTTTATTTTGAGTCTTAACCTCGTTGAGCGTTCGATATTTGCTTTTTATATTTTAACTTAATTAAATGTAAAACGACATGTACAGGTAAAAATATATTTTGCTTTTTGGCCTTGGGTATATTTTTAAATATATACTTCATTTATAACAAAATGCATTGGACTCTTTATTTTATGAACTCGTACGGACACTTAAAAAAATAAATAAGTAAGTTCATAAATGGGAATTAACGTTTCTTCTATGGAATACTTTTCGAGATCATCACAATAGTTCGTAAAAGCGCGAGTCTTTATATGTTTGATAACACCATGTCTGTAAAAGAGGCACCAGGAATGTAATTTTGGAACAGGATTCTACATTCTAAAATTACATACTAAAATCGCACTAAGAATTAACATACGCAGGAAGTTCATAAGTGGGGATGGAGGTTCCAGACTTAAAATAGGGGTTACAGACAAGAGGCGGACACAGGCTTTCATTTTGGGGGTCAAGGACAGAATTTGCAATGGTCTTGGAATAACACCCTTCATTTATCATGAAAGTTGGAATTTTTTACAGTGAAAAAATATATTTTGGGGGTCATGACCTCCCCTCCGTGTCCACCCTTGGTTACAGAGCCACAACTCCATGTATTTATGTAGATGGCTACAAAATTGCAGAGTAATGGCAGTTACGACCCACACCAACTCTGCAAACGCCAGTGGCTCTAAGGTAAGAAGTTTATGAACTTTGGTTCTAAAATTACACGCATATGTATATTAAAATTAAGTTTAATTTAGTTTTCGCAAAACATTTATTATATGGGGAAATTTATAAATTTATCACAAACGAAGTTAAAAGAAATAAACAAATTACTTGATAAAACAATTCAAAAAGGTAAACTAAAAGAAGACATTTATGAAAATAAAATCTTAAATATTACAAATATACGCAATTTAAAAATAGCATTATATATTTAAGAACGAGTAAATGCAAATAAACACATAAATGTAATTACAATAAATAAAACAAAACACAATTTTAATACAAGAGACAGATGCGAACCTAAAAAATTCCAATTTAGAAGAAACATAGGTAAAAATAATATAAATTATTGTAGAATCGCAGTTTGAAGTATAATCCCCACTGAAATTAAAGAAATAAAACTGAAAAATAAATTCAAAACTACCACAAAATTTTTTTTATTGGAGCATCAAGTAAATTAGTCGCCACGGTTGCAGATGTCTTTGGTTTTAACTTGCATCCTTTCTATACCATTATTTGTACATGATATGCCAGAATAAAATTTGATTGATTGATTGAGTTATATACATACGATGTGCACTATATTGCTGTTAGATTATATCAATTATACTTCTATTATTATTGTGTGCTTTGTTTGCCAATGTAAATTATTCATAATACAATATTAGATCGCATTCGATCTTATTTTCAGCGTTTAATATTTCATTATATTTTGAAGCCGTTTATGCTTTAAAGTAGTTATATATATATTTAATACTTATGTTTTTAGCTTATTATATATATATATTACTTATCAAAGCCAAAATCGTAGATTCACAGAAAAAATTGTATACTGCCAAAAACAAAAATCACAATAAAAAGAACAAGGTTTTTTATGTAATTGCAATTTTTTGCCCGTAGTACCATATAATATTTTTTATTTAAATGATTATGAGAATTTAACGAGAACACTTGCAAAAAAAGTATATATATAATCTCATCCTGGCAATTACCATATATAGTATATATTGATTTTTTTATCAATACCCCAAAATTTATATTATCAATTAAATTTTCACTTACCTAAATAAAATCTGATGTAATTACAATGTACACAGCATTTAATTTCTTTTTTGGTCACAACCCTTTCTCATTCTATAATTGCTGCTTAAAATCTTCCTCCATCGGTAGCTATCGGCATCTCTTAAAAATTCCGCCAGCCTTACGTGTGCGGCTGACCGTTACGATATGGGACAAGAGGATTCCCCGAGCCTCTCTAAACGGGTAGATTGCGTGACTTCACGACAGAAATGGAAGGTTATCACTGCAGATTCCAATTCGTCTTTTCTTTCTTTTTTTTTTATGTATATATATTTCTCTTCTGGAAAAATCTACATGAGTTATGTGTCGTCATTGTTTGGCAGCGACCATCGATATCTAATGTTTATGAAGGGTAAAAAAATCCGGTCGCTACAAAGACAACGCGTGCTGTCGTTGTATTGTTTATCTAATTTTTTGTTTCCCATTTTGGAAAAAATTGCCTTTTCTACATGTATAATACGCTGAATGAATTTTTATGATCTTCTTCAGAATACATACACGCTTCAGAGAATTGTTTTGGCATTGTTTTTGCAGGAATATTAGATCAATGTTGCTGGAAACCATTACATTTAAAAAGACAAGCAAAGGAAGGAAAGTTCGGAAATTCATGGAATTAGTCTGAAACTTGCGAAGCATGTTTAACATAATTACGTGCAGAGAAAAAATGCATCGACTGCTGTAATTGTTACTACCTGAATTTTATTCAATGTACCATTTGAAAACAGGGCAAGTCAAAATCGTTAGTTTTCATGCTTACCTGAGTGGTGATGCGCGATTGCGAGATGTTTTAGTAGATCGTTTCGATGGTTTAGACATCTCGAGGTCTATCGATGGTTTAAACATATCGAGATCTATCGATGGTTTAAACATCTCGAGATCTATCGATGGTTTAAACATCTCGAAATCTATCGATGGGTTTAAATGAAAAGTCTATGCATCGCGTCGCGATGGATGGTGAAAGCAGTTCTTGATTCATTGGTATATTATTGTAAGCTCAGTAAAAAAATAATTGAACTATGCACTTTTAAATGAGGATCGCAGCGTTCTAATAAAAACACAATAACAACTAACTGTGCAAACAATGTTTCTTACGTAAACGAAAACGCACAGTTTCGAATCAATTCGAAGCAGCCGAGTTATCTATATTCGTTTGACGTCACCGTTTCTTCCGGTCGAAACAATCGTAGAAATATTTCGTTTCGCTAGTATGCAACTACCTCATAAAATTAATAGTTGATCAGTCTTGTGGTAAGTCTTCATATTCAGCAATATTAGATTATATATGCATAAAAAAAATTATCGAATTTCGACTACCGTTTGTATTTGCTTATGTACTATGTGTTTTAGCCAGTGTTCGTTTCGAATGATAAAAAGTGCAACTTTATCAGCCATGTTTTTAAATATAAATACTATATCGTATACAGGAGCGGACTGGGTCTTCTCAAAGGGCGCATACCTTGGATTATCGGGGCGAGTGTCTTATGGACCCCGAGGGAGCAAATCTTATCGCCCATGAGGGCGCAACGGCCCAGTCCGCCCCTGATTGTGTACTATTTTTGGCGTGCATTTCTTATAACAACACAAAAATAATTTAAATAATTTTATAAATAAATTTGAGACTAAATACAGCTCTGCGATGTCGTATACCATACCTTACACAATTCTGAAATTTTCTACGATTCTCATATAAAATCAGCACAGAGGTAGTAAGTAGGAAAATTTTCAATATACCACATAAAATGAATTCATTCAAAAATGTTCTTGTACATTTACAACAACCACAAAAAAAAGTATGAATAAATAAAATAATTGCATGTCGTTTGGATTTCATAAAATCGGGGTGCTAATCTATAGACTCTTTAAAATGTATATAACGATTCTATAAACGCATACTATAATCCTTTTGCTTGAATGTTGAAAAATGTTGCTAGACCTAACTATCTACTCACCAAATTGACAACGATGTAATGTGCTAGGAAGCCAAGGGCAATGATTTAGGGATGTTCAGGCGCATGCGCAGTGCGGTTGGGCAGCTGACTCGTGACTGCGATTGAACATCTCGATTGTTAAGTTCAAGGACGAATGAATCGTTGACTCGATTGCCATTCTTTCGATTGTAAAAACATTTCTTAATCGCCCAGCACTATACATGAGTGCAATTTTTTTCGTAATCACCTGGTTCTTGAACCAATCGGTGTTCGACAATCGAATTGTCGTATAACAATGAATATTTTTCAATCATTCATCCGGAAAAGAGGCACCAAATGAAACGACTAACACCACACCAGCTCACAGCACGCAGCCAACTCAAAACGGTTACCCTTAGTAGAGGGAAGCTGACAGTTCTGCATAAATGGTGCTGGTTGGGGAAAAACGCGCCAAATATTCGTGCAACCCTAAGATTGCAGAACTCTCAGTTTTCCCCCACTACTCTCCAAAGACTGGCCACACTCCACGTTCCTTTTATTTAGGTGATCGTACTGGAAGAGGCGTTTCCAACAATGAACAGCCATGGGCCTCTAAAAAATATTAATTCTTTTGCTTATCTAATATTTATTGTTTGGGGTGTTGAATAAGAAAATAAATATCCCAATTAAAGGCAAGATCAAAATATATTACTTCATCTTAATACCATAAATACAATAATGTACGTAAGAACTTCGTTAAATGTGGCGCTGTGTATCAATCATAAAACTGAATATGATATTCCTACCGCAGCCATTTTCATTCTTAATGCGTTTAATAATTATTAATGCAGCGAAACTTTTTACATTATCATGTACGTCATATCACGTAAAATCGAAGAAAATGAAGTGACAGACAGACTACAAATTAGTAACGTAACATCAGGCAAAACTTAAAATTCAGCAAACGTAAAATCGAAATTATATTGTGTATTGAATGGGATAGTAATCAAGCTCGAACACAGAGGTGGGATCACAGGGGTCATGACCCTCACAAATATGTTTTTTCACTTTAAAAATTTCCAACTCTCATAATAAATGAAAGGGGTTATTTCAAGGCCATGGCAAATTCTGTCATTGACCTCCCTCAAAATGAAAATCTATGTCCGCCCCTGATAGTAATAAAAACAAAGACTATTTCCCCGTCAATGTCAAATAACCCCTCCATATATTTTTGGTCTTTAACTTTGTAGAGTTTATGAATAGACTCTGGTGATATAAGGCATTAATTACCATCAACTGATAATGAAAATTCGCTTCTGTGTGAAATGATGAGCACTAATCTTATTACAATGAGCTAGAGATAATATCAAAAGCATTTCTGATAAGCTAATGAGGAAAATTTGCTTTTACAAAGCACGCTATTAAACAACCTAACAATGAAACATATCAAGGGCATGATTTTTCTTCATATTTTAAGCCCCATAACCATAATAACGACCATGACAATATTTTCACTACTATTGGGTTGAGGCGAAATGCTATCTGCTTAATGTTTATGAATGAATCGATGATTGAAAAATTTTACGTGTTTTAAGTAGGTAAGCTGTTAATTAAAATAGAAGACAGCATTGTCTACGCTTAGAGGGCAAAGTAAAGCAGAACAACGAATTCCTTCAACCCACTACAAATGAGTTGGATCTAGAAAAATCGTTTCCTCTACTTTGTAACATATGAAGAGGGATAATCAAAAGTGCAAACCATCTGTCTCTTTCGGCTCCCATCTTCCATCCAACTGCCACAATGAAAACAACCACAAATATTGCAGTTCTGAATCACAATGGGGGATTCTTATAGCCTGAATAGGATCGTCAGACCTACGCTAAAAATAATGTTCCAAGCATAAACAAAATATATATTTGTAATTCTAACGTCGAATAAGACTGTTCTATGAATCAGAACGACGTTGTAGTGGTTTCAAATTTATTATCAACCATTCTAGTAGGATGGTCATCATCAGATGTAAAATAAAAAAATGTTCTTATTTTACATCTGATGATGACTATGCTATTGGAACGGTTGAAAACATGTTTATGTTTTAACGAATTTTAAACCACTACAACGTTGTTCTGATTCATAGTTTACTATTGGTGATGTAGTTTTTGGATTATGAACACACTGTACTAGTTGATTATAATCAATTAAAATATATATTCTTTGTGTAATATGTGTATGCTCTTTATAGAGTGCACCTTAAGATTTTTAGGTAACCGTAAAAATATATTACCATATTTAATTACATTTGTTTCATTACAACGCAAAGCAGTAGTTAGGAGCATTACAAAATTTAGAATTACATATAAATTTAAATAAAATTTAAATTTAACAATTATTTATAAAAAATTTATAGGTACGGGAAGTTTGGGTAAGTTGATGAAGCGGGTAAGATGACAAAATCGAGATTTCTCTGAAACTCTACAAACGGCAGCACTCATCAGCAAGTAAGAGATTCATAATATCCCCCAAAGCGTTCATCGTGAATTTGTGAAGAATCGGTCGCATTGTTTTGATGACACGGAGCAAAAAAAAAGCTACAAGTACGTTTTGTTATAATTTTTCACGTATTTAAAATAGGTTTTAAACCAGCATTAAAATAACATTCAAGAATAATATTGAATTGCTTTATCAGTAAGTTCAAATTCTTGGTACATCATGGTAAAATAGTTTATTTTTAATAAATTTATTGATGCTTTTATTTGAAGTCATGTGACAGAGATGACTGTCGGGTAAGATGACGACGAACATGTAGTGCGGGCAAGATGGCGAATTCGTCATCTTACTCGAAATTTAGAAAACTTTTTTTCTTTCAAAATAAGTAGGCTAACAGACAAATTATGAATACTTTTGTTCATTTCAGAGATAGTAAAACCGTGCAACGGAAAGACTGACAAAATTTGTGTGAAGATGCTATGAAAGAGGCGATGAGGCAAGTTTGAAATGGTGTTTCTGCGAATGCTACAGCCAAACAATTCGATATTCCTGAGGCAACTCTAAGATGGTACTTCTAAAAATGTCAAAAGAATGTAAGTAGGCCTACCTATATTTATTTTGTGACATCTGATTTGCTTCGTTATTGATTGCGTGAATAGGGATAATCTAATTTCTGTAATTATCATTGTTTCTCACCGAATGATTCTTAAGCAACATGTCGATTTTTTTTCCAGCCTACTTTTGTCTAAAGTAAATTTAAATTTTTTATAAACTATCTTAGATCAAGACTAAATCTTAAATTAAAACAACAATTTTCGGCACACCAACGATTTTAGAGTTCAACTGAACTCTAATATTATTTATGTTTAATTAAACATAAATAATATTAGGGTCCACACACAGTTGAACTCCAAAATCGTGGATGTGCCGAAAAATATTATATATTAATTTCATCTCCCCATGCACACACTCTGCCTGTTGAAAAGTGTTCCGTTCCTTAAATCTTAAATATTTAGATACTACATTAGTATATTTGCATTGTCGTTTAACTAAAAACTTATTCCCAGTTTTTCTCTCCCTCTCTCTCTTTCTCTCTCCTTCTCTTAGGAGCTACCAAAAAATACAGGACGATTTAAAATTACATCCTCAGATGAACAAAAACTTAAACTAGAAAAATATATATACGGGAGTTGGATAAAAGAGCCTTTGACTTCACAAAAGCAAACTTTGCAAGATTAGTCTATGACTTTGCAGAAGCACATAAAATTTCGCATGGGTTTAACAGGGCAGAAAAAGAAGCCGGCAAAGATTTTATAGTTTTCATGAAAAAGTGTAACTTTTCATTCCAAAAACTAGAGGTCACATCTGTAGCACGACTAATGGCATTTAACAAGCTAAATGTAGAAATTTTGTTCAACGTTTACAAAGACCTACGAGGGAAGCATAACTATCAGCCGCACCAAATCTACAACATGGATGAAACGGGATGTTCCAACGTTCCCACAAAAGCACCTGTCGTTTTGAGAAAGACATATACAAGAAGAGTGGTAAAAATCTTCTCTTTTGAGAGAGGAATGGAAGTGAGCGTTGCTTGCTGCGTCATAGCTACTGGCCACTTTATAGTCTCCATTTTTCATTAGAAGTAAGAATGCAGCCAGCCTACTTGAAGGTGCACCTCCACAAATTTGGATGAAACTTGGAAGTTTTATTAAACTGTTAGAGCATTTCCTTACACAGGTAAGGCCATCCGAGGCCAATCCCGTACTTTCAGTGCCATATTTCCCAATAGGCTATACAAGGCTATAGACTAGGGCTGCAAAATTTGAGGAGCAGCATCAAATTATATATATATGACAACCCAAAGGAGCATGGAGAGGTGCATGCTTGGAATAACTAGGAGAGATCGAAAAAGAAACACTTGGGTGAGAGAGCAAACTAGAGTAGAGGACATCATTGTTAAAGTAAAAGGACTGAAATGGCGATGGGCTGGGCATATTGCAAGAAGAACTGATCAACGATGGACAACAGAAATTCTGAACTGGATTCCAAGAGACCACCGAAGACCTAGAAAACGTCCTCAAACTAGATGGGTGGATGAAATAAGAAAAGAGGTTGGGGTGACGTGGAAACGAATGGCCCAGGATAGACTTGTGTGGAAAGCATTTGGAGAGACCTTCATCCAGCAGTGGATAGATAATGGTTGAATATGATGATGATGATATATATATATTTTTTTTTTTTCCCAGTATATTTTCTAAAATGAAAGCAAATATTTATTTGGTAGGGGCGGCATTTTATCTTTTGGCTGAGGGCGGCAAAAGTCCAGGTCCGTTGCTACACTCTTTATACAGGGGGGCCTCAGAAAGCTACACGGGGGGGGCTTAAAATACGGGAAATTTTGATGTATTTATTAATATATATAATAATACTAAATATATAAGAGGACTAATATATTTAACGTTAATAAATAAATTTCTTAATGTAAATTTTGCATTGAAAACTTGTAAATTTTAGTATACCTCTCTATAATTCCCCCTACCCTTATTATAAAATATACGAAGACTCAAACGTATATAAAAAACATTATATACACAAGATCTACCGTAGAAAGCTATTTTGAATACATTTTTAACGTCAAAGAACAATTTCCATTGTCATGTACAATTTCGTACAAAATAAAAAATTTAAAATAAAATTCTACAATATTTGATTTTGAGAAAAAATATTTTTCAGGGGGTTGACAATACTCCCAGGGGGTTTCAGCTCCCTATAGCCCCTGCCCTCCGAAAGCCCTATCAAACTTCCAGCCCTAGCCTAATGCAAACCTCCAAATCATATTTATGATATCACAAATTCTGAATCAAGTTCTTTGATTCACAACCGACAAAGCGACAACCCGGGGCCAACGGATTTTGTACATTGGCAAGGGCGGACGTGGCCGCCGCGTCCTCATGGGCGTTAGGACAGGCGCCCCCCGAAAATCCAAAGTATGCATCCTTTGAGAGGATCCAGTACACCCCTGTAAATTGGTTGCCTTCTTGGCGCTGGAAGTGGAAACACGTGGAATTTTTTGTATCATGTGCTCATTTCAGTGCCGGATTTACGTAGAATCTGAGTAGGCCCGGGATTAGGGCCCCGCAGAGGCCTGGTCCTAATTTAATTCTAAAGTTATTTTAATCCTAATTTTGGTCCTAAAACTTTGTTATTATTTTTATATTTATACATCCATAGTTTCATTATCATCATGCTAATTGAAAGTTCTGTGCTCTATGCAATTTATTATTTCAGCTTTTTGGCACCACTTCGTGGTTTTTTCTTTACGCCTACAAATAATAAATTCAAATAATAATACATTTCGTAAACCAATTTTTATGTTTCTATCACTGATTTTTATTTTGAGGGTGAGGGAGGAAGCTGACGGGTAGGAAGGGGCGGCAAAATGGTAAATCCGCCCATGCGTACTTCTTCCTATGGATAACTATTCATCACATGTAACATTGAAAGCTATCAACTTATATCGAAAAACCATGTATTAATCCTAGGGCTTCCACCACATACAAGCCATAAAATGCAGCCTTTGGACATTTCTATCTACGGTCCACTTAAAAGAGCTTATAGTCATACTTGTTCTGATTTTCTTGTAAGTCATCCAGGTCAGACTCTTCGTTTAAAAGATATTGCAAAATTATTCGGTGTAGCGTTCATGAAAGCAGCAACTTTGAATAATGATATCAATCGGTTCAGAGCAACTCAGCTCCTAGACCTTTGATGACATACACTTTACACCATCGAAAACAACAAACGATGCATATCTTGAAGTAATTTATACCACACCAATGCCAACATCGCTCATAGCTGGAATATAATCCGCTCCTACTGCTGATGAAGAAATGTAGAGAATATCAAGTTTGCCTTTTCTGCCTCATGTGTGACTCCACAACAGCGGAAACAAAGAAAAAAATTTCTTCTTTCCATATTACAAGTTTTCCTGTTAAAAAAGCACTACAAGATAGAAAAACAGAAAAGGAAAAAAGGAGAAACAAAGAAAAAGTGCAAAAAGTAAGGAAGATATTAATAAGCAAAGAAAATTATGCATTAAGCATAAATTCCCAATGAGCAAGAATTCGAAAACAGCTTTCCAAAAAGATCTAGATAAAACATAATCCGACTCATCAATTCACATTGATTATCAAGATAGTGAAATACTCTCTCTCTGAAATAGAGAAAGAGAGAGAATGCATTTTTTGTTCTGAGTACAGTAAAAACGAACTCTGATTTCAGTGCTCTCTCTCTGCAGAGAATGGGCACATGCCCAATACTCTAATATCAATCCAAAAGAAGCTAAGATTAAGAGTTATATATATGATTTTAGTGAGACCTGAAATACATGATAAAAAACCCTCAATTAACTTCCATTTTTGTACAACTTAATTATTCGTCATCTTACCCGCCAGTGCAAGCAAGATGACGAAACTGCGCTTCATGCAATAAAGTTTATTTGTTCATTTTTCTTGTTGTTTGAAAATAGTCTAATAATTCGTGATTAAAGCTAACCAATAGTGCCCTAAATATAGATAAAACTGCAGCTCCAGTTGCAAGCTGTAACAACTTAAACGCAAGTACTGCTTAAGTTCGTCAATTTACCCGAACTTTCCCTATATTTATAACTAAATTTATTTTAATAGAGAAAAATTAAAAATCGAGAAATCTTTTCAATTTCTTTAACTTTTTAATATTATTTCACTAAATGTGGCTATTCTATTAATTGTAATTGAAAAAAATGCTCTATATTGAGCTATTCATACCTGGATGCCGAAAATTATTGTATAATAAATTCCCCCACGATAAACTCACAAAAATCTTGCCTCGAAGGCTTTGTGTGTTGACCATTATTTGGCAATTGTGTTATCCCTGTGAAGGGTAATAATATCTTACATCCTTATATACGGAGAAAAAGAGCGCTCGCTGTTCCTGCCCTCGTTCGTCTAGCGGTCAAAACACTCCGGGCTGAACAGAGGGGACCCTGGTTCGAATCCAGGATGAGGACGGCGTCTCTTTTTCTCCTAAAACAAAAAAAAAGACCTCTAGATTAAGCTATTTATACGTGGGTACCGAAAATTACTGTATTACATATTAAAAATGATCAAAACAGTGTTCTTTCTGACAAAAAGGAGCATGTCCCAAATATGTTTAAATGTTGTATCCAGTGGCACATACCGCGAAATTGACCCACTACCACATGCCACTCATTAACTATTGTAGCGCCACATCTTATTTCGCTTCAAACCCTTTCCACCAGATTTAGTGGCAAAATTGCCTTCCTTTCTAATATAATTTTCTTCTTCTTCTTCTTTCCGACTCGATTCTTTCCGACTCGTAATTTCGACTCGATTACAAAGCTCGCTAACGTCGGAATTCCCTCTTTTAGTTTTATGTCCGCCTACTGCATTTCTTTTAATACGTGTGTACATCATGGTATTTGCATTCGCTTCTGCGATGTGTCTTACGTTTTGTTATCTTTAGAATGTAACGGTTAGAAATAAGTCGCGAAATAGTGCTCGAATATAGGTCTCCTTTCGAAACAAGTTGTGTGTTTTCCTCGTGGATATGATACCACGCAGGTAAAACGTATCGTATGAGAGCCAGGCCTGTAGCTAGAAGCTTATCACAGGGGGTCTGACTACATTTCCAGGGGGCTCAGCCCCTATACCCCCATCCTGGCTACGGCTCTGATGACAGCGAATATGAACAGGCGATGCATGATGGGTCGACACTATTTAGACATTTATAGACACTATTTTATTTTTACCATATATGCTTAGCTATTTAAATGTACGCCTGAGTTTGTGGCGATGAAATGTGTCTCATTCTACAGTTATACATGTATGCTTTCATATTTTTATGCCTCTTATTGTCTTATATTTCCCATTTTACCAAAAGTTGTTCCCTTTTCTTTCATTTTCCGAGAAAATCCCCATTTTCCCGTTTCTTGACGATACCAGCCGCAATATGGCAACTTTCCCTGCAGTTAGTTTGGCGAAGAATGACACTGTATCACTGGCGTAACTAAGAGGGTATTAAGGGGCTTATACCCTCCCCCCCCAAAAAAAAGTTAACCTTCTCAAGAAAATCAAAAATGACAGTTGAAAACTATGTGCCGAATGTTGGGTGACTGGCTATAGCCCCCACTAGAAATCTTTATCCTTCCCTAGAACTTTGGGCTATTTACGCTAATGCACCAGGTATTGCATTTTTACCCATAACTGTTACTAAAAACGTTTTTAGCTGTTGGAAGTTCTTTAGGTGCATAGCGAGGTTTGGGAAGGGTCAAAGAAAAGGAGAAAAATGGGAGTTATTTAACAAGAAAGCGAGATAATTTTTTTTTTATTCTAATGAAATGAATCGTAGAATTTTTCATTTCGTAAATTACATTTTTATGACTATTTAAATGATTAAATCTTTACTTAGGGAACTAATGGTATACTGTGACAAATTTCGCGCCTCATTCAGTGTGCCACGATAATTTTAGCACCTCGTTCGATGTGCCGCGAATTAAATGAAGATTGAAAATCGCTGTACAGTAAAGCCCCGATTATCTGAACTTCGCTTAAACTTGAGTTAACCAAAACAGCCTGTTACACTTATTTTTATTATATTATTTTTTTTAAAAGACACTCGTTCAATGTTTTCGGTAAAAACGCTCATAATTGATTTCTAATATACTCCGGTATTGAGATAAATCAATACAAATATGACAGATAGGTCACAGAGCTGTTTCTAGGTGTCTTGCCGCCCTCGGCAAGGACTGAAAAATGCCGCCCTCACCCTTTTGCTGCCGTCACTCTTTCGCCTATACCTCCCTCTCTACCACCACCAACATCCAGCGGTAGAAGGTTACGTATTGGATGCTCACGTATATTTTTGCCCACGTACGATTTGCCACGAATTTCCCACCCAAGAGGGGAGAAGCATCGCCTCCGGCGGTCCGGTGGGTAGCTTCCTAATACCCCCTTTTCCTATCCCCCTTCTCTTAGTTCAGTTCAGCTTCTTTTTTTTTCCCCCAACTTTTTGGGAGTTTTCAGATTTATTATTCAATATAACAAAAATACTAGAGAAAATTGTTTACTTATATTTTTATCATCAGTATAATGAATAAAAAACGATTATTCGGTCAAAACTTAAAAGGCGAAAATTAAACAGTCGGAGCCAATCGAAGATATTGTTCAGTATCCATGTTTTTCTTTTAAAGAAGATTTAAATCTGAAACGTAATTCGGGAAAATTTTCTGACGTTTTTGATATGAGTACTAGAAAATGATATAATTCTGCAATCTAATCAAATTTAAAAAGCTAGGGGTTTGAAGAAGATAATTAGAAAGCTATTCGTATATTAAAAACTACTGTGAATACGTCTATTCTTGTTTTAAATCCGCATGTTTATGTGGAATGACTTTTCTATATTTAAAATTAACGAAGGCAAATCAAAATTCCCCTCTTACCGATTCCCATATTGAAGATTCATTTAGATTATCCTTGTCGGCATGGATACCCTATTATAAACGCTTGGTAGCGAATACGAAGACATAGATTTTTGGTTAATAAACTTTTGATTATTAGTTATCTATTTTCTAATATACATGCATGTTTGATCCTAATGAATCTGTTTTTTTTAATGGGCCGTTCCATGTTCAGGTATGTGACATTTGTAAATCGTATTTTCCCTAGATAATTATTTCAAAGGTAATAAAACTAAATATTTAGCCGAACTTAATTTTTTTTTATTCTAAAAATTTCACTCTTGCATCTATATAAAAAATGTTGCAGACATATTTTAGAATAATTAACAATATGGTAATTAAATTTGTAACTATTACATATTCGACAATTTTTGGAAGTTCATGTTAAGTGCAATATTTTGTAAATTTATTTCTCTAAATATACAATGATTTGAAGGCTGATTTTTTTTTTTTCAGTTGAAAGAGGAACTAAAATTATGGAAAATATTTTTCTTATACACCCATACAATTAAAGCGCTGTTGACGAAAAAATTTGAGCATGCTATCATGTATGTGCCAAGGTGATCATCTATGTGACAGAGTGAAAATTGCATGTGCACTTCAAATATATTGTTGCATTTGTGTAAATGGTTAATCCCCATACAAACATTACTACTAACTATAACTGGAATAAAATTGGTTTACAAAGTACACGTGGGAAGAGAGGGCTGGAGAGCCTCCCCCCGGCCATTTAAAAATTTGGTTTGCCAGATTCTGTTATGCATTTATTTTCAAAAATTTTACAGTCACATTTTAAAATAAGGTACTTATTACTGCTTAATATTTACTAACAATTAATTTTGTAGTATTTACTGACAATTAATTTTATAATATTTCAGTATCTTGTACAGTCACTAAAATGTCTGATAGCCTTGACAAGAAAGTAATAGTTTTTATCAGCCCTTCCCCCCCCACCCATAAATATAGTGATAGGGGATATGTGCCGTATTTTTTCACTTTTCGATTGTTGTAAGATGTAGTGGGGTGTCGATTTTTTTACAGGCGGGTGGGAGGCGCACACGTTGTTCGCCTAGCACGACATATTTGCTTGCGCCGACCCTGTTTATATATAAAAATTTGAAGAGCTGTAAGGAAATTTTATCTCGACATTCATTAACTTAATAAAAGGGAATTGTGTAAAGAATGTGCTACACACCTTATTTCAGAAATTACATTGTTTACCAATAAAATGTTTTATCAAATCATGCATAATTTATTTTATATAATTTTTCTATGAAACAATACGTTTAAATTTTTCAGTTCATTTTCCAACATTTAAAACCTCCGAAAAATAAAATGTAAGTCCATTTTTATGAAAAAAAAACTATTTCATTAATTTTTATTTTTTACATCGGTAAACTTATAAGTTATATATATATATATATATGGCCTGCAAAAGGGTTGCTGGTATCTAACTGGAAGGAGACCCACACGCTGAACGTATGTGACGATGTGTGGAACCGGCCAGGCCAGTAACCTAGTGTCCTACCCCGCCTTCAAGTGGTGCAGGCTGAGCTTTCTATTTATGTGGCAAATTAATATTTGCTGCACGGATAGAAAGGCGGAAGGGGAGGGCTAATTCACCAACCCGTCTAGCCAGCGTGGTGAAATTATGGCTAATTCCTCCATTATGTTGACACACCAGAAACCATGGCCCCTAGTCTCCAGGTGCTGGAGTGCTCCTGATCAAGGCAGCGGTCAGTGTGGCATGAAAGCAGGGGGTGCTAAGAATCACTGGAATGGCCCAGGCTGCCGTTTGTTATTGACCTTGGCTACGTTTAATGGACGATCCCTTGCTTCTGAAGCAAAACTTCAGGAATTGGAAGAAGAACTTGACAAGATCAAATGGGACATTGTAGGACTCAGTGAAGTTAGAAGAAAAGGTGAAGAGTTGGTGGAACTTAAAAGTGGACATTTGTTTTATTATAGAGGAACGGAAACTGGAAGAACAAGTGGTGTTGGCTTCTTAATCAACAAAAGAATTAAAGACTGTCTTCTGGAAGTTGAAAGTACATCAGATCGAGCAGCGAGGCTCGTTGTTCAACTAACCCAGCGATACCAACTTCAAATAGTACAGGTATATGCACCAACATCAAGCCATACCGACGAAGAGGTTGAAGAATTTTATGAAGAAATCAAAGAGTTACACACCAAAGGGAAACAACATATCAAGCTCATCATGGGGGATTTCAATGCAAGAATTGGACAACAGGAACAAGGAGAGACATCGGTTGGTAAATACGGATATGGGGAAAGGAATGAACGTGGCGATCAACTCATCGAATTTGCAGAAGCTGAAAACCTTAGCATCATGAATTCATTTTTTAAGAAGAAACCGCAAAGAAAATGGACATGGAAACACCCAAATGGGGGAACTAGTGAAATTGACTATATCCTGGCAAACAAGAAATCAATTATTGAAGATTGCAGTGTACTGAACAGATTTAATACTGGAAGTGATCATCGAATGGTGAGATGTAAAGTGCACTTAAATACTAAATTAGAACGACAGAAGCTCATTAGGAAACAAGTAAGTAAGAGGGTGGATTTAAAGAAATTAAAAGAAAATACCGAGGCATTCAAGTTGGAATTAAAAAATCGCTTTTCTGCACTGGAAGGACTTATTGATGAAAGTGATATCTCAGAAGCAAATGAAAACATTGTTAAGACAATAGTTGAAACTGCTGGGGAAATTGGTGGTGTAACCTGTAAAAAGCACAATAGCAAATTATCTGAGAAGACGAAACAGCTCATGAAAAGGCGAAGAGATATGAAGGTGGACAATCGAAATACCAGTTCCAGGATTGAGTACATAGAACTTTGTAAAACTCTGCGCAAAAGCATGAAAGAAGACATAAGAAAATTCAACTGTGAGCTAGTAAGGAAGGCCATTGAAAATAACAAGAGCCTTAGGGTTGTTAAAGGAAGTTTATCTGTTGGGAAGAAACACATCATTGCATTAAAAGGAGAGGATGGCACCGTAACAAGAAATAGGGAAGAAATACTTAGAAGAGTTGAAGAATTCTACAAAAATCTATACGAAAGTAACAGTGAATTAAACGAAGACATTGAAATAGTCGAAGGAACAGCTCCTAAAATCTTAAAAGAAGAAGTTTCATTTGCAATAAAAAGCATGAAGAAAGGAAGAGCCCCTGGTGATGATGGTATTACATTAGATATCCTAAAAGAAGCTGGAGAATATGTAGAAGACATACTTGCAAAATTCTTTACCAAATGTCTTAACAGCGGTAACATACCAAACCAATGGGATTCTGCAACAGTAATTCTTTTGCATAAAAAAGGTGATAAAGAGGATTTAAAAAATTACCGACCAATTAGCTTGTTACCTGCTATTTATAAAATCTTCACAAAAGTTCTAACACATCGCCTGCAGAAAAAATTAGATGCAGCTCAACCAAGAGAACAAGCTGGATTTCGAAGTGGATTCAGTACAGT
>QLNU02014802.1:0-11094 GCA_006491805.2 Dysdera silvatica | reverse complement strand
CCAAAACTATCAAACTTGGCAAAGGGGTGAGGCAGGGAGATACCATTTCTCCAAAACTTTTTACTTCTGCTTTACAGATGATTTTTCAGCTGATAAATTGGAATAACAAGGGAATAAAAATAAATGGTGAATATTTAAATCATCTGCGGTTTGCTGATGACATTGTTATTTTTTCAACGGACCCATTAGAACTCCAAGACATGGTACAAGAGCTCTCAACTAGAAGTGAAGAAGTTGGACTCAAGATGAACCTACAAAAAACTAAGATCATGTTCAATAATTTTGTAGAGGAAACAAAAATACAAGTTGACAACACTGAGCTAGAAATTGCTGATTCATATATTTACCTTGGCCAGCTGATTTCAATGGATGGCAACATTATGAAAGAACTCAACAGACGTATTAAACTTGGCTGGAGTGCATTTGGAAGAAACAGTTTTATCCTGAAGGGGAAATTGCCTTTGTGTCTAAAAAGAAAAGTCTTCAACCAGTGTGTATTGCCAGTCCTCTCTTATGGATCAGAGACATGGAGTCTAACAGTTGGAGCAATACGAAAGTTACAGACAACGCAAAGGAGCATGGAGAGGTGCATGCTTGGAATAACTAGGAGAGATCGAAAAAGAAACACTTGGGTGAGAGAGCAAACTAGAGTAGAGGACATCATTGTTAAAGTAAAAGGGCTGAAATGGCGATGGGCTGGGCATATTGCAAGAAGAACTGATCAACGATGGACAACAGAAATTCTGAACTGGATTCCAAGAGACCACCGAAGACCTAGAAAACGTCCTCAAACTAGATGGGTGGATGAAATAAGAAAACAGGTTGGGGTGACGTGGAAGCGAATTGCTCAGGATAGACTTGTGTGGAAAGCATTTGGAGAGACCTTCATCCAGCAGTGGATAGATAATGGTTGAATATGATGATGATGATGATGATATATATATATACACACACACACACATATACCTTGCGATCTTGGCAATCTTCCTCACTTTGCTATGACCACAAGAGAGAGGTGGGGTATTGGCAACCCTATCTGCCTGAGGCAGTGGAGTCGTCCCGGGAAAGGGAGATTGATTTCGTGGCAAATCCCCACGTTTTGAGTATCGTAGGAAAATGCACCGTGGCATTATGCACGACACCCAGTAGAACAATGTAAATTTTCTGTTATACTTTTAATCATTAAACCCGTTAATTATATTTATATTTTAGGCATACATTAGTTATTTTGTAATATTAGAATATTGTGAATAGTAAAACAATTGCTACATGTTATAATCGTTTAATTTCAATATTTTATATTTTTGAAAACTGAAATATTAAAGGAGTAATATTTCAAAACACAACGTTGTATTATCAGAGCTAGAAGGCTTAAATGTATTAGAGATAGAAAAAAAACTTGTGTGCAAAATTAAACAATAAAACATAAAAAAATTTTACATTCGTCAAAGTAAAGACTTATTAAGTAATTGTCCCGTATGCTTTTGAAAACAATTATATGTTTTAATTTTTCTTCTTTTTCATTTTTTCTCCTCATTTGCTCAATTTTTTCTTTGTTTGATTTAAAATTAAATTTTTTACGCCATTTTGCCGCCCTAGGCAGTCGCCTACTCTGGCCTAATGGTAGAAACGGCCCTGATAGGACATATACAAAGATATCTATATACTTCATATAGGACAAAGATATGATTATTTCCAAGGCAGTTAATATAATTCTCATACATATAATTTGATATTTTTATCATAAGTATAGTACTTTATTAATATGTAATTAAACGTATGTTTGGATAAATATTGTAGTTAGTCCCCCCCACCCCACTGAAAATAGAATTTCCGGATGATCTGAAATTTCTCTTATCAGAAATGGGATCCGTTCTCTTTATTTGGTTAGTCGGGCTTCAACTCTATCAATATTTTAAGATTTCATAGTTTCAAACTCACCACACTTTTAATGAATCAAAATGTCAGTAAAGAACTTGGTTCAAAACTTACTTTTTTACCATCCATGTATTGTTGACATTAATATACAGCATTTAATTCTTACGAAATGGAGAAAATGTTCTGAAACTTGAGTGAAGTTATTTACTCTTTTAGTAGTGACATGTATAGTATAGTGTATAGTATATGTATAGTAATGTATATAGTACAGTGTATAGTATAGAAATGTATATAGCAGTGACATGTATAGTAGTGTATTTACCGTTTCTTTCATGGCATTAAAAATTGTTTTGTTAATTACATTAGAATGGGGGCCGAAGATAAAGAACGCTGATCTTCAACGTCAAAATAAAAAGCATATGTTATAGAAGTCAAAGTATATCTTTGGCTGATTTTCTTAAAAAATAATTATAATGCTTTAAAAAGATGTTCATGTATAAGTTTTATGTGCTTTAAGGTACAATGCAGCTGAGCTTGTGTTGCTCCAATGCTCTCATAAGAGGTATTCAGAATCATATCAATAATTCTGAAGTTTTCCTTTTTAGTTCTACTATCATTGCTGCGTTTGTTTAGTCTTTTCTTTTAATTTACATGAGCCAATTATTTAGATATATTCAAGTACATACACTCTATAACAAAAAAAAATCGACGCACCAAGAAGGAGTTGTCCGATTGCGATAAAAATTGGTGGATATGAAGAACATACATAGAAAAAGAAATGATTAAAATTTCAGAACAATTGAATGATTTATTGCAGAGTTTGACCGTTACAAAGGGAGGAAGTCAATAAGGCGTTGGTCCACCTCTGGCCTGGATGCAAGCTGTCACCCGGCGTGGCATAGACTGATAAAGATCCCGGATGGTGTCCTGCGGAATTTCTTGCCAAATTGTCTCCAACTGTCGGGCTAAATCGTCAACATTCCGGGATGGTTGCAATCGCCTTCCCATAGCGTCCCAAATGTGCTCTATGGGAGAGAGATCAGGAGACCTAGCTTGCCAAGGAAGTGTTGGGCAAGCTTGAAGACAATTCATAGCAACACGTGCCGTGTGCGGCCGGGCATTGTCTTGTTGAAACGTAAGTCCAGGGTGTCGCAAAAGGAACGGGAGGAGGAGGAGGTTTGTGCAAGGAGATTAATGGGAAAGGTGGCCGCCGAAGGGGGCAGCGCTGTATTCCCAGACAGGCTTTTGTCATATGATATGACGACCAGTGGACCGAGAAGGGACACTGGGGGGGAGGGGGCATTGCAGGGGATTGTCGATCGAAACAGGCGTACAGAGACGCACAGCTCACATGATTGTCGTCATTCAACGTCGACCGGAGACCACCCACGATCAGTCCGCCCCGAAGAGCGGCCGAAATAGATGGATGGCGCGGAAGAACACCCCGGGCCGGCCGGTATTCCTACGGGAAACCACCGGACACCGTTGAGTGGGTGAGGTGCCGCGAGCGGCAGCGAACAGGCGAAAATCATTCCCCGCAACCAGGGCGCACGAGACCAGAACAATCCGGACAGGCATCACATGCCAAAGTATCATCCACTGTTTGCGAAAGCTGGCCCCCAAGCGATCGCAGCGGACGAAGACAATGGCGAACGCCCGTCATGGACAGAAGGCCAAGCACGACCCCAGCGACGAAGTCCGAATTACGAGGGAGGGCGGAGTCCGGTCCCAGAATAGCAGAAGCAGGCATCCATCCAACTCCGCCCGGCGGCCAAAGTGAATATCCCAAGCACTCCGTCTTAAGCGAGCTGGAACCAACACCCGCCAGCAGAGACAGACATCCGCACGCCACCAGAGCTGAGACTGAACTCTAAGGAACGGTAACACAACCGATCGTAGAATGTCGTCTACGTACCGCTGTGCTGTAAGTGTGCCAGAAATGACCACCAAAGGGGTCCGGCTATCAAAGGAGATGGCACCCCAGACCATAACGCCCTGTTGTGGGCATGTGTGGCGTGCGATAGTAAGGGCAGGATCCCCACGCTGCCCTGGACGTCTCCAGACACGTCTGCGGTTGTCGTCAGGACACAGTTGGAAACGGGACTCGTCACTAAAGACTATACGTCCCCAGTCAGCGCAGTTCCAAGTTGATCGAGCCCGGCACCACTGTAATCGGACTTGACGGTGTAAAGGCGTGAGAGGTAAGCGGCGTAACGGTCGGCGCGAGCGTAAATTCCGCTCTCTCAGTCGTCTGCAGAGGGTCATGTTGGACACATGTGTGCGGGCCACACGTTGATAACGACGAATCCGGTGCTGTGACAGCTGCTCTAACAATTGCTCTGTCTTCTCGTTCCATTGTTGTGGCCCTAGGTCGACCGCTGCCGTCCCGACGCTGACATCTGCCGTTGTTGACCCACTCTTGCCAGCACCGTCCAATCGCCGCATCGCTTCGACCCACATGTCCAGCGATTCTTCGATTCGTCCAACCAGCCTCTTTCAATCCGATAGCACAACCTCTTTCAAACTCTGACATATGCTCGTAATGAGCACGAATCTTTCGGCGAGGCATTGTTACAGTCGACGTAAGATATCCGCAGTCAAAATGCAACAGAAATTTTGACCACATATTGAGAATCGCTCCTTATATATACCTGCTGAATGCGCAGTTCCGATGCGCTGGAGTTCCCGCTATTCATTCATTGGACACCAAATTGTAGTCGGTTTGCATGTTCGGTCAAAATGTCTTTGCATACGAAATTTCATTACAATCGGACAACCCCTTCTTGGTGCGTCGATTTTTTTGTTATAGAGTGCATTTTGTTAGATATTTCTCTGTGCCACACAACTCAATGGGTTCATTTTATTACTTCACCTGTTAACTAATTTTCGCGTTTTCTACTTTAAATTTGAACAGCAGTGCGTATTACTTTCCACTAATCTACCATAACGTATTAATTCCTAAATCTGGCAACATAAACGCAATTGATTACTAGGCAATTCATGGCCCAAGGACATTAAGGATTAAGTGATTCTATATAGGAGCGTAGTGGTAACCCGTTTGTTTACCATGCGAGTAATCCGGGTTCCATTCCTGATTATACCCTGCTTTTGGGTTTATTTGTTGTTGTTGTTTACTGTTCCGCAATCCAGTACCCCTTAGGCGGAAATTTGACACCCTAGGCGGCAGAAATTCGAGCTCCTCAGAAAACTGTAGGTCCCTACCCACGATTAGTCGTAGATTGGGAACATAAAATTTGTAAAATAAAGCCAGCTCGTTTGGAACACAAACAAAGATTACGCTACTCCAAACGCATTTCAGATATTCGCCATTATCCAAGAGTTTAGTTAAGTGCAAGGAAGTTCCTTTCAGCTCACAAAAACAGGGGGAAAAAAATTAACAGCCCAACTAATAATTTTAACGTGTAAAAATAGTATAAATTGCTGAACAAATGCGAAACCAAGGTATTAAAGGTTATCATTATTTTACACGAAAGGACACGGGAAATGACGAGCGGCAATAAAATTCCATCTGCAGTACTCACTCGCACTATTAAAAGATTGCGCGTGATGGAAAACTTTCTTCACGTGTTAAACTTTACAAAGATTCCGGGGACTATTACCGGAAGTCATTTTTTCCAGGAAGTGAAAATTTGGTGCAGTCGGTCGACGATTTTCCGACCTGGTTCTAAATTGTTTTAAGCGTCACTTCTATAGTAGCTCTTGTCATGGAATATCAAATAATAAAACATCTGACCCATTTTGTAAAACGGAAATTTTGAAACCAAATATGTTTCCAAGAATCCTTCTTGGATACGGGTATCAGAGTTGTAATACAAATCGTGGAACCTGAATTGATATAATTACTGTTCATTAAAGAGCTTGAAACATTGAATATACTTTTGGATAAACCAAGATCATTATTAAGAACATGACGTTTGTAAACTTAATTGAATTAGTAGTTCATTTTTATACTTTTCCTAGTGTACCAACATTTATACCGATGTTTCTTTTTTTTCCCCTTGAATAACCAGTAATTTCGCGTTCGAGATGTCGAACACTAATGAAATCCCCGATGTTGTGAATATCGAACGATGTGGAATTATCTTTCAATACCAAGATAAATTCCATTCTTTTTTTTTTTGAAAAAGGCTTTGGCAACAGTCAATCGTGAAACATGTAAACAAAAAGGAAAGAACAAAAACGTAAAAAACATGAATCGGAAGTCCTTCTTCACCAGAAAATCAAAAACTTTTAAAAATTTATTAAAATTTGATTGATAATCGACCAAATAGTCATACGCATTAAATCTGGTATTACTGAGATGCACTTAGCTATAAAACACTATTACCATTGACTATTTATAGCCAGAAAATAGCTATAAATAGCTAAAAGCTACAAAAGTTTAATAAAATGGAAGAAGATTTGTCGAAACAAATCCTGCACGAATTAAAGGAAATAAAATCCGAACTGAAAAAGAATAAAAAAGAAACCAAAGAAAAAATGGAAATATCTAAAAAGATAGAAATGATGATTATAAAATCTAATGAAATAATGAACAAACAAAATAAAACAAACGAACTTTGTATAGAAATCATCAAAGAAAACGAAATAACAAATAAAAAGATTCAAACTATAACTACTAAAATCGAATTAATGAAGGAAAAAAGTACACGATTACAAAATAAAGTAGGTAATGAAATTGATCAACAAATGAATAACATAGACACTTACAGCAGATGCAAAGATTTAATCATCGTTGACTACCCACTAAAAAAAAGAAGAAAATTGTCGACAGGAAGTAAAACAAATATTTGAATATTGATATATCAGATGAAAATATGAAAGAGGCACGCAGACTGCAAATCGATAAAACAGGAAAAAGCAACATTTTCATAAGATTCAACGACATTGATTTAAGAAATTAAATATGGATGAAAAAAGGACCCAAGATTATCAAACAGAATGGCAGAAATGAACTTAAAGGACAATATCTGCATAAACGAACATTTGACGAAAAAAAACGCTAGTATATATATTTAGATAAACTTGACGTTTCACAAAAGACAAGAACTGGAAATTTGTGTGGACTAAAAAAGGAAAGATTTTTATGAGAAAAAATAAGGAAACGGAAAAGATTGAAATTCGAGATATAAATGACCTAAATGATTTTTGAAAGGAAATAGATTAATATCATAAAGATAAGTCAATTATAGTTAATATTAAGATGAAAAGAAAGATCACGAAAACCAACAAAATTAAAAAAAAATCAAAATCGACGAAAATACTATATTTGAACGCTAATAGTTTACAAAATAAAATGGACTTACTATATAACGTCATTCAAGAATTAAAATAACCAGATATAATTGTTATAGTGGAAACGTGGAAAAACGGTGACTCTGATAACTCCATAGATAATTATAATGAATTTGAGGTTATTCAGAAAAAAACTCTAAACATGGTGGAATATCCATATGCTAAAAAAAAAATAAGGAATAATAAAAAAATAACTTTAAACTGAACAAATAGAATTGATTCATTTATTGAAAAGACCTGAACTATTATCGATAAATACAAAAATATTTACGCTATTAGTATTATATAGACCGCCATCAATGAATTTAGATAATTGTTTGGGATTATTAGAAAATAAATTAAAAAAAAATACATTCATAATAATTTACTGATACTAGGAGATTTTAATATTGATATTGATAAGAAAAATTTTTGTTCAATAAAACCGCTAAATTTAATGGAATCAAATGGTCTTAAACATAGTAAATAAACAAACTAGAATTACTAAAAATAGTGCAAGTAAAATTGACCTTGTCTTCACTAGTATAATAAATACTGAAACAATACACCCGGACTTACATATCAGTGATCACAGATTGATACTTATTGATATAAGTAAAAAAACTCAATATAAAGAAAAAGAAATAAAAATGCAGAACTTTAAAAATGAAAACATAAATATTTTTCGTAATGAATTACAAAAAATTAATTGGTAAGAATTACTAAAAAAAGAAAATTTACAAAAATCGGAAACTAAATACGATATTACGTACGATATACGATTATTTATGAATAAATTGAAAGAAATATATAATAAAAACTTCCCAATGAAAATAATAAAAAAAAATAAAAAGATAAATCGAGGATAGTTTACAAATGAAATTAAAAAGCTAATAAAAACAAAAAAATAAATTATATAAAAATTTATACGAAAAAAAAAAAATTGGAATGAATTTAGCAAAATAAGAAATTCAACAAATAAACTTATAAATAAAACAAAAAACACTTACTATCATAATATATTATCAAAATATTAAATATAACAGAAATGGAAAACAATTAATAAATTATTAGGAATAAAAAACTTAAACAAGAAACAAGCATAAAAATACTTAAAAAATGAAATATTTGGTGACCCAAGAAAAATAGCTAATGAATTTAATAAATTCAACATAAACGTATCAGAAAATTTAAATTTATCAAGTTCACTAAACAGCAAGTTCAAAAAATATCTTCAGCCAAGCTTAACAAATAGTATTTTCTAACATGAGGTTTCTGAAATCGAAATTGTAAAAGAATTAAATAAAATAAATCCAAATAAAGGGCCAGGAATCGACGACCAAGCGCCTAAAATTATTAAACAAAGTACTCAATATTTAAAAGAACCATTAACGATAGTTATAAATGATATCTTTGAAACAAGTATAATTCCTAATGAACTAAAGATTGCTGTAATTAAACCGATTTTTAAAAAAGGAAAAAAGGCAGTTATTGAAAATTACAGACCAATAGCAATTATGAGTGTGTTTTCAAAAATATTACAAAAAGTAATTCATAAAAGATTAATTGACTTTTTAAAGAACTATAAACTAATTCATATTAATCAATATGGATTCCAAAAAAAAGTCAATAGAGGATTTGTTATTAAAAATAGTAAACAACATACCACAAAAAATTGAATATAAGGAATTAATATTTGGCTTTTTTCTAGACCTCAGTAAAGCTTTTGACTTAATAAACAGAGATATTCCAAAAGATAAACTACTTAATTTAGGAATAAGAGGTAAAATGTTTAAACTTATAGAAAATTATTTTAAAGGTCGATACCAAATTGTTAAAATAGAGAATAAATCATCAGACAAAATGATTAATGTAAGAGGTTGTCCACAAGGAACTATACTAGGACCATTATTCTTTTTATTGGCAATAAATGATTTGATGTATTTAGATGATAATATACTATTAGTTGCTGATGACATAAACTGGTCCATAAGTAGATCAAATACAGAATTGCTGGCAAACATAATAAAAGTTAAATTTGATTCAACCATAATTCTATGATAACGATCTGATACTAAATGCTGAAAAAAAATGATTATATAATATTCCATGCTAATAAAAAAACATATAAAATTTAATGGAAAAACACTAGAAAGAATTAAGTCAATGAAATTTTTAAGTATTAAATTACACGAAAAACGACTATGGAATGAAATAGATGTCATAAACAAAAAAATCAGGAGAATAAATAGAGTATTAATAAGATTAAATAATAAACTAACTTTAAATGCAAAAATTGATATTTATTATTCAATAATTTATAGTGTACCACTATATGGAAATTCAACATGGGGAAAGCTAAGTAAAACAAACTTAATAAAAACAAATAATTCATTAAATGACACAATAAACAAAATAAAAATCACCATATCAATCAATTGTTCAATTTAGAGAAGAATATCAACTACTTAATATAGAAAATATACACAAATTAAAAATATCTCAATATATATACGAAAGAATAAATGAAGAAAAACACATAGACATAATAGAAATAATAAAAGAAGACCACAAATATAATACTCGTCATAAAAAAGAAATTAAAACCAAAAATATTCGAACTAATTATGGAAAAGATAATATAAATTATTACGGATTAAATATTTGGAACAACATACTAGACGAAATAAAAAATTTAACACCAATAAAACAATTTAAAAATACACTCAAAAATATTTCTTATTTAACGAAACATAAATGGCTAAAGTTTTTAGGTTGTATGTATATTAACCTATAGTTTTAGCATGTAATCCATCATGCATGTATGTGTAATCTATACACATATGTATGAAAATAAAATTCATTTGTATTGTATTTTGAATTGGAGTTCTAATAGACCAAATGTTTAATGATTTATCTGAATCAGGGGTGTGCGAAACCTGCAGCCTTAAGACCGCATGTGACCTTTGGATGAATCCAAATTTTGCAAATCAAATCCTTTCATTTTTATTAACATAATTTTGTTAATCTTAATTTTTATTTCTTTACTATATTTTTATTATTATCCTAAATGAACATATTTAAAATAGAAAAGGTAAAAGATGTATCAATGAAATAATCCTCCCAAACTGATTTTCGGGTTCCGATAATCGAAATTCTGCTATATATCCAATAAGTGATGTAGTAAATGGGAGATCAAGCCCTCATTGGATCATCGTTCCGTTTAACGACAAATGACATGATCTGCTAAAAAACTACTTGAACCCCCATCAACTTTAAATTGCTACGCCCCTATATCTCAATTGAAATTTCTTGGATGAGGCCTTCTTCGATTAATGCGGCCTTTCAACATGAAAAATCTCCCCACCCCTAATCTAAATAGTATCGATAACTACATATCATCGACAAACCACAATACCTTTATAAATTTCCAAACTTACTTGATTTACATCAGAGGTTAATGAACGCGTGTTTATAGATTTTGCCATTAAGATACCAGCGTTTACCCATAATGCAGAAGGTGACTTTCGAAATGCTGGTATCCGGCTATAGCATTCTTCTACCGTTTAACCGAACTTCTGTGCATTTAACCGCCTGCTGTACATTTTCTTTATTATTATTTTTTTAAAGTAGACATCCGTCCAATGGTTTTTGCAAACGGCCGAACATTTGTTGTTGTTTTTTTTAGTGTACTCCAGACGTAAGAAAGAAACCAAAACATAAATCTAGTAAGGAAAGTTTTGGTAGTGGTAGTCTGTTTTTATCGTTTTTTCACCCACTATGCCGGCTACAACCATGCGTACACACAGCAAAAATCGTCCTAGGGACGTCCTGAAGATATCCCGAACGTCCCCAGGGATTCCCAGGGACAATCTTTGCTATCTGGATACTGACTAGTGTGTCGTAACTTACATATTATAA
>QLNU02014800.1:0-13084 GCA_006491805.2 Dysdera silvatica | reverse complement strand
TCTGCAATTATTTTATATCTGCGCCAGAAAAGGTACAATAAATTAAATCTTATAATAAATAGTAACTAACCTCATGGGGAATTATTATTACGAATAACTGAATATTAACTAACTCTGCGTAATTAGAATTTATTCATTTGTAATTATCGGAATAAACAAAAGACATTCAAACTTACGTGTTCGAGAAACGTAATTTACGTTGTCCAAACACAATTCAAATAATTCAGGAACACGATTTTTTCAATTATCGAAAATCATGGTTCGAACATATCATGTTTAGTGCTTTGAAAAATTGAATAATATGTACATTAGATCGTTTCATTTTAATTAGAAAGCACGAAAAAGGCTTCAAATTATGACACGAAATTCGCGAAAATTTGTTCCAACTCTTTCCTTGCGGTTGTCAGATCAACATGCATTTCAATTGCCATTAATTAAGGCCGATAGGCGATGATTAAACTGCGGTTTTTGCGAAACCGTATTTTGGAAATTTTAATAAGTATGTCGTTTCGTGTGGGAATTGCTTTTCCGATATTTAAATGCTGGCTGGCATGACGTTCAAACCGGAATCAAATAATGAAAGCGCCGTTTTTGTATATCGTTCCAGTTATTGAATTATCATAATTTAAGGTCAGCTGTGATCATTTATTAATGTAGTATTTCGGTGACGCATTTCTTCAAATATGGGAGGAATTGAACTAATAAATTGTGCAGATTCATCATTAAAAAAAAATCGTTTCCAATCGCAAGGGGGTTCGTTTTTAACTAACGACTATTTCGGAGAAGCAGCTCTCATTTCTGCGGTCTCTCATGGAAAAAGAGTCATTAAAGGTAGATTCATTGTCTGCAGCATTGGCTAACGTGAGTGCCGACTGGAGATAAGAAAATCGGATATGCTGATACGCCGTATTCTCGGATGCAACTTACTATCGAAAATCTATCCAGCGACATTTTTGATTTTTTCTTTTTTTTGGGGGGGGGCATAAATCTCTCTATCCATCATTAAAATGAGTCCTTGAGCGTCTTCTAAATCCTTAGCCCCTTTAAGAAGGACCTAGGAGGCGAAAAATGATAAATTTAGGGGTGATGGATGGATGATTTTTTTGGGACAGAAAAACACGTGTATGATCGTCAATCTAAATATCGCCAAAGTTATCAGAAGTGCTCATCTTGTCGATAAAAGAATAATTAGTAGAAGCGGATGAATGTAAAAGATGAGAAGATGAAGTGATTTGTGAGATTACGAATCCTATTCGGGTTGACATACGATTAGAAACGCACGCATTTACTTGTTCAACCTTTGGCGAAGCTAAATGTTTTGGCGCCAACTTTCGAAATGGAGTTTTTATGTCCTCGCCAAAGCTACCGAACAAGCCCTTGATACCTCATAATGAATAAAATTCGATAAGTGGTGCTTAAGCTGGCATGCATGCAAATTTCTAACCCAGTGAAAAAAGGGTTTTCATTTACGATTTTTCATTATTTCATGGGTCGCGAGCGAATTGGAAACTGCAGCTTTAAATACGATATGATGTGTGCAGCAAATATTATATTTTAATAAACGTTTGTGTTTTATGTCGCAAGGACGGCAAAGGTCGGAATCCACAGTTTTTCTAGAAATCCGAACCCCTACTGTCAAGGGAACCAAACTTCGAAACCAAAAACGGACTACGTTGGGCAAAAAAGTCACTCGTTCCACAATACGAATGGAAGTCGAACCCAGATTAATGGCAGGATAAATGAATGCGTTATCACTACGTTAACATAGGGCATTGGACCTACAGTTTTCCGAGGAATCCGAACCTCTTAAGGCCTAGGGAACCTATTTCGAATGCGGTTACTTATTTTTTTAATATTTTTATGGTTTGCTCATATGAGCAACATTGAGAGCACTTAAAAATAAATAAAACGTTACCACTGTTCGAACTAAACACTCTTCGGAAGAATGATTAACGATTTTTAAGTAAATTGTTGGAACTGTTATATTGTTATAAATTTCAAAATTGTATTTTTAATCTTAAAGGAATAAGCAAGTTCCAATAGGGAGGGAACCAAACCGCTAAAGAGCGTTCTGCCAAAAATAGTAAAATGACGTTACAAAAGATGAACATACTAAACAATAATTGTACTTTTATTTATATATTATAATCGTACTAATGTAGTTATAAAGGTAAAGATAATTGTCATTTTTTAAATACCAGATTTAAATTATGTACACTTAAAAACTAACATTGCGTCTGCGACGAAAGCCCTTTATCCAAATGGTTAAATTGGAACTAACATATTTTTACTTTTATTGCAGGTGGCGATGAAGTGGATGATTTGGAGGAGGAAATCCTGGAACCTCCTGAAAAAGTGTATGTTAGAGCTGGAAGTAACATAACGCTTCCGTGTCTCGTACTATCAGGAGGAAGTCTTGATGGTCAAGTAGATACTGTTTTGATGAGCAATATCCGAACACTTGTTTGGTGGAAAGAGTACCGAAAAGTCGTTGAAATGCATGAGGACCAAATGACAATATGGGAAGCGGAACCACATGTTACATTATTGCCAGATTCTTACGCTCTTTTCTTGAGGAACGTGGTATATATGGACTCGGCAGAATATCAATGCGAAGTCAATGGCGAACGAAGATGGGAAGGCTACATAAAACTCCTGGTTCAAGGTAAGAAATCAAAACTTGTGATAAGTACGAATTTTTGTTCCCCCGAAAAAAAGGACCAGGCGCGAGCAACATTATTAAATATATCAGTCCCGGTAAAGTATAATGCAAGGACTCTGGGAAGATTAGATCAAGAACGCTTTTAGTTCCCCGAAAAGTACCTAGGAAAGTTTAAAAAGAAGAACGCTGGCAAAAAGAACGACGATAGAAAAAAAAAACCACCAACAATTTTCTAAACTTGGGGTGGCAAGTATGAGACAAGCACTTTTTTTCAATCCTGTCGAGTGGATAGTATTACACGACCCACCATTTCACGTTTAGTCTCATATTTCCGCAATTCTAGAAATACTTGAGTATTTTTCACCGCGACTAGAAGTCAGAAACCGAAGAATGTTGCCTTCTTGAAATATTTTCGCATTCAGATGGCTCATAAAATGTTTTTCTGGTTTGTCACTCGTTTGCAGGAATTTTAATGATCGTTTTTCTTTTTCACTTTAAGAAAAAACGGTGGACGAAACCCGTGAGCTGCTTTTTCTCTCATCACAAAACCTCGTAGAAATTAATGTGGGTATTTAGGAAAACTCTTGTGTTTTTCTCAGATTCAAACTGATAATAATAATTTTCTCTATAATGCTTATTATATTTTGTACTTTTCGTCCATTGTAGTAAACAGCTATGTTCAAATAACAGATACAGTAAAGAGCACTACACTACGTGTTTTGTATATATAATATTTAAAAGTTTTCTCTTTCCTAAATGTATCTGTAGATACAGCTTTATATAAATAAACAGGAAAAATATGTTGGATAAAAGCTTGGATCGAAAACTCCAAACTACGCGGATTCTTTTCAAAAGAGGCTAGTCGCTTTGTGCAGAATTTTTCTTACAAACTGATGGAAAAGTCCAGAGCGGTGTTTGATTTCTCTGTTAGATGGTATAAAAACCTTTATATATGTTTTCTCATAACGTTAAATATAATTCAAAATATTTTATAAATGAATCCGAGATTATGTACTCAATGATCCGTAACGTTAAGCTGAAGTACATCTAGTAGGTCCCGAAGAACTCGATAATGAATAATAAAAGAAATTCGGCCTCCTATTTCTTGCTAAAAGCTATTTATAAACCGCAGCATTAAGTCCTTTCCTACATATTTACATTAAAAATAATACTTTTTTTTTAATATTTATGATTATTTCTTGTAATTCAAGTTTAGTGCGAAAAGTATAAATGCATAAAAGATTATATTTCCTGACACAGACGTATTTTTTTATCGTAAAAATAGACTTCTCACATTAACAAATAAACTAATGAAATTCACACCAACCCCCCTCCCCCGTTGGAGAAAGTTTTTTTCCTTGGTTGTAATGCTTTAAAAAATGATTAATTACGTGATTTAGAATTTAAACGCGTTTTATCGAATTCCACCTTTAAAAGTTTTTATCATTTATCTTGGATAACAGGCGGTCAGTGATCTTCTATTTAGCGATTTTAAGCGTCCAAAAGAGAAAAATTTGCTCTTTATAAGCTAGACAATTTTAAGTAGTACAAATGGAGTACTGAGTTTTAGGCATGTTCACCCATTATTTATATTCAGTTACCATAAGGGAAATACTAGGCTACTACACATTTTTTGGACATTACTTTGTGTACACCCTGTATATATAACATTTAAATTCTTTAAACACTTTTATCTGTTTCTTTGATTCATCTCATTTTTTAAAAAACTGTAACCAAGTGTCAAATTCTGCAGTTCGTAATATTTTTATTACGCCTATCTAAAATTGCACTGATTCGCGCTTTAAATTTTCTCTATTAAAGAAACTTTAAACAGCTCGCTACTGTTGAGGAAGCGAGCAAATTGTCGCCAGCATCAAGCCATAAAAATTTAACGTCTTTAACTAGCCCCAGTTCTACGACGAGCTTCTAAATTAGCTGCAAATCGGTTAATGATGGTCCTAACCAAGGTCATGTGATGGAATGCCACAGTGTAAGTAAAGGAAGAAAAAAAGCTAATGAATTCTTCGACCTTCAGAGACGCCAAACTTGAACTTGATGGTACTGCGGGTAGAAGATATATATTTTACGCAATTTGGAAGCATGAACTGCTTAGCCTCTGCAAATCAGATGCCGAAATAACATGGGATAAGTCATTAACTCTAGAATTCATTACATTCGTTCCATGCAAAAAAAACCCAAAAAACTGTGGACTGGGTTGGTTACTAAGGAACAGATTACTGTTTTGCTTTCTCGTTTCCATTTCTTAGAGGGTTCAAATGGCGTATAATAATTAACTTGTAGATTTCTTCCAAAGGCGTTTAATAAGTTTGTGAACGTTGCAAGAGAGAGTTTTTGCAAAATTTATTTAAAGAGAGTTAGTTTAGGGTAAAATAAAAATGTGACTTTAAATTGTCGGTTGTAGTGGGTGAAAAGTTGGGTGGGTCGAATTTTCAAAAGTTGCTCGAATCGAAACGTAATACTGCAGAAAAGTTGCTACTCGTCGAGATAAACACAGTGAAAAAAGAAGTTTTGAAATCGGATAATATCTTCAGGTCGCGCGCATGACACCCAAAGTTTGGGAAATTAGCCATAAATTGACTTTATTAAGAAAATTTTGAAAAGTGCCTTAAATTGGTCAGATTATATGAAACTTCAGTTGCGACAGTAATTAGAAACTAGCTAACGGGAAATAATACTTTGACGGACGAAAATACCCTCAAGGGAAACCGGCAGGGCGTCGCTTTAAGACGAAAATTGACCAAAATTGTGAAAAAACAAAACAAAACTTCGTAGAAGCGTTCATGACTTCAGAAAAATAGATTAAGCAGATTGTTTGATTAATTAATTAACTGATGTGCAGATCTTCGCCCGTTTCAATTTTACATTCACTGAAAGAAAAACGACCCAGAACTCACCACGAGGTGAGGGGCGCACTTCGAGTTCCACCCACGCCCTTCCCAACCAACCAGCCATAGCTGGACATGGAAAATCACTACTCTTGTGATTTGGTTTGGTTCTCCATGAACTGGAACTTTGTTTTCAAATATTGACATTTGATAGCGAGAAAGCAAAGTTGCTCTAATGAAACCATCTCTGCTGTCACCTCCACATACTTTATTCGCTGCTTCTGTGATTAGTTTCACAGTACGTTTAACCACCCGAGTGTGACATAGAAATTTGCGTGTGTCGAAAGTTGGTATCTGCTTGGAATGAATGGGGTCTAAGATTTCCTCGGATGTTGAAGATGCTAGAAGTGGAGGACAAGTAATTTTCGTTGATGGCCAACTGATAACCCGTGTAGTCTTTTGCATTAAAATTTAAATCAGGAATAATGAAGGTACATGTGGATTTGCATTTCTCTGGCTTTTAAAATGTGTCTGAAAGCTCTCTGATATGCCGTCTTTCGTCTTTCACAATACCCAGAAGAAGTTTCCCAAGATGGGCAAAGAAGGCGTTGTTTTAGATTACTGGATCAATGATTGTTTTGAAATGATCTGGTAAGTATCTGGAAGCCTCAATACACTGAAGCACGTGCATTAGGTCTTGAAGTATTGATGGTTGGGATTTGATTGTGAACCAAAGGGGTGAGTATACTTTCAGGATGAACTTTGGGATATGAATAATATTTGAAGATGGGTTTGAGAAAGAAACGTATAGTCTAAAGACTCTATTAGCCGTTGTCAACCACCTGGTATGGTTGAGCAGTCCAGGGTTACGATTGGCAAGATATGGAGGATAAACACTTGATTGGATGGCCAGTGAAATTTCAAGTAAATATTTTTGATCTTTGCTTAGGATATCCTTGTTCACTTTTGGAAGTATGCGCTGAATTTTCAGGAATTCTGCCAATGGTAATTTTTCGCATCCTTGAAAGTGCTTTCCGATACGTTAAGAATACTATTGCAAGTTGGTTGTTTTGCCATCTAATTTTTCAATGAAGTACCTCAGTGATAACTCATTGAAGTGGAGCCTACAGATGGACCACTGCAATAGTTTTTTTGACGGAAAGTTCTATAAACGTAATGGTTCCGTTTTCTACTCAGTGTTTTTATTTGTTTCATCGCATCCAACGCCTTCTTTGTCCATCCTGTGAATCTTTTTCTGGCTATGGTGAAGGACGAAAGACAGCATGTCAGAGAGTTTGCTTTCAGACACATTTTAAAAGTCGGGTAAAAATCAGAGAAATGCAAATCCGTATGTACGTTCATGATTCCTGATTTAAATTTTAATGCAAAAGACTACGCGGGGTTGATCAGTTGATCATCAACGAAAATTACCTGTCCTAGACTTCTAGCATCTGTAACATCCGAGGAAATCTTAGACCTCATTCATTCCAAGCAGATACTAACTTTCGGCACACGCGAATTTCCATGTTACACTCAGGCGGTTAAACGTACTGTGAAACTAATCACAGAAGTAGTGAATAAAGTATGTGACAGTGACTGCAGAGAGGGTTTCATCAGAGCAACTTTGTTTTCTCGCTGTCAAATACCAATATTTGAAAACAAAGTTCCAGTTCATAGAGAACCAAACTAAATCACAAGAGTAGTGATGGTTGGTTGGGAAGGGCGTGGGTGGAACTCGAAGTGCGCCCCTCCCCACCCCCTGGTGAGTTCTGGGTCGTTTTCCTTTTTAGTGAATGTAGAATTGAAACGGGCGAAGATCTGCACATCAGTTAATTAGTTAATCAATCAGTCTGTTTCACCTATTTTTCTGAAGTAGTGAACGCTTCTACGATGTTTTTTTTTTCACGATTTTGGCCAATTTTTGTCCTAAAGCGACGCCCTGCCCGCTCCCTTTGGGGGTATTTTCGTCCATAAAAGTATTATTTCCCGTTGGGTAGTTTCTAATTACTGTCACAACTAAAGTTTCATGATAATCCGACCAATTGAAGGCACTTTTCAAAATTTTCTAAAAGAGGTCAAATCATGGCTAATTTATAAAATTTTGGAGGTCATGGGCGACCTGAAGATATTATTCAATTCCAAAACTTCTTCTGTCACTGTGTTTATCTCGACGAATAGCAACTTTTCCGTACTGTTACGTTTCGATTCGAGAAAAATTTGACCCGCCTTAGTGAGCAGGCTGTAATAGCTTTGTGTCACGCAGAGGAACAAGTATACACTGTATACATATATATGTATAGTAAAACATTAAAAAATATTTTGAAATATATTACATTTAAAAATAAAATGCATAGTAATAAAAGAAATACAATCAGTTCAGCCTAATAGCAATATAATATAAAGTATATATTTTTGTATCGTATGTATTATTTTCATGTACGTATAGTAAAATAACCATTTTTCAAATACAAATTAGTAATTTAACAATAATCTTAATAAACTTATGCATGCAATTTCAGAGCAGTCATCAGCGGCCTTCTTAAAATCCTGCTTGCGCTGCTTCCAGAGGCATGAACATTCTGCAGTAACAAAGGGGGCTGCGTGGGGGGGGCTTTGCACCCCGCCCTCGAAACTGGTTACACCAACGAGTCTGACACTGAATGTACACTTTGTCATTACAAAACATACGTTTAAAAGTGCAGAAGGCCCAAAAGCGCCAGAAAATAAGAACTAAAATAATAAAAATCGAATCTGTATGTTTTTTGAATGATTTTTTTTATGTAAAATTAATTTTGTACGTAGTTTGTGTTGTATAGCTATTATGTTACAAATTAATTGTATTTCTATTATTACCATATATTTTCTTAATCAAATATATAATATGTTTAAATATTTCAATAAATTGGCGTTTCGTACGATATGGACGAATTGGTATTTGAATAACCAAATGGCGCAGTATAGCCCAGATGCTCTTGCGCCATAAAAATCCAAACAAACAAACAAACCGAATAACCAAACAATAAAGAATGAACGTGGGAGGGGGGAATAGAATTCTGAAATACTATAAAATAATTTAAAAATTAGTATTTTATAATTACAGTGTAAATAAAATAATTGCTGAAATAGAAATATTTTAACCATCTTTTAAATCTGATGTATATATTTGAATTTCTTTTTATTTATTTTGATGTGTTTGGGAAATGAAAGACAAGCAAAGTATTATACAATGGGCGATCTAACGGTAGAACAACAATACGAAAACCGGTGACTTTATTGAAATTTAGAGAACAAATAAACAGTCTCTTATTTGGTTTTCTTGAAATTACAATAAAAAGAACTAAAATGTTTTTGTTCGTATAAGATTTGTGAATGGTTTGAAATCAGTTCATAGTTGTCGATTCTCATAAAAAAACATACAAGAAAATCTAAAAAATGTGAATACTAACAGTTGACTGAACTTCAAAGGAAGGTAAATGGAGACACATATCTGGCGCCTTAGGCTCATGTAAGATATTACTCAATAATTCGAATAAAATTCTTATGATATAACCTATAAGACAAAGAATAGAATGATAATATTAGAAAGTTAAAATCAGAAACACCGAAGACACTCCGAAGACACCTGAGAGAAAAATAAAATAAATGTGACAAGATCTTAAAATTGTAAATTTGCAAGGCATGAACTGTGCTTAGATAAATACTGGGAAGAAATATTATTCAATATTTTATTTATTACTCAATTTTTACTAATATTTTTTTTAGTAAACGACTAGTTATAAATTAATTTTATCGAATTATTACCTAACAATTCATTGATTTTCAAAAGATTGCGGCATTATATTTTATTGATATATATAGTTTACAAATTTCATTAATTCCTCACAGAAGAAAGATTGCTTTCTCGTGGCAAAATTCACAACGGGGACCGGAGTTAGAACTTTCTCGATTGACAACCGCTTTGCTTTGGGAGACAGGTGGTGTAATGGGCACTGGTTCATGAAATTGCAGTATTCACCAGAAATTTTTAAAAATATTAATGAATTAAGTCCTCACTTCAAGGAATAACAGTGACTTTCTGAAGCCAGCGACAAAGTGCAAGCATTAAAAAAACCATCAAATTTTAGGCGAAATAAATGAAAAATCAAAATCTAGACAGCTCATAAATGGTAAAAAAATTTAGATAAGAACTAGACTTCGACATATCTGGAAATATCTTAAATGAGTTACATATTCTTTTGCTAAGTTTGCTTTTATTTTCTGGAAGAAATTCACAAAAAAATAAGGAAAACATTTGAATTATAAACCTATACTCTGCTGTGTAGATAAAGATAGGCTCTCTGACATCACTGCAATATAAGTGCTTAATTAATTTGATATCAGCTTCTGTGGTAAGAGAGAATTTTTCAACTATTAAGTAACTAACAGAATTTTAGTGTCCGCTAAAACACGAATTTAAAGTTTTGTCAGATAAAATGAAAATGACACTTCTTCGCTTTACAACAGCTTATTTATGTGAATTAGTCTTCTCTGCCTATGTGACTACTAAAACAAAATATAGATATTCAATTGCTGCTGTCCAAAATTCAATCAGATATAGCTAATTTGTCCAAATCAAAACAGTCCCATTCCTCTTCTTAGAATCGAAGTTCTGGTGCTATGTGCTTCGCTGACATTTATTCCTTTTCGATGCTAAGAAACATATTTGGATTTTCAACTTATAAAAAGAGATTTTAAATATCTATATGGATAGGATATTGCAGATTTATAATACTTGGTTTGAATTCGTTCTCAAATATTTTGAGTCACTGTATTTTTTTCCGCTTATGTAGTTAAGTTGCTTATTTCTCTGAAATTAGAGGAAAGAACAATATTTCGCATGAAATAAACTTAATGTTTAATATGCCCCAATATTCATAAATAATTTCCATGGCCAATATTTCTGAAATTTAGTTTAGTACCTAGGTAGGTACTAGATGAAAATGTATCCACTCTCATGCCAAAAAGATGTATGTGTAAAATTGATGTCTTCTGAAAACGATATTTAAAATTATGTTGTTTTTTTCAATGGGAAATATATGTTTAGATTAAAGTTTAGGCTATTTAGAAACCGAAAAACGATTAATGCTTTTTTCATAAAATAAAATATTGACTAATAACTTGAAAAATATAGTTAGATAAAAGCATAGCAAACAGGCGACGATAGTACTCGGCGGCGAATTTCATTTTTAAAACGTGCTCCGAAGTGCGATGAATTTCTCACCTAAAAAGTGCTCTGCGATCTTAAAAGTTTGAAAACCATTGGTTATCAATCATATCACGTGTAAGAATTTAGTCTAAGTGTAAGGAATTCAAGCACGGGCCTTACTGTGGCGCAATAATGACGCCTTCTCCTAACGTGCAGCTAACCCGGTTTTAGTTTTCAGAGGTACCAAAATACAACACCTACCGACAAACTGCTCATTAAAATCAGGAGTTTTGTTCTCTAATCCTTAAGAGGTTCGAATTCCTCGGAAAACTGCAGATCCCAGTGAAGCATAATCTTTCACAACAACAGTTACTTCATCACTGGCTTAAGGTTTAAAACACGTAAGGATTAAAGGTGTTTTAAACCGTACGTTAGTGTCGAGATAACTATTGTGATGCAATCTCCTGATGAAACTTTGTGTGGTTTTGTTATAACCTTTCCTCTCTTTGGGCTATGAAACAAATAAAATACAAACATCTTATGGCTCTTATAAATCATGGAGCAACCATGATATCGAATAAAAATTCAGTGTACTAAGAAGAACTCTCTGAAAGATAAGTTGTATCCAATTATTTTGCTACTTCGAGTTTATGTGGACTCGTTAATACTAGTCTGTATAATCGTCAACGAATCGGGAAAGGCTTTAGTAAACGTGTTTATTTGAAAAGGAATATCTAAAATGCATTTTAAAACTCCATATTACGTATTCATCTAAATTTGTTAATAGTTAAATATATAGGGTGTAATTTATTTTCAAATTTATTCGTTAATTCCAAGTGCTGGAATGTCAACTGATATTTCGTTTGTTATGCATCGAGTTCAATTTCCGTATGACCGACTTTCTTGCGTTCGATTTCTTGATGAATTGTATAGAGATGGATTTTGCATTTGTTCTGCATAGAACAAAATAACGTAGTTGAGAGTTTATAGATTTATTCAACGACACATCAAGCTCATCATGGGGGATTTCAATGCAAGAATTGGACAACAGGAACAAGGAGAGACATCGGTTGGTAAATACGGATATGGGGAAAGGAATGAACGTGGCGATCAACTCATCGAATTTGCAGAAGCTGAAAACCTTAGCATCATGAATTCATTTTTTAAGAAGAAACCGCAAAGAAAATGGACATGGAAACACCCCAATGGAGGAACCAGCGAAATTGACTATATCCTGGCAAACAAGAAATCAATTATTGAAGATTGCAGTGTACTGAACAGATTTAATACTGGAAGTGATCATCGAATGGTGAGATGTAAAGTGCACTTAAATACTAAATTAGAACGACAGAAGCTCATTAGGAAACAAGTAAGTAAGAGGGTGGATCTAATGAAACTGAAAGTAAATACCGAGGCATTCAAGTTGGAATTAAAAAATCGCTTTTCTGCACTGGAAGGACTTATTGATGAAAGTGATATCTCAGAAGCAAATGAAAACATTGTTAAGACAATAGTTGAAACTGCTGGGGAAATTGGTGGTGTAACCTGTAAAAAGCACAATAGCAAATTATCTGAGAAGACGAAACAGCTCATGAAAAGGCGAAGAGATATGAAGGTGGACAATCAAAATACCAGTTCCAGGATCGAGTATGTAGAACTTTGCAAAACTCTGCGCAAAAGCATGAAAGAAGATATAAGAAAATTCAATTGTGAGTTAGTAAGGAAGGCCATTGAAAGCAACAAGAGCCTTAGGGTTGTTAAAGGGAGTTTGTCTATTGGGAAGAAACACATCATTGCATTAAAAGGAGAGGATGGCACCGTAACAAGAAATAGGGAAGAAATACTTAGAAGAGTTGAAGAATTCTACAAAAATCTATACGAAAGTAACAGTGGATTAAACGAAGACATTGAAATAGTCGAAGGAACAGCTCCTAAAATCTTAAAAGAAGAAGTTTCATTTGCAATAAAAAATATGAAGAAAGGAAGAGCCCCTGGTGATGATGGTATTACATTAGATATCCTAAAAGAAGCTGGAGAATATGTAGAAGACATACTTGCAAAATTCTTTACCAAATGTCTTAACAGCGGTAACATACCAAACCAATGGGATTCTGCAACAGTAATTCTTTTGCATAAAAAAGGTGATAAAGAGGATTTGAAAAATTACCGACCAATTAGCTTGTTACCTGCTATTTATAAAATCTTCACAAAAGTGCTAACACATCGCCTGCAGAAAAAATTAGATGCAGCTCAACCAAGAGAACAAGCTGGATTTCGAAGTGGATTCAGTACAGTGGACCATATTCAAGTATTAAGAGAATTAATTGAAAGAACACATGAATATGAACTTCCATTGTGTGTTGCATTTATTGACTATGAGAAGGCCTTTGA
>QLNU02014799.1:0-19221 GCA_006491805.2 Dysdera silvatica | reverse complement strand
CATCTAAGAAAACGCCTTCTATTCTGGGCGTAGGTAGTAACCACGGAAAAAATTGTGAAATGGCATCACTCTTGAATTCTGATTGTACAAAAGAAAAATATGACCATTATTTAGGTGTGGATAGAGGGAGAGAGGCGTCGTTCTCTGATTTCACAAAGCATTTAAATTCAGATCAATAATGATTAGATATAATAATAATAAATAATTATTGTAATAATTGAATACTTGTAATGAGTTGTATTCCATTTATAATGTGACTTGAAGTTTACTTGTAATTTGACTTGTAGTGTTCACCTGTATAATCCATTCGCGGAAAATTGGCGGCCAGGTCCCGTTGGAATTGAAGGGAGCTGACGTTACAGGCAGGTCGTTTCATTGCAGTAGACGGTAGAGCGTTTTTTTCGTTTTTCGCGCTCGAAAAACGAGTTATGAAAACCAATTTTCCGCGAACGGACTATAATGCGGCTTGTATTTCGTAATGTGAATTGTAGTTTACTTGTAGCATTCATTTGTAATGTGACTGGTAATTCACTTATAATTGAGTATTTGTAATAGAGTGTGTTTCTTTCAACCAAGTAATTTATGTACAGAATGTTCGAAGAGACAAAAGCGATATTATTTGTTTCAATTGTCATTCATATTCAAATATTGGAACAGTCTTTCTGTTTTTTAATGATCACTAGGTTTTTCTGAATTGCAATATTGTTTTAAATACATTAATATTGCAATATAAACGCTCTCTGAACTGGTTTAAAACCCACTTGGCCATGGGTGTAACTTTTCAGAATTAAATAACTGAATAAACTCTTTAGATTTGATTATTTCTTTTTGCTAATAAGTGTTTAATAGATGGTTTGAACTACATATGAAATCTCTCTCTGCAAATGCTAGCTATATGCAGCTTAATTGACTAAATTTTAGTTACAATTAATGTAAAAATTGATTTTTAATTTCTTTCCGTTTGTTCAGATTATAGCTTTACTGGATTTCTTTAGACCCTTAGCAAACACGTTGTATTATCTTAACCTATTCAGCTGTGACATTACGTAAAAACATCATGCTATTTTTGGTAAAAAAAAATATTCTAAAATTGGATCCTTAAAGGGTCGTTAGCGGCGGAGAATATACCGGAAATATGTAATTCCTTAATACACTTAATCACATGGAAGCATGTTATAGAATAACGTTTAACTCAACAGGCCTAGTGTATCTAAAATTAACCAATATACATACCTTGCTGTGAACTGTAAATCAGGATAGGTTGGAACTGGGAAGTTTTGACGACGCACGCAGGGAATTCTATTACTAAGCGCATATTAACTCCATTTAAGTTACATCCGTTATATATTCAAGCATTTCCATGTCACCAAGCTTGTTCTCTATTGCGAATTAATGTAGTCAGGAGTTCAGTATTAATGAACCTTGCGGCTAATTTACATTAATTGGCCACAAAATAAACTTGGCACCATATAAATTTATAATAAATTTAAAATACTATTTCCATATAAATTATTATTTTTTTAAATCAGTTTCTTTGTTAGAAATACCCCGCGTTAAAACCACTTCGTTTCTCACGACTCGTCGGCGCCTTTCCAATTAAGTTTTATTGCCTTGTACTACCTCGGGGCAAGAACACCGTACGTCACAGTGACTCAGAGGTTTTTAACCAATCGCCTTCTGCCTACAACCTGATTGCCCCCCCAAAAATATATCTGTTCTCAAGTTTTCGAGACAGTTCTGCTACTAGACTCCAAACGACTCAGACGTATTCCTGTCCGCTGCTTAGCGTCGCAAGCTCTAATATATATGTAATCGCTGCTATATTACGAAGTTATCCTGTTCCAATAAAGATGTTGAATATTGTACTTCGTCTCATCATAATCTACCGATTAGCCATTTATAGCATATCTTCTACGGTTATGATTACGTCGGACGAGATCTACGATTACGTCAGTCATCTGTGGAGACTTGTAAAACAGAATCGGTAGTAGGTTATCTGGTTACCAATATTCCAATGGTCATCGCCGTTTTACCGGTAACCTATAACTTCAACCTCATCTGCAGATCAAAGAAGCACAACGGTCTCAAATAGCCATCCAAATTTGATATCAAATTGTTTCAGTAGTTCATGTAAGACAAGGAATTATATAGATATATTAAATACATATTATAGAAATCGTTACTCAGGAACTTGTAAGACGTGATTCATCAGCCATCGTCCTTGTTGACGCCGTAGACTTCTAAAACAGGTAGAGGTAGAAACGTGGATGCCATATTACTGACCCCGAGCAGGGGAAATGGTGAGAAAATAGAAAGAAGAAGAATTAAATTTTATTTCATTTGTTTAAATAAAAATTATATATTATAACTAAAAATAACTGAAAGGTAAAATTAAATATCCGCCTTCTCGATATTAAGTTCTTTAATGAATCTGGGCTTCTTTAATGATCACCACCGACTTCTCTTTATACGAAGTTTTCATTCCTCACTCACTTACTCCTATTTTTTCTGGTTTTTCCATTTTCCATCCAGCTATCTTTTTCTAGGGTGTCTCACTTTTCTTCTTTCCAGATTGGTACCCATAATATTTTGAACTATTTAAACTTCTTCCATATTTTTACATGATTAAGTCATTTGGGTCTTCTATTATTTCTGTCACAAGTCTGGATCAGTAGCCAGCCGCTTATTTATTGGAGCAGGCTACATGAAACCACACACACACACAGAGAGAGATTCTTGCTATTTACCAAAGATCTACTTCCATGTTTATGTATACTAAAAAATGCACTCATTTTCAATATATATTTGGATTATTACAAAAATATTGAAAGTTTTATACTTATAATTTTATGATAATGTTCCTCATTTTTAAAAACTGCAAAATTATTGACTCAGAAATAACGAAGTATGTTGTAAAAATGTGAAGAGATAGTTGTCGCAAGTGACCAAAAAATCGAAATCGTAATAAACAGGTGGTCGACCGTTGCTTTAGACCAGAGATGACAACCTGAGAAAGTAGTCATCCGTAAAAAGTCAAGAATTTTCAGTAGTTTTATGTAAAAAAGTCAAGAATTTTCAGTAGTTTTCAGTAAAATCACTCACTTTTATTCCCTGTAATTTTTCTTTATAACTAAAGCATCTGCATTGTTATAGAGCAATATATGTACCTCCCCACCCCTTGAAGCAACATCCAAGTATTCCTAATAATGTGACTCAGCTCTGTATGTTTATGTACTTGTAACAGTGATTATACTCTCACCAATACCATTCGTATAAACTTCGTAGTAGGGGAAATGACTTTTTGCATCAGTTTCGTAGCAAGAAAAATGGCTTTCGGTATAGGTTTTGTAGGAAAAAAGAAACTTTTGCATTAGTTTTGTAGAAGGTAAACCAAACAGTTCTAGTTTGTACCTGTGTCTATTTTGTAAAATTTGTTTCCACATGAGTTTTGTAGTATGTAAAAAATACTTCAATCAAATGAATGTGCATGATAAAAATGAAAAGTAAAATATTTCATTGAAAAAGCAAAACTTTGTAAATATTAAGCTGTTTGTTTTTCTGTAATTTTGAAACCTCTTTCCTATTCTTGGAAAGCTAAAATTGTTAAAACTCTCAAATTAGCTTCCGTGAAAAAAACTTCCCCACTTTCAACTGCAGACGTATTATTTCTTTGGATGGAAATTTATAGATGCAAAGTATGAGTAATGACCGCTATGTTCGTAATCAGCCAGTAGATATTGTATCAGGGTGAAATTCCTCTATTTTAATGGAAAAGTACTAAAAGATTTCCAGCAGTCGTCAATTACAGCACATTTAAAAAATTCACAATTGTGCCGGTACGCGGTGCATCAAGGACGAAATCGCGCATCGGAGAAAAATCACCACTCTTTAATTAACGTTAAAATCGTTTTTAAAGTTCTTTTTTTCTATTTTAAGTTCTGAAAACAGATATTAGGTAGCTTTTTTTTTCACGGAATATAATCATAAATTGCGTAAATGAATTAAATACGCATATCGAATATGTACATTTAGTACTGAATTAATTTACAAGCCTCTGCGTGTGTAGATAACGAAGGCAGAAGTGGGGAAATATTCCGAAATATATGTCTTAAAATCTTGGCGAAAATAAAGCGCTATTTTTTAAAGTATCGTGAGGTAATTTTCTGAAATTTTAATAAACTGTTGTGAGTAAAAAGTTATTCAAAACTTGGTAAAATTTCGGGTCGAAGTAAAAATTTAAAAACTTCCGATACTTCGTAAAACGGCAATGCCTTACTACAAATACCGCGACACATTTGCCAATAAATTTTGTCTGCCGATTTTTTTTTTTTTTTTGATGTTTCACAAATCACGGCTGCGTTTCAGTTCCTTGTTTTATCCAAATTCAAAGAAATTTTCACACACAAAGCTAGATGTAAAAATAACAAAGAAACAAGAGGACAAGTAGGAAGTGTTGCGTCCTAACGCTAAAACTAACACCTAACTAAACACGAGACATCTGCAAAGTGCGTTATTTTATAAACCAAAAACCATAAAAAATATGAATTTTTGAGGGGCCGTAGCCGGCAGAAAAAATTGCACGTGAGGATCTTGAATGAGGTTTTCCGTAGTTTTTTTTGTATCGATCGTAAAACCATACGTGGAGTTAAAATCCGTACAAACTACGGAAAATCCGTAAAAGTTGGCATCTCTGGCTTTAGACTAGTATGGAGATGATATATTTTAATAACTTTACTAATACTCTACTCACTGTTTTCATCAACTGCCCCCTGTATTTTCCAATGGCCTTTTTTCTTTCTTCATAATATTTAAATAACGATCAAAATAATTTTATTACTTTTAATTTTATTAAATATTAGCAGTTCAACCGTCTTTATGAGCAGGACAATGAAAGTACTAAATGATGTTGATATAGAAAACATATTTTTTTTAATATTGTGGTATAAAAATCAAATTTCAACACATTATCCAATACCCAAAACGAACTAGTGTTTTAAAATTTCGTAAATCTTGCTTGCTAGCTCTCTGACAGATTGAAGCTTTTTGACAATAAAAATGCAAAGATTTAATTTTGAATTCATGAAATAAAATTCTCTTGCTTGCTGACTCCCGCTCGATTCTGGTAAATGCTATATTGCCATGCGTAGGAAAGATAATGAAATTTTTTGTACTGATGTTTCCACAAAAATGAAAAAAGCAGTCTTTTCATATTTCAAAACGTAGAATTTATGTCGAAATATGACATTTCAGCATAGAGCAGTGTGATACGTGGGAAAACTTCCAATTCGGACGGCGAATTTTAGTTCATCGTCGCAATATGATCCATGGCAGTAAAGTGTTAGGACATACATATCGCTTTGTTTCAAAAGTATACAGAACGGGGATATTTTTGCGTTTCAATTTTAGATTCGTTGTGGAGATTACAAAAGAAGAAGGAATTAAAAAGCAATGCTCTAAATATATATTATCATCATCTGGTTCTGAATATTTTCAATAAAAATGCAACGTTTCTCAGTTCTGTATTTCAGTCTGGCATATGAAGTCTATGGCTGTGTCCTCAAGAGTGCATTTTGCAAGTATTTTCTTCGAATTATGTTTTCCAAATACTCAATAAAAACGATTGTCACCCGACGAAAGATTGAAATTTAGTACCCCAGTTAACTTGTTCTCTTGGAGCTAGGTATGAATATTATACTTCTTGCACACAATTTTGATTTTAAAACAAATCAGATGCAGGATTTCAACGCCCTTAAAAACTATCCCTCAATAACGGAGACATGCGCGTTTTGTCCACTTTTTCACTCAACAGCTTCAAAAATACCACAAATACAGCATCATCGTAATGCTATGAATTATTATGTGGACCTATATTCAGCAGTCAAGTTCATAAAACAACTATTTTTGCTTGAAGTATTTTATTTGTATTTTCACGCTTAGAGTGCTGTGTTGAGAACTAGGGGTTTCCGAGAAATCCGAACCTCTTATTTCAGTTGATGAAGACCCAACTTCAGCAAATAAATACCAAAAATATGAACGTTTCAAAATTTAGCAAAGATGCGTATTATTGAACATGTTAAATGTCCTGAAGGATCAGAAGTGAGCTTTCGCCACCAAGTGCGAAAATGCACTATTTATACGATTTTCTTGCGAATGTTTCATGAACAAATTATTTTATGGGGAAAATAGTTGCTACTAATTCAAAGAGTATAAAATTCTCTACAAAACCGGTTTTATTAATTTTTTATAACTCTAATATTTTTTAAGTAAACTGCCAATGAATATTTTTGCAAAATAGGCAATACAACTCTCTCCTTCACCCCATGCATCCGACCCATCATTATGTCTTACTCACCATATTCCCGGCTCCTACCTTCTTTCTTTTTATTTCCCTCTTTCACCCCCATCCGTGAAAAATCACTACCTGGCATTTGTTTTTCGAACCTTCTTAGTAAGGCTAAATTTAGTAGCGCAAATTGTGTTGAAGTTGTTTGGAAGGGAACAGTATTGCTTTTACCTTTTCACGATTTCACAGGGCTCGTCTTTTGTTATACAGTCTTTACATTCAGCAATTGACGAATCTCCATTTCTCTAACCATTTCGCATACATGCATAAAATGTTTTATCCTTTTGGCAGTGGTATTTTTTCTGCAATTATGGGTTTTAAACAGGCGCGGTTTTGGAATTTTTTTATGGGTGGGCCTTCATTGGGGTAACTGGGTAAGAGAGGTTCTTCCCAGTGGCATGCCATAAGGGGAAGCTGTCCGCAGTGGGTGCCACGGAAGAGGGGAGCGTCATTTTCGTACATCAGCTTTAACGAATATAAATCAAATCCTCCATTAACGGACACCTCTGAAGTACAAAAACCTCCGAATAAAGAACCTATCTCTGGGACGATATAAAACGACTCCCATAGAAAACGTATGTTATTTTAACATCTGTAATAGTTTTTGGTATTTATTTTACATAAACAAGTACTTAAATACATATTTGAATTACACCATATGTCTCATGGTTATACTCCGAATTGTATTATAAAATACCCAATTAAAAAAAGTAACACGCTTCAGAATCAACTTGTGTTTTTATATTTTAGCACAGCTAATTCGGCTCTGAAGTGATGAAAAAATGGATACAGTAGTGGACAAAATTGTGGAAACCTTTTGGAAAAAGTTTATTTTAGAGGTTTGATGGCTAATAACACCACTTTTTTTTGTACCAATACTATAAAATTATATATCATTAGAAAGGTAATTTAATAAAGATTGTAATGCAATAACATTTGTTCAATTATCTGTATTCTATCAAAAGTTATAGCCAAATAACCAGAAAAAAGAAGCACAGCTTGCTTACATTTATATGAAGTAGCTTTCCTTCATTTGAATGTGGCCAATGAGCATGAGTGTTTACAGAGCCAATCAGGTGTCATCTTGTTTTGGCAATGAGCCAATCATGTTTTCTCTTGTTTTGGCAATGAGCCAACAGGTTACAGGACATTTATCAGTGTGTTCTGTAATTGCTATCAAGTTGGTTGGGTTTTTTTTGTGCTCTTTGATTTAGTGTGCTTGTAAAACGTAATAAAATTAAAGAAATGGCGCAAAGAGTTGACTGGTCACCTAGGAAGCGATGTAAAATAGTAATATTAAGTGAACAAGGCTACAGTTATGAAGAAATTAGAAGAAATATTGGGGGAAACTTAACTAAAGGTGGCATTTCTAAATTTTTGAAGAAGTATAAGGAGACTCAGTCATTACAAAACCAGACTGGTAAAGGCAGAAAAAGGTGCACAACAGCAAGTGATGATAGAAGAATTAAAAGACAGTGCCTAGGTGACAGGAAAAAATCATCTCTGTGTATACAAGGTGAAATGGCGCAATGCAATGTGAAGTTAAGTGCAAGGACTGTTCGGCGCAGACTGCATGAATGTGGTCTAAATGCAAGAATTCCACGAAAAAAGCCATTTTTGTCTGTCAAACAGAGGTTGAAAAGATTAAACTGGGCTAAAACCCATGTTAACTGGACAACGGAACAATGGGACAGTGTAATTGGGAGTGATGAGACCAAAATCTCACTGTTTGGTAGTGATGGCGTAAAATACGCATGGAGAAGAATTGGAGAAGATTTCCATCCTGAGTGCATTACACCTACCGTGAAACACCCAGTTAGTGTTATGATTTGGGGTTGTATAACATCAAGAGGTGTGGGCAGAATTTGCATGATCAATGGGAATATAAATGCCCAAAGATACATAAATGAAATACTTGAGCCCAAGCTGCAGCCTTCTGCATGTGATCTTTTCCAAGATAATGAAGCATTTATATTTCAACAGGATTCAGCTCCATGTCATGTTGCTCGTGTGTGCAAAAAATGGTTTCAAGATCATCATATTCAACTGCTGGAATGGCCTGGAAATAGCCCAGACCTTAACCCCATCGAAAATCTATGGAGCCGGCTAAAGAAGCTTGTTAGTCGGAAGCAACCCAGCAATAAAACACAATTAACAGAAGCAATAATTCAATCTTGGTTTCATATTATAACAGCTGCAGAACTAAAGAACTTGGTTCACTCCATGGGAAAGCGTTGTAAGGCCGTAATTAAGGCTAAAGGTTACCCAACTAAGTATTAACTGGTATGGTGAACATTTTTGTATATCTCATTTTTTCTATGTATATCACCTTTCTTCTTTATGAATGCTGTTCTATTAAAATACGATTCATAAATGTTATTGCATTACAATCTTGATTAAATTACCTTTCCAATGATATATAATTTTATAGTATTGGTACAAAAAAAAGTGGTGTTATTAGCCATCAAACCTCTAAAATAATCTTTTTTCAAAGGGTTTCCACAATTTTGTCCACTACTGTATTTACAATTAATACTTTCTCATATTTCTTCGCAATTTTATTTATCCTTTTTCTTCAATCTCCACTATCCTATTATCTTTCTATTCTCTACTATTTATTATCCTCTTTATCTCTATTTTCGCTATTTCTTTCAACATATTTCTTCATTTACTAAATATTTACAATGAAAACTGAAGTCGTCGTCCTTTTCGAGATGTAATTTTTCAATTACTGTGTCAAGATTAATCATGAGGGTATTGTCGAGTTCATCCTCTATGGATATAACGGCTAAGTTATGAAGGCGTTTCCCAGCCATGTTTGCTCGTAGGTGTGTTTTAATACGCTTCATGGTGGAAAAACTCCGTTCATCTGAGGCTGAAATAACGAAATATTACATATAACTCTTCCATTGGTTTACAGAGGTAGATGTTTAATTGTATTCTGCATATATTAACCCAAGCATTCGCACGGTCTATGTGAATATTTATGTTCATGTCTGTATCTTTGTAGCTCATTTCTTCATTATAGAAAGAAATAAGTTTAAAAATGGATTTACGTCAATAAAAATAGGACATTTATCAATAAATTGTACATCATATAGTTTGAGTAATCATGATAAGCGGAAAAAATGAGTTGGGTAAAATAACCAATAGAAAAATAGTTATGGAAACAGAAGTATGAGAAAGGTCTTTAATTTCCTAATTGAGGAAATGCATGATTATTAAATGAAATTTCTTAATAAATAGCTATAGAAATTAGTTGGTACATCAAAATAAATCATCCTTATCAAACCCACTCGATTTGCATATTGCTATCATGAAAATATAACTACACAAATCAGTAAGATTTGATACAGAAATGTACATGGAATTTAGTAGACGTGGCTTCAATAGCATCCGAGATAAATAATAGGAAGCTGCGGCACCCCTCGATAAACCACTAATAAGCTGCCATCTTAAAGGTACTCATGTCAAGGTACTCTGTCAATGAAATTCGTTAAATGTGGCTTCAATAGCTGCCGAGATAAATAATGGGAGGTTGCGGTCCTTCTCGATACACCTTTGGTATGTTGTCATGTATAAAGGCACTCATGTGTACTATCTGTCTATAAAATTTGTAAATGTGACTTTAGTAGCATCCGAGATAAAGGCACCCCTCTATACGCCCCTGATGCTAATCGTTTTAAGGGGGTGAGCTGTGAGCATTGCAGTTATTTCAATTGCAATTAAAATTATGAAATTTGTGGAAGTCCCCTTTTTCTGTGATAGGCCCTTCTTTACGCTGTCATTTTTTTCCATTGGCCCTTTTTTCCAGGCCATTTTTCCGTGCCCTTCTTTTCATAGGCCCCTTTTTCCTAGATTCGTTTCCAGTCTGAGCATCCTTTATTTGCTAATAGTACATGTTTTTTTTTTGTTTTTTGGTAATTCTATAAAATATTGCTTCGTTCTTAACAGAGTACTCAATCCATGCTTGCTTTTCATACCAAGTGCTGTGAAATGATTTATACTTTTCTCATATTTGTCTGAGGGAAAAGTCAAGTTTGGCTGTGTTGGCCCTTTATTACAATTTTCATTTAAACCCATAGTTATTTTTTCAACTTAGTTCAGCTTGTATTTGCGTTAAGATGAAATCTGGTAGCACTTGATAGTGTATATGCTTATGTATATAATTTTCATTGTAAACGAAGTACCTGAGTCAACCAATCTTTTATATTCATGTACTTTTGTATTTTATTTTTTAATTAACGTGAAGAACCGGATTTTCAGGATTTTTAAAAATCCTTCATTGGCTTCTTTCCCGTAAGAACAAGGTATATTTTGTTTAATTGACTTTTCATATTTCTTAATATATTTTTTATGTTTTGTTCTTTGGTCTTACAGATAAATAAAATTTCACTCACTGTTGATTATTACCAGTTTCTCACCTTAAAAATATATTTCCTACATTTCTTACCTCTTCAAATTAATTAAAATTAAAACAAACTACTTAAATTAATATAGCTTACACAAAACTTTCAGTGTAAAAAAAATTAATTAAACATTTTGCTCGATTCTCAGATGCAATGATGCATATTTAATGAAGGTATGACGGTTACGCCATGCATTAAGTGAGAAGCAAATTTACTAAACTTTTAGCTTGAAAATAATAACTTCATTCTAATTATTGAATACTTCTATTCAAGGACTGTATTCTACGGTCCCAACAAATCCTTCGTAGAATTACACATAATCCAACTAACGGTTGTTTTTTTCGTTTGACGACGTCTTTCCTCCGTTCCTTGCAAGTCGTTAGTGGAAGAGATTACTGTAATTAAGCTAGTGGATCTTCAAAAGTAGAGTTTATCGTTTGAAAAATACGAGTTCAAACCCCACAAGTTGCAATCTTCTGACATTCTAGCACTCCGTGTTCTAGAATTTGATTCCCAAATGCAATACGTGTTCTGATTCCTTAAATAGTATTAGCGCAGAATTGTCTTAGCTGCCTTTGAGTCAGAGAACACGAACAAAACAAAAGTGAAACACACAATTTAGGCATTTGTGGGCAGAGACTGGACAATTCATAATTTGAATCCTCTTCTGTAGAGCAATAACTTTTCGATATATTTAGCGCAAAGTCGTACATCACCTCTGCGGACTGGCATTTTGGACCAAGTACGCATTAATCCCTACAGAGCTACAAATCTCATATAAATTTAAATATGGCTCCACAGTTCTACAGGTAACTTCGTCTACAACTGGGTTAATATTTCTGCAGGGAATCGAATGAAAGTCTCTTAAGAAGAAATCGTAGTTAATTACGTTGTTGCGCTTGGAAGTACTTGCGCCTTTGCAGTCTTGGTACGAGCTCACTCTTAAATGCTGCTGTATATAAAATAGCAGTCAAGTTTCTGTTTTACCCCTAATTTTAATATATCTTTCTTATCTTAAAGCTATCTATTTTCAACATATTTTAAACCGCTTTCAAAAATGCTGCTTTTGTCGTAAAAATTAAATTTCCAGTAGGGTAGGTGTGTATCTCAAAACCAATTAAACGTCCATATTGAGTACCAACATGAATCCACTTCTGTATAAAACAATTTTTTGGGTGTGTTTTATGAAAAGTGTGTAACTTTAGTGATCCGCTAGGTACTCCTCTTTCCGTTTGACTGATTAGTTACCAAATTCCTATTCTTTGGATAAGGTTGCCTTCTTTTCTCAAAATGCCCTTCACCTTACAGCTCTTTTTTCCTTGATGCTCTCTTCCACAGTGGCTAACCTTAATTTTTACCTCCATACTTTTCTAGTCCCTAAAGTTGTCTCAAGAGACGGTCCTTAGCTTGTTTATTTATGCCAAGTGAAGTGTTTCCTTTTAAAATTTAAAGAACATTAACCTTATTCGCTTTCTGTTATTACTTTCTATCATAAGTTGTTGATTTATGTGATTGTTGTTGATTTTACTATGGTTTTGCAAGCCAAACGGCAAAGCCTGACGTTAGGAAATTTATACTCAACAATGTAATTATTGCGATGTAATGAAAAGGCTAAATTTAATGAAATTTTTTATCAGTAGTGTTGTTTTAATGAAACAGGAAACATGGTTCAGCAATACAAAAGCCATATCAGTAGAATGCATTATTTCGCTAGAAAAATTAAAGAACCATGAAGTACAATTTCATTACCATTCAAGCCAAGCATAAAAGAAAGAGGAAAATAATACAGCAGGAAATTTATTTTCCTGTTTAAAAACAAAGCAAATTTGATTTATTCATATCTTGATAATTAGGTTCAATACAGAAATTAGCATTGTATATTTTATACCAATATCTATTCATATTAATCAAATAGAAAACTTTTAAATATTTCCCATGAGGCATGACTTTAAACTTTTGCAAACCAAACAATTTGCATGTACTTTCCAAATTAGAAATAATTTAAATATAACGCACTGTTACGAATTAAATTTTTTATGAAATTTTTAATTACTATCCTCAAAAATAATCTACAACGTTACCTCTATAATTATGAATTAAAAGTCAACATTAGCTAGTACAGTGGCTCCCAACCTTCTTCATGCCTCCACCTACTTTTATAATAGCCAAATAATCCGCGACCCCCTTTTTTAGTAACCAAAATATTTGCGACCACCTTCTGTCCGCCATCGTCACATTTGCATCATAAAAGCATTTTTAACAGAGTAAAAGAAACATGATAATTATAAACTTATGAGTATGTAATTATGGCCTGCAAAAGGGTTGCTGGTATCTAACTGGAAGGAGACCCACACGCTGAACGTATGTGACGATGTGTGGAACCGGCCAGGCCAGTAACCTAGTGTCCTACCCCGCCTTCAAGTGGTGCAGGCTGAGCTTTCTATTTATGTGGCAAATTAATATTTGCTGCACGGATAGAAAGGCGGAAGGGGAGGGCTAATTCACCAACCCGTCTAGCCAGCGTGGTGAAATTATGGCTAATTCCTCCAATATGCTAATACACCAAATTATATATATATATATATATAATTTACAAAACTTCTTTGAAGCATGAAAAAAAGATATAAGAAAAGTCAGTGTGAGTTAGTAAGGCCATTACTACCGAAGACCTAGAAAACGTCCTCAAACTAGATGGGTGGATGAAATAAGAAAACAGGTTGGGGTGACGTGGAAACGAATGGCCCAGGATAGACTTGTGTGGAAAGCATTTGGAGAGACCTTCATCCAGCAGTGGATAGATAATGGTTGAATATGATGATGATGATGATATATATATTTCTTAATTATAAATTATTTTGTTATTTTCAAAACATAAATATAAATAAAATAATTTCTGAATAAAACATGAAGTACTGATGGAAATAAAGTTTGGACCCGTTTTATTTATCTTCAGTTTGACAGCTTTCGTTTTGTATAGTTACTACTTTTGAATTTAGTTACAATGGTTTGCTACAAAACGTCTTCCACTAATAAATTACAATGTGTAGAACGTTCAAAGTAGTGTACGAAAATTGGATTGTTGACGAATGGCGAATAATATTTCTTGTCAATCAATCAACGTTTATTGGCGTAGTGATACCAACGCCGATGGCATGGCGTGATTAGATGGTGAAACGTTCGAAAGAAAATAAATATTTCTGCCTTCGGTGGGACCTGAACCCACGACCTTCCACTTGCCGGGCGGAGGCTCTACCCACTGAGCTACGAAGGACAATATATAATCTCTTTACGAACGTATATATATTGTTGCCAGTTATTTCGCAGAATGGTGTAGTACATAGACTACTATTTAAACCAAATTGCAAAGAGACTGGTATTAAATTGATCGAAATGCCCGTTGCAGCATATGTATTTATTTTATATAAATCGAACACTACGGAACTCAGGCCCCACCGAAGGCAGAAATATTTATTTTCTTTCGAACGTTTCACCATCTAATCACGCCATAACATCGGCGTTGGTATCACTACACCAATAAACGCTGATTTATTGACATTGTTGTTTGATTTAAATATTGATTATTAAAATTTTTGTAAGATAATTTATAATTATTAAAAACTAATATTATAATTATTAATAACGCTTTTTCGCGTTAACAATATACTACGGGTATATCCGAACCTTCCTTGAAATAGAATTCGCTTTATAAAACGGGGTGTTTGGGAGTTCATGTAAATTGAATGGGCGACAAATAACGAATAATCCTTGACGTTATTCTAGGTAGGTTTGTGATTTATGCGCTTCCAATTTAATAAATATGAGTTTAGTGTAGAATAATTCCCCTTTTCGTTTATTTATAGAGTTGACCGCTTTGGGCATAATGGCTAAGTGCTTTATCGTGTTGCTATTTCCATTATCTGTGTGGATATCTTGTTTAATTTGCCCTCTGGCGAATCCCACAACATGCTTTATGAACTTTTGTGAGGCAAATCAAGCACAAATTATATGGGAGTTATATACGACAATTTGTGAGCAAAATATAAAATCTAGTAATATTCCTTTAAAAATAATCTTAACCTACTTACTTCGTATATAACTTATAAACCTTAACTCTCTAGTTTCTAAAATACTATCTATCTGACCGTCTATATTATATAGGGCGAGACATAGATGATGAAAAAGGAGGCATGGATAACGCTAGGAAAGAAATCAAAAATTTTAAAGTGTGGGCCTTAGGAAAAATATCGAAAATAAATGGAACCGAAAGGAACTTTAAGCGAGAATTACTGAGCCAATCTCGATCAAAAAGAGATATTTTTAACGTAATACTTAGAAGAAAAGCAACACATTTTGAACACATAGTGAGATGTAAAAAACAGAATATCCCATTCATCACTGGAAGAAACATTGTGGGGAAGGAACCTAAAGGCAGAAAAGGAAGAGGATGGATGAGTGATCGGAAGACTTGGAGTTCACTAAGAATGTAGTAAATTACACGAGACTACAAAGACAGCGTGTTTTGTTCTATATTTTCCATAAACTTCTAAAAAAGAGAAGTAATTTACAAGGGAAGGGCCCGAGCTAGACGCCGCCGATTTTAATGGGAATGGACTCATTTGAAAGCCCTCATAAAATTGTTAGATACGTATTCCAGCATTTTTCAGCATGGACCTTAATATAGATGCCAGGAGTCAAAAAAGTGCAAAATTAGAGGCATTTTCAAAGATTTCAAACGGCTTTATCTCGGTTAAAATTTAGAGCTAAAAATTAAATTTTTATGCATTGTATGCATCTTTCAAATATATTGAATACGTGTTTCATTATATTTTGGATAAAACATTATTAAGTATAATTTTGTAATTTTGAATATCGTCTCTATAACTCGTATCTATCGACAGACTTCTCGCTAATTTGGCGAAGTCATTGGCGATTTTTCTGGAAAGCTGGCTGTTTGCGTTTGTATTATTGAATGAATATACATGAAACATATAAAAGGAGGTAGAAATATAAATTCACATATTATACAGGCCTGCACAAAAGTTTAGACACAAAACAAATTTGAGTATAACAAAATACTATTAAAACTGAAGAGGCAGGAACTTCGATATTACGAAGTATATGAACACATGTAATATGCAAAATAAAAATTTAAGAAGAGAAAGGCACATCAGTAGCGAACTTGCTGCAATACATAACTTACAATGAGTAAAATATGTGGCACAATAGTTTAGGCACAAACATAAATTTTAGCAATTGCATAAGGAAATGAACAATTTTAATAATCAATGTAGCCACCATTACTTCGTATTAGATTAAATACGCTGTCGTTCATTGAAAGCACAAGATTTTGAAAGGTTTCTGGTTCAAAATTAAACCACGCTTTTTCTATGGCCTTTTTAAGTTCTAAAACGGGCAGATATTGCTTTCCATTGGCATACACAACATTCGTTAGTATGCCCCATACATTTTCGATGGGACTACAGTTAGGACTAAGAGCAGGCCAATCGAGAACTGTAATATTTTTAGCGCTCATCCATTCTTTTGTTGACCTGAATGTGTGGATGGACGCATTATCTTGTTGGAAAACCCAGTTTCGTCCACATAAAAGTTCGCTAAAACGTCATAGGTGACTTTCAAGAGTTGCCTGGTATGCCTTGGAATTTTGTTTTCCATTCAAAAACGCCAAAGAAGTCTGTCCATTGAAGCTAAAGGCTCCCCAAACCATGACTGAACCTCCTCCTTGACGTCTGCTGAACCGACTTAAGGGGCGTTTTCGAAGATCGTGCCAGTAGTGCGAAAGGCCATCGGGACCATCTAAGTTCCACTGTTTTTCATCACTAAATAACACCTGCAGCCATTCGTCACTGTATGATATGTGCTGCCTTGCCCATTGTAGTCGTGCTTGTTTATGATGTAATTGCAAACAGGGCTTGCGGCGCATTTTTGCATATCTCAAATGCCTGCATTCTACCATCCTTCTACGTATGGTTTCTCTTGACACTCGCATTGCTAACGTGTTTTTTATTTGATTTGCAGACAGGCTTTCATTTGAAGCCAATCTTAGTATTTGTCTATCATCCCGAAAGCTGGTCACTCGAGGCCTCCCAGATCGTGATTTTGGTTGATACTGATCACCCCGGGATAATACTCGATAAATGCCTCGCTTTGAACGGTTCAATGCAAGAGAAATTTGAGTAACAGATTTACCTTTAGTTTTCAGCCTCCAAATCTTCAAAATCTCGTCATTCGTAAATTGCTTTGACTTCGGCATCGTTCTAAGCATTCTAAATTATTTCAAGCCTTATATAACAACTCTGGGAAACGCCCCTTCGATCACTTGGGAACTTCGCGCCGTTAATTTGCATAAATCTGACATATGTGCCTAAACATTTGTGGCATACAGATTCCAATATTACGGTGTTGGGATATTTTTTTTCAGTACTTTTGGTAATCTTTTAAGTTGCACAATTTATTATTGGTTCTAGGATTATTTAGATACAATATCGGCGAAGTTCAATGCAAATTCTCGCTTTTATTTATAATTTGCCTCTGTGTCTAAACTTTTGTGCAGGCCTGTAGATACAAATTAATAAGCGAAGATCTTACTCTTCGTTCGAAATATAGTGCATTTATTGTTTATAATCATTTAGTATCGTTTGATACGAAAAGCGAAGTCTTCGCTCATTAATTTGCATACCCCAAAAGTTACCTTGCGTCAGAATTGCACACAGAATTTTTCGAAGTGGGGGAGGGGAGTCGCAGTGGCACACAATTTTTTCAAAAGTATGTGTGTTTATGGGGAGGGGGTGACACCGATAAATTCACTGCGAAAGGAGTAAGGAGAATTGGCATAATTTTGTGAAAATGAACAGATCGGACAGAAAGTTGAAAGTACAAACGTTGTTCGAGCTTATATATGAACCAATATAACCATAAAATGAGTTTCACACAGGCCGTCTCCGCTCAGGGAGGAACCCATACAACCCTCGCCCTCCAGCGCAGAGGGCCTCCGAAGCCTGACGTTTCTTTTTGCTATGCTAGCTCCAAAAGCTACAAATCCAGTGCTTGCAAGGGGAGGGGGCCAGAGGTTTTCCACTACGCCGGTGATATAACCATTGATTATTTGATAAGTATCCACCCACATGATACCGAGGGCGGTTCTTGGGGAAGCATTTGGGAGGGAAGAAGATTTTAGTACAGTGGAAAAAAAACTAACGTAAGAGTGGAAGGAAGGAAACAAACATAAATGAGAAAATATATTGGTTTTGTGGGGGGACGATCGCCGCATTTGCCTCCCTCCCATTGGAAACGCGACTGTATGAAACTTATTTTATGGTCATATTTGTTCATATCTGGGCACAAACAATGTTTGTGCCAACTTTCAGCCCGATCTGCTCAGTTTCACAAAATTACGGCAATTTTCCCAACTCCTTTTTCAACTATCATATTAATTGGCGAATTGCTGTCATATTAAAATTTTTCAAGAGCATTATCAAAATAATGTTTTCGATTGGTTAGCCCAAGATCCGGGCCCCATTGCTTATTCCCATTCGTGGGTGCGTCACTGCGTTAGAATGTACTACTTTCTTCATTTTGTATCGAACATTTTTTGGAATAGTGAACGGATTGCATTATTCTCCTGAAATAATTTTCATTTTTTTTCATATTGTTATATTATAGGAAAAGCACGTTGTATATGAGTAACTAATGTATTACACATATATGTTGCGCTTTGTATATACTCATATATTGCATATAAAAAATATTGATTGAAATAATTTATTTTGTAGCTTCGCAGTCTATAGTGGGAACGTCCCAGAAGCATTGAAAACACAAATGTTTTCTGCGATGACTGCATATTATTAATGGAAATTCCTTCATATGTCAGTTTTCTCACACTTTTTTTGTTAATGTAAAGCAAATTTGGAGGAAAAAGAAATGTAAAAGAAACTTGACATGGGCTGCGGTAATGCGAAATAACTACTTCAAACGAAAATCTGACGTAGACTTCAAAATTGTCGCCAAATTCGCCAAATATCTATGCTAAAAGTTCATTTTTCATATTAATTTTTTACACAGTTTGAATTAGCTGAGATATATTTTCTTTTATTTTTATCCGTTAAACACGATGATCCTCCATAATTTTGCAGACTTCAAATCTGTTTTTGCTCACATACAGTGCGATTAAAAAATATCAAACCTGGCGAAAAAAAGTGTCATTTTTGGACTTCAAACATTCATCAAAAATTGTGATATTATTTTAGAAGACAGATAATTCACATTCGTGATCAGAAAGTCAAGCATTATCATCTTCCATAGGTCTGATCTCAAAGTGCAGTGAACAGCAAAAGGGGTTCCCTTGTAACAAGTCTTTTGATAGATATCAATAATAGAGGCGGTGTTCAAAATCGCAAAATTACATTTAATTATATTTTATCCAAAACATACTGAAACATGGTTTCGATATAT
>QLNU02014797.1:9632-19794 GCA_006491805.2 Dysdera silvatica | reverse complement strand
GAAAATTGGCCAAAATTATTAAAAACAACCAAAACATCGTAGAAGCATTCGTGACTTCTGAAAAATAGGTTAAGCAGACTATTTGATTAACTATTACTGTGTTGCCCTTCGTGAATTCCACATTCAGTGGCAAAGAAAATGACCCAGAACTCACCACAGGGAGATAGCCACACTTCGAGTTCCACCCATGCCCTTCCCAACAGACCAACCATAACTGAATGTGAAAAATTATTACTCTTGTGATTTGGTTTGGTTCCCTATGAACTGGAGTTGTCACCGCCACATACTTAGCTTGTTGCTTCTGTGATTAGTTTCAAAGTATGTTTAACTTATTGAGTGTAACATGGAAATTCGGGTACTTACGTATTATCCCGTCGACCATTTACGATGTTTTTGGTTGTCTAAAAAATCGTAAGTTTACCATCCTTGATTATTTGTGAGATGCCATTTTGTTTGTTTGTTGACATTTTGCAGAATGAGCCCTGTTTCATGCCGGAACCCTGTTTTTTTGTTTTTAATAATTTTAGATGGATTATACTTTTTGGTAATTACCAAATGATGAGCATTCTGCGATTTTGTTTTTACAGGAAAAAAGAATTCTCCTTTCATCGTTTACTGATTCAGGCAGCGCACATCGAATGTAATCGGAATGGTCGTAAAGCGACGAGCTGGGGGTCTCTCACCCAGTTCGGTTCTGTGATTCAGGTAAATGTACTAATTACGTGAAAAATACTAATTGCAACATAATATTGATTCAGCCTTTTACTGATTCAGGCAGTGTACATCGAATGTGATCAGAACAGTCACAAGTCGCGAAGCGATGAGAAGGGGTCTCCTCTCGTTTTTCTTATGGAAAATTTTGAAGATATATAATAAAAAAAATCATAAATTTTTTAACGGTTATTCAGAAAACATCCCTCACTAACATTAACTAACAATTCTGCAAAATGTCAACAAACAAACAAAATGGCATCTCATAAATAATCAAGGATCGTAAACTTACTATTTTTTAGACAACAAAAATATTGTAAAGTTACGATAAAAAAAATCATAAATGGTCGATGGGATAATATGTAAGTACCGAAATTCGTCTACGTCAAAAGTTGGTATCTGCTTGGAATGAATGAGGTCTAAGACTTCCTCGGATGTTGCAGATGCTAGAAAGGGAGGGCAGGTCATTTTCGTTGATGACTAACTTATCAACCCTGTGTAGTCTTTTGCATTAAAATTTAAGTCGGGAATGATGAACGTACATACGGATTTGCATTTTTCTGGTCTTTTCCTGCCTTTTAAAATGTCTCAAAGCAAACTCTCTGACATGCTGTCTTTCATTTTTCACCATAGCCAGAAGAAGATTCTCAGGATAGGCCAAGAAGGCATTGTTTTGGATTACTAGATCAATGATTGTTTTGAGATGATCTGCTAAGTATCTAGAAGCCTGAATACACTGAAACATATGTTCTGGGCCTTGAAGTATTGATGGTTAGGTTTTGATTGTGAACCACAGAGGTGAGTATACTTTCAGGATGAACGTTGTGATATGAATACGATTTGAAAATGGGTCTGAGGAAGCAACGTATAGTCTAAAGTCTCTATTAACCGTTGTCAAGCACCTGGAATTGCTGAGCAGTCCAGGGTTACGAATGGCAAGATCTGGAGAACAAACACCTGAGTGGATAGCCAGTAAAATTTCAAGTAAATACTTTTGATCTTTGCTTAAGATGTCCTTGTTCACTTTTGAAAGTATACACTTAATTTCCAGGAATTCTGCCATTGGAAAATTTTTGCATCTTTGAAGGTGCTTTCCGATAGGTCCAGAGTATGACTGTGGGCCAATTGTTTTGCCATCTAATTTTTCAATGAAGTGTGTCAATGGCAACTCATTGAAATGGCTCATACAGATGGACTGCTGTAAAGGTTTTTTGACGAAAAGTTCTATAAACCTATTTATGTTCGTTTTTTCCCCCACTGTTTGTGTTTGTTTCATCACATCCAATACCGCCTTTGCCCATTTTAAGAATTTTCTTCTGGCTATGGTGAAAGACGAAAGACAATATGTCAGAGAGTTTGCTTTAAAACACATTTTAAAATCCACGGAAAAACTAGAGAAATGCAAATCCGTACATACGTTCATCATTCCTGATTTAAATTTTAATGCAAAAGACTACACCAGGTTTATCAGTTGATCATCAACGAAAATTACCTATCCACCACTTCTAGCATCTGCAACATCCGACGAAATCTTTGATCTCCTTCATTCCAAGCAGATACTAACTTTCAACGTAGACGAATTTTTTGTTTGACTTGTATAAATATATCTGCTGCAATGAGCTTTTCGATAAATTTAATACTTATCTCTTTGCAATTTAGTTTAAAAAGCAGTCCACGTACTGCCTCATTCCACGGAATAACCAGTGTCAGAAAATACTCTTTAAATACATTCGTAAGGGATTGAGTGTTTGTCGTCTGTAGCTCAGTTGGTAATAATACCTATCCAGATTGTAGAAGGTAGTGGGATCGTCCCCCACCAGGCTCAAAAACATTTATTTTCTTTACAGACATTTCACCATCCAACATGCCATAACATCGGCGTTATACTACGCCTAAAAAACGTTGATGAAAATTGTTTCTTAATTTAATCTGCGTAGTGTTCGACTTGTATAAATATTTGGGTCATGTTACACCTAAATCAGATTTTGCTAATGATGAATGCACTGCAATTGTGAACTGTGCAGAAAAAGAACTGAAAGAACATTTAGGAGAGCTTCTGGTTGTAGGTGCTGGTATGATACTAATGTAAACGCAGTATGGAAAGGTGGACTTTTCCATAGATTGTAGGAAAATCTTGGGATGCTTGTTTGTTTGGATTTTTTATGGCGCAAGAGCATCTGGGCTATACTGCGCCAGCATCTTGGGATGCCTTGACAGTGGGTAGTGTGCCTCCTCCTCCGTTTTATTGAACTGCCTTTTTGGAATTTTTCTAACATATAGATGGTCATACATCCAGACCATCAACATACACAGGGCCGATAGGCTCAAAACTTCCAACTTACGTGAATCTCCCCATCATAAAATACAACATAGTTCAATGTCACTTATCTGATATTGACAGTGCAGTTCTCAGCAAAAACAATAAATATTTATATGACATATCCCAAGCAGTGGATTCTAGTCATTGTAGTCCCAATCTCAGCATTAGAGATCCAGGTCGTATCTGTAAAGCCCGCTGGCTAACAACCACTACAAACAAAATACTCCAACTGAATGTTTCTGGCTTCAGGAAGTTTCAAGGTCATGGTAACCTACATACTTACAGTTTATGCCCCAATGTAGTTTTCAATTTGCATAAAAAACTCCATCGAGGATGGGTCTAGGCATCTCTTTGGGGTCATCTGCCTCTCAAGGCACTTACCCAAGGTGTCTACCAGGTCATGAAAGTCATAAAAGTCAAGGAAAGGTCAAGAAATAGGACGAAAGTCACAGAGGTCAAGAAAAGGTCACTAAATTGATGTTATGGGTCATGGATACACCAGACTTTTTCAATTTTACGCATGCATTGAGTTGTAATTTTCGTGCGATATTTTAACAATTTTTTACTAATTTAGATATATTCAGCTGTTTTTGTCAATACTTGACAATTTTTAGTGATTTCCAGATATTTTTTGTCATGCTTTGGCAATAGTTAAAGATTTTTCAGCTATTTTTTATATAGCCATTTTATTAATTGTAAAAAAAAAATCAAGAAACTTTTGTAGGTGCAAGGAATATGCAAAAATAGTCAAGAAAAAGTCAAAGAAATAGGTTTTTTACTTTTAGTAGACACCTTATCCCTTATAAACACCGCCCCGTTGTTAATGTTTCAATAGCTCACAGTGCTTTTGTGCCTTACCTGAAAACATCCTTCCCAGTATGATGACTGATCCTTGACCCGATGTGCGTAAAGATGCACTTGATAAAATTTTACAAGTCTGATCAAAGTCTGCAGGTAACTCACCTGGTGCTATGCACTACATCATTGTCCCAGCTTTGAACTTCAAAGCAAACCACTACCGAGAGATGATTGACTGGTTTCATCCAAGTGTATCACTTACTTCACCACCAATTTTGAGAAGAAGAATAATGAATTTGCAGACAAGCTGTCAGGCACAGACACAACACGCGAATGATAGTTCACGAATTTTCTGTCGACACAGTGGCAGTGAAAAGGAGCATTAAGATGGTAACTGAGGCTTCGGCGAAAATGTGTGGCTCTGAATCGTGGAACTGCTACATCAGGGAAACTCTTGCATCTTGACAAAAAGTACCAAATTTTGACTGCAAAGTTCAATATGTGAGCATTCCGACGGATAATAACACATCTGAGTAGTTCCCAAATAATGTCCTAATGATTGGGTGGATAAGTAGTCATCAGGCAGAAGCCGTAATGTAGCCACCTCCATTTGGTGAATTCTGGATTACACAACAAGTCAACTAAGAGCTGCACAAACTTCACTGTATTTGAAATATAGCTTCAAACTACCTCATTACATAGTAATGTTTTATCACACCGAAATTCTCAGATCAGATACATCACGCACGAAAAAATACCACAACTTTTCTCATAAACTAACATTTTCATGTTTTGGGCTATAATAGCAAAATTTTAGGCTCAGGTTTGAAGCAGAAGATTTAGCCCAATTAAACTGAAAAGTAGATTATCCTAAGAAAATAACCAGAAAATATCCAGTAGCCCAATGTGTGAAAAATGTTCAATAATCATGTGTATCTGAAGCCTGTATCACATTTAGGGATCAAACGGGAGACCATAACCAAGACCATGATCTGCAGCAGGCTCGATCATGATATTCATTAGAAAAACTAGCCTTTTGATCTTGCCCCTGGTTCCCAGCTTAAACCAATAATGTGATAAAGGTTTTAGAGGATTTGATAGTATGTCGTAGATAGTCTCACTTGTGGTATATTTTACATATTGCCAAGAAAAGGCCATGAAATTGCATTTCCAAGATTCAGTAGACACTATTTATTAACATAATGTAATTTTGTAGGGAGATAAATTTTACAATAACTCCTTTTTCCTAATAGGTGTATATACTGTAGGAGAGTTTCTGGAATGTGTCTCCCATTCAGTGGACAACTTGGAAAGCAGTTTGAGGTTCCGGATGTCTTCGTTACTGATTTTGGAAGACAATAATAATATTGACTATCCAGGTACAGTATAACTCAGATCATTCAAAGAAAGCGCAACTACATCATTCCAACACTTCAACAGCATGCATGTGTGGGTAGCATCATTTTTATGCAAGATAGTGCTCTTCCGCACATTGCAAAGCCAGTGAAGTGGTTTTGGCCTCAGGACAATTAAAAATTGATTTCATCGTTGCTTTTTATGTGGTTTTTGGCTTCAGGACAATCAAAAACCGATTTTTCCCATCCGATGTGGTACGACCTTGTCGTCGGTGGATGGGCTTTCCACTAACAGTGCCACAGCTGTTGAATGACTTGGAAGTAATTTTTTCAGTAAAAAACAAACAATACAGTCATGCATGTTGAACAGTACAGTTGGTTTAACGTGCAGCTCACACCATAGCCGTCGTATTGCGATTCAATTGTCACTTGTAGCCGAACCCATTTACGTTATGACGCTTAAAGTGCCATCTATTGCTAAAATTTGGAACTGTTCTTTTCTTATGTCATACCATTTTTCCCTTGTTCGAGTATATTCAGTTCAAATTTCAGGTCATTCTGAGCAATGGTTCTTTTTTTACAGCTTTTTGAAAGTTGAACTTTAATTATAATTACCCTGTACTACTAGAAAAAATGAAAGTATATGGATTTGGAGGGAAAATAAATAATTTATTAAGAGACTACTCAAATGATAGAATGCAAATGGTATTTAATAATGAACAAAAACAGATTTCATAAGAAATAACTATAGCATACCATGGGGGTCTATATTGGGACCGCTATTATTTGGCCTCTATGTAAACGATATTTTTAATGCAGTAGAGGAAGGGGAAATGACTCTCTTTGCGGATGACACAAGTACAATAATATGGGATGGAGATCAGGAGAGGTTGCTTGATAAGACAAGGAAAGAAGTTGGGAAAATAGAACAGTGGTTTGCAAATAATGAATTAAAAGTAAATGGTAAAAAAAGAAACGTACTGATATTCAAATATAAAAATATAGAAAAACTAGAAAATGGATGGAATATATCTATAAATGGTGAAATCATAAGTATAATTCATAAAATAGATTTCTTGGGAGTAACAATAACAAGAGACTTAACATGGAATTAACATATAGGCAAAATATCTAAGAAAATAAGTAGAGGTATGGGTTTAATTAAAAAAATAGCAAGGGTATTACTCAAAAACATAAAAATTGAATTATACTATGCATTTGTCTATTGTCATCTTATGTACTGTACATTGTGTTTGGGGAAATATGGGGAAATTAATAGAAAAAATTCAGAGTAAATTCCTTGCAACACTGTATGATAACCAGGAGTTGGATTGGAGAGTCATATTGGAAGAAACTGGTATTATTCCAGTAAGAAAATTAAACGCATATTGTATACTGAGCAAAATGTATGAAAGAATCCAAAATAAAAGATTTGATGAACTAATAAATATAACATATAGAAAATACTTAAATGAAGGATTAATATTGAGAGCAGATGAAATATTACATGTACCTAAAATAAGAACAGAAAAAAGCAGAAATAACATAGAATATAGAGGACCTAAATTGTGGAATGCCTTAAGCGAGGAAACAAGAGAAATAAAGAGTTATAAAGAATTTAAAAATAATTTAGAAAGGAAACTGATTGAGGAAAAGCTGCAGGAGCGATGACAAAATCCCTAAACAAAGTAATTTAAACCTTTGCACTCCACAGGCTCCGCTGGAGCGACATTCAGTATATGGCTTTGAATTCCTTTGGCTAAATAGCCTGGAGTGCAAAGGGTTAAAATTTTATTGATGAGTCACTCAAGTGTTTATTTGGTTTCTGCAGGGTCTCGAGTGGGTTATGCTGCAGCATTTAATCGGGACCCACACGTGTGATGTAGTACTTTCAATTCTGTTAATGTGTGTATTAAATATGTACTACTTCACATGCGTAAATAAATAAACATACATAAATGTGAACAGAAGTCAAACATAGTATTAATTCTAAGTGGCCAAAATTAAAAATGAACCCGTAGAATTAAAAAAAACCTGAAAAATGTTATTAAACAAATGTGAGGAATACGAGAAACATAAGTAAATAATTAAAATGAATAAAAAAAAATTTGTTTGTTTTGTATTTACTTGCGACTAACTTCACATAAATACTAAGATTATTTACCACATACCATAATTGCACATACCCATCGTTGATGGATCGCACTTATTACTGTTATGATATGATGTATTTTAATAATCTTGTTTCTATTAATTATGTTTAATATTTGCACATGCAGGAATTGATGGTAAAAGGTTATACATGTAATCTGAAAAAATATACATAAAAATAGAAATAATCAATTAATTTAATGTTTGAAGCAAATAAAAAGCATATTATAGTCCTGTTTCCTCATAAATAAAATCTGAGTCTTGGCATCGCAAATTGACACATACCTTTGATCTAGATATGGTTATTTGCTATAGAATCACAGTTTAAGGAGTTCTGTGGACTTTTGGGCTTCTCTGTTTTTCCAGAAATTTAATTTCTTATTCTTGTCTCACTGATTTTACTTTTTCAGTTCTATTTGAGGTTTTTCTTATTGAGGGGCTGAAAAGGCCTAGGCCCCATGGAGATGGTGCCTATGGTGACTATATATATATATATATACCCTTATAATTAGTGTTCTTTCATACAATTTATTTTTTTATTCATCAGTATATTTTTTATGTAGTTTAAAAAATCACTGCAATCATAAGCAGAATATCTATTTTGTTAGACTAAATAGTACATCCAAGCCAGTAGCTTTGGCCATGTTTTTATTTATGTGTAAAGATCAAAGTTAGTTCTGTGTGTCATAAGACTTATTTTTAATTTCGATAAAGTGTCCTAGGTTATTTGTGGCTTTTAGATTATGATTATGTATGTATGTGCTGTAAATAATTGATGTGTAAATTTTGTATATGTAAATAAAATAATTTTGTATCTTATTTATTAGTCTTTTCATGTATTTTTAAGGGGGAAAGAAAAATCTTAGAAAAAAATATAAGCAGAGTAAAGGCGCACTTACTTAGCATCAGTAAAAGTGTAATACAGGGTGGTCATAGACCAGAATAGTCAGGGTATTTCCTACACATGCTGTTAAAAGTATCCAGATTATGCTAAAGATAGCATTATTTAGCTACAAAGTAATCAAACTGACAATGTTTACTAAGAATATACCATCAGAAAAAATACGTTCCAGAAACCTAACCCTTGTCTTACACTCGTTGGGCAGATACAGTGCCTGTTATGCTACAGATGCCCAATAACTTTATCTGATGATGTAAGTAGTACTATAGATGTAATTTGACATCAATTTTGCTTTCTTTTTGCGATTATGTTGCACATGGACCAGTTTACAATTTATAACTAAAAAAAGTGCTAACATGTATCGGTTATGATATTAGCATAATGGGCAGTGCATCTGCCTGGCAAGCAGAAGACCTGGATTTGATTCCCGGAAAGTATTGTTTCCTGATGGTATAAAATATCTATTAAACTAGAAATGAGTCACTGAAATAATGCTCCTTGTAATAAAGCTTTAACAAAAACTTTATGGCAATACAAAAATGTTCTGAATTAATTTTAATGATTGAGATCCATTTAGAATCATCCCTACATATTGCCCTGAATTAAAAAAAACAAGCAAAGTTTTTTTATTTAATACTTGGTTACAGCAGTTCTCTACAATGAACTGACAATGATGCCTGCAGATCTAGCTAGGCATATTTTGGAGAGGGGGGGGGGTTCAATATATAATAAGTATCTTCCCTACAGATAATTTATAATAGAATTAATTTTACATATTATTTTCAAAAATATAACCTTTTGCGTTCTCCTTAGGATGAGTAGACTATTTTTAGTGGTGATTTCTTCCTTCAGTTTCTTCTCTATTTATTGCCAATTGAGCCTTTTTTATTTGTAGTAAATATAAAAAGTGTTTTAGCTTTTTATGTTAAAAAATATCAGGCAAATAAGGTATGAATTTGATCAAGAAGCCTATGCTTAAAGTGTAAAGGTGACATATTGTTGAAGATCCAAAAATAGTAGATCACAACAGTAGTATTTGTGCATTTGCATATTTTCACAAATTGTCATATGCATTGCTGTTGATTTTCACAAAATGCCAGAATAACCTGCAGTACCGTAGCATCTGCAACTGAAGTTAAAATATAGAAAACAGCTATACATGCATACATATATCATCACTTTAATAATTATATACTATTGTTCAAATAAAACATTAATAACCTAATGAAAATACCACTTCAGGTGGGTTTCAAAAGTTTATCACGAAAGTGACATTTGCATTATAAAAAAAATAATGCAATAACTTTTAATATATCACCATCACAATTACACAAATCTAAATTACATATATCACGATAAATGGTAAGCAGATTAAAATTTACCAAATACAGTGCTTATCTGTAGAATGATAGTTAAACAATGGAAGTTAATATTTTTACATTTATTGATTTTTATGGTGCAGGAACACCACTCCCCCTTAAACCTATGTTATACCATGAAAAATGCATTGAAATAGTACCAGAAACTTAAATTAAAAAATTACAGAATCATCCCCCTCACGGGTGATTTCTAAATACACCAGTGTGCAGACTAAGCTTTACTGTGCCGAATGCGGTGTTTTCACAGTTAAGGCCCTGGGAAAGACATGAAGTCTAAGGCAGGAGCGGATACAGATTTTTATTTGGGGGGTGGGGTCAAAGGCAGAATTTGCCATGGTCTTGGAATAACACCCTTCATTTACCATGGAAGTTGGAATTTCTTACAGTGCATAAAAAAATTTGGGGGTCATGATCCCTGTGTATGCGCTTGGTCGAAGGCCCTATTAAAAAGGTTCGCCCACGATCCATCATGCAATTTAAAATTTGTTTAAAATAACTACAACCAAAAGAATTTTTTTTTTTCTTTTTCTCTATGAATCCTATATTG
>QLNU02014796.1:28402-46664 GCA_006491805.2 Dysdera silvatica | reverse complement strand
TAGTCATGCCTACAAATGTCTCTTTATCAGCAATTATGAAGCAATGCATATCATAATTATCATATATAACTTCTAATGCACATTTTTTTGGTTGAAAATATTATCCTAGTGCTCAGAATATCTACAAGAGGAGTTTTGAAAATTTTCGGTTCTGGGACTAGAATTTTGCAAATGATGTTAGCATATAGCCTTTATGCATACATGAGTAATCAGCCCCTGAAATCTCGCTCTGGGAGAAACACTGCTTGAAAGTGTATTACCACCAGTATTTCTTTAGGACAAGGCTTTTCAAACTGTAAGGCAAACTTCTGAAGGGTCATGAACAGAGTATCGGGGGTGCAAACAAACAAACAAACCATATATATATATATACAGGGCCTTTCAGAGAAAATGCGAGGCCTGGGGCAACAAATACATTAGCATATATTATTACAAAATTGAGGCCAAGGGCAGCAGCCTCTCCTGCCCTTCCCCCTGTTTGGCCCTGTATATTGCTTTTATAATTAAATGAGAGGAATTGCAAGCGAAAACGTTTCAGAAACTGCTTTATAGGGCATATTTTGGGGGGGGGTGGGGGATCCTCTTTCCTTTCCCTGGGGACGTGTTATGAGACAAATGTTAATAAATTCCAACAAAGACATATTTAGGGAGGTGTCCGGACTAAAACCCCTCCCCCCACTCCCAAAATAAAATTTTTAACATTGTGTAATGAAGTATTTTTGAGATTAAAATTTCATTATACTTTGGATCAAGACTTTGCACCCTGTGCTCCTGAAATGAGTTACTGGGTTCATCCTTGTATTAAGGTTATAATAAAAGAGAACGTTTCTTGCCTATCTCCCCCCCTCCCCCGACAAGAATTTCTTAAAGGAACAGTGGCGGTTTTAGCGGGTGGGCCAAGGCCAACCCAAATATTTTGGTTATTTTTCGTGAAAGGTAAAAAGCTTTAACAGTTATCAACATGTGAAAAGACGAGTTTTTTTTTTCATATATAATTGCAATAGAGCTGTTTTTAGGCGCAATTTTTTTAATGGATAAATGTATATTTATAACATATATGGGGTCAGAGTATATAATGTGTAAAAGGTTTATTCCTTCGTGATACACAAAAATCCTCAATTTTAATTTAGGAAATGTTGAAAATTTTTAATCCAAGGGAAAAAACATTTTTGAATGTTGAACCCCCCACCACCAAATTTGGGGCCCCGCGGGTCCGTGCGATAATCAGGGCCTAAATAGGAGCCTGGCTTTTAAAGGCAAAAATCAAATGTTTTTTATTCGGAGGTTTTTGTACTTCAGAGGTGTCCGTTAATGGAGGATTTGATTTATATTCGTTAAAGCTGATGTACGAAAATGACGCTCCCCCTCTTCTGTGACACTTACGGTGGACAGCTATCCCTTTTGGCACGCCATTGGGAAAAACACCCTTCCCCAGTCAGTTACCCCAATGAAGGCCCACCCATAAAAAAATTCTGAAACCGCGCCTAGCCACGGAAAATGCTCAAACTCGATGTGTTAAAATTCATATAAATTCTTAACCATTAAAATGTTCAAATTTTGGACGCAAATTCTGAATTGACTTATTGAAAGTTTTAAAAATAAAATTCATATACCATTCTTTTATATATACACCTAATCAGCCGTTTTATAAATGAAATCATTGCTTTATTTATTCTTCATTTGTAAAGTCATAATAACAATATACTGTGTTACTACAGCGAAAATACAGACAATATATACTAAAAGTACATCATATTAGACTCTACAATGAAAGGTCTCAAGAAAATATCAGCAGTCCCATGTATGTTATGCATGGGACCTGAAGATTACAATCTGATTCCAAAGATGACACACAACTAATTGTGAATCACTCAATCTTTCATTATGTTTTTTTTTCCATTTTTTTTAGTTTCCATTACCCTGTATAAAATATTTTCTTAGACTTTTTTTAAAATGCTTCTTTATTTTTCAATTTTTGAATTCCTCTGGTAATCCATTCCAAAGTTTTGGTTCAAATTGATAATCATAGTATTTATAGTTTTCGAGAATCAGGTAAGTAATATAAATAAATTATAAAATTAATGTGGGTATATTTTTATAATAACTTAAAAACTAAATAAAATCATCGATTGTTAAATAGATTATCGATAAAAACGTAGTTGATAATTATGTGGGAGGAGTAATACGAAGCACCTCCCCTTACGTAGTTAAGACACACCCTTTTCTCCCCAGCCCACCGATGACGCCCCTTTTTTAAAGAAACACATTCGGCGAAACGGGGTAGAACCACTTCTTTCATGCAATACACTATGTATATTTTTGACATGTCGGGTCAAATTCGATTTTAAAGAAAACTTATTTTCGCAATAAATACACACGTTTTCCATCATAAAGGCCTTTGAAAAACAGGCACGGAAATATTCAAGACAACTGCATGACTGGGTTGCCAGAAACACGAAAGCTACTAAAAGTAATCAGAAAGCGTTAAACACAACGGTAGAACGGCTCTACCATTCTGCCAGAACCGACGGAACGACAAGATCTACTTAGCCTGAAGGAGCGACGAAAAACTCTATTTAAAATGAATAGAAATGTACGAAATTAATGAATCCCCGGAATGAAAAAACGGCGACAGGTAAATGTTTTAAACGATTTTCCATGAATGTTTCCAAAAAAAAGACCGAACAGCCAATGAAACGAAGGATTCATGTCTGCCCCGATTGCCTTCGCTTGTATCGTAAATCCGGCATTTCCCCCAGCTGGTTACGGTTGTGTGCTTAAGCGAATTAAAAATCGGAAAATTAATGCAAAAGCAATGTTTTACTAATTACCAAAATAATATAAAAGAGCATACCATATTACATGCAACAAATTTTAGACACTTACATCAAAACATATAGGGCAATAACTATTGCGCTCAGAATACGTCCAAGTAAGGGAAAATGTAAATTTAGAAAATGATTTTGAAAAAGCGATTACGATTTAAGGTGAAAAGAAACGTTACTCTTTTCACACCGAAAGCAATTTGTAAAAGCACACCAAGGCATTAAAACAGTTGCAAAATAAACAATGAAGCAATGAATAACACTAACAAATGACATATAAAGTAAGTAGAAAAAAAAACACATTAACAAATATTAAAAATTAAATGAAACTGAAGGAAAGCAAATCGAAATGATTTGAGAGGCGAAGCAGAAATAAACAGGCGTACCAATGATGTAACAACCTTCTTCCCTTGTAAGGCAAAGTGAACTCGCCCACGCGGATGGACCTACGATCCATTCTACTTACCTTGATTGAAGATAGGGGCGGGACGGTAGAGAGTAATTAATATATATACACTTTTTTAAACAGTTATACATTTGAAAATATAACCCCATATGGTTGATGCCAAAATGGGCGAATTATCAGTTTTATCCATCAAAATGGGCGAATTATCAGTTTTATCCACAGATATTAAACTATTTATCTGTGGTTTTATCACTGCTACGCAATTGTAGCGAGCATTGGTTGACCCGCTGATGGTTGATGTATGCTCTGAGGTCGTCACGATAAGTGGTGGCCAATGTCCAAACTAGGTTTTATGCATATGTGTGGTTTTAAAATACTCGAAATTCCCTCTCGTCCGAGCCGGGAATACCGAACCATTTATCAGCAGCCAAAATTCACACAAGTTACTGCGGAGTCAAGTCATTTAGAAAAGTTGAGATTTGCATGGCCGCTACCACTGATTTGCTGTGAAAGCCATTTGAAGAAACCAATCTAAGTGAATACACTTACGTAATTGTTGCAGTATGGCAAGTGCTTTTCCTGAGGATGATGTAAGTGAAAATCTTGTTCAATATACAATTATCTTCCAATAACGTCCTTCTTATTAACGAGTCGTTTCCGTTAACGGCCGTATTTTGAGATCCCGGCAAATGCTACATGGAAAACATTTAGTTAATGAGAAGAACATTGAGATTAAGTTTTTTGTGTTATTGAATCGCCAATGAAAGAGGGTTTGCTTGCGTGGAAGTGTAAATGCGCCAAATGTAAAAAGATGGTATCTGCTAGGCCTAACGGGGATGGTCGGTTCCAATGGAGTGAGCACGGTGCCGTGGTTAGTGGGTAAATATTACTAGGTGGGGTGCGAAGCTAGCGGGAGGCAGCGGTTTCTCATTACCAAGATGGCTGTCAACCTGTTTCTTTCCTTTTACCCCACCCTCTCTTCCCCTTAGTTAGACCATTTTCGCCAAAGTAACGCGTTTTTCCCTGTCAATTCCCCATTCATTGATGTTATTGGCATTATTGTATATGAATGTGTTCTACCAAAATCAGACCCTATTAAAGGAAATGTTTGTTTTTCACCTTTATGCGATAGCTACCTTTGGTTTGGAAGAAAATAATTAAAACCACTTCCATCAAAGTTAAAAAATTGTGGGGAGATAATATTAACAGTAACATTTCTCGTATGCAAAATAATTCTATGGCACTATCTTCTATGTTCCCCATACTCTGTGTGTATATTCGAGTAACATATTTTATTACTTTCCGCGCAACTATTTTGCTCTGGCCCTTAAAGTTTTCTATAAACTTATCGGAACATTTGAAATCCCCAAATTCTAAATCTTCGGATTTCAGGATCGCCCATTTTTTCAAATCTATATCATGAACAGGTAAGCAAATTTCTGCAGCTTCTGTAAATCTGGCTAACATTTCATTTATTATTTTATACTTTTCTATATTTGTGCCCATATTTGATATATATTTTGTAAACTTCGAAATATAAGTAGGGTATTTTACTGTTGGATATGTCCTGTTTGTTTTCTGGAATTTATTTTTTTGACAACTGTTAAAATACTGAACAATTGTTTGCATATTTTCTAAACTGAATTCATTTGCCAATTGATCGCCCTTTACAGTACAGTTATAATATTCATCACCAACTATACTAATATCACTTTCTTCGTCGATGCGGAAATCACAATTCAAAATCTAAACTAATATTTTCACTGATATTGTTATTAAAAATTATATTTTAGATTTTCGACAATACTTCCCGGCTTCCCTCAAGTTCTTGGTCAGTTATTAATGACGGAAGTGTGTCGTATATATTAATGACCAAATTCAATATGGATTGAATTATGTTCATTATATTTTTCATTTTCTCACAATTGGAAACTCGTACAACTATATTGACGTTATACTTGCGGACGAGTTTATATAGTAGCTAGTGGAATGCGAAACTTAAATGTCCCGCCAACTCTCCAAAATTGTCGCCAAATTCGCCAAATATCTATGCTAAAAGTTCATTTTTCATATTAATTTTTTTATACTGTTTAAATTAGCCGAGCCGATTTTTTTTATTTTTATCCGTTAAATACGATGATCCTTCATAATCTTACCGACTCCAAACCTGGTTTTGCTCACATACAGTGCGATTAAAAAATATCAAACCTGGCGAAAAAAGTAATTTTTGGACTTCAAATATTCATAAAAAATTGCCATGTCATTTTTGCAGACAAATGATTACATATTTGTGATCAGGAAGTCAAGCACTATATCTCCCATAGGTCTGATCTCAAAGTGCAGTGAACAGCGAGAAGGGTTCCCTTATCAGTAACAAAATTAACTCCAAAGAAGCTTTTAAATACTATTTGTAAATGCATTTTTTTCTATAGACAAAACTGTGATAATGGCAGGATGAAGCCTTAACACACTGACGGTTTTTTCCTCATTTACTAACGACAACGGAGAACATATCTGAATAATGTAAGCACTAACTCATTAAAACATGATTAAGCCATATAACAAATTCATAAATAAAATTTAAAAAATCTCCAGTCCAAAGTTCATTATGATTTCTATTTGAATTTTAAATACATACATTAACTCGGGCTTCATCCTGATCATTATTATAGTTTCTCAAAGAAGGCCACAAATTAATATAAAATTGATGTTCTACTCATCAATAAATTGGTAAAAATGCATAAAAAGTATCAAAGTAATGAAACTAAGTAAAAGACGATCTACGTAACATATTACCCATTTGAAGGAGAGCCATGTAACAAGCTATAGCTTTCTGTTCTCCATTTTGATCTTAATCACCAATCAGTAATTTTGAATTACAAAACTAGAAACATATCAAAAATATTATGTAACATGTGTCACCAAAAACTGTACATACATGGAATATATTTATTCTTATTCCATTTTAGATGACCAAAAGCGATGGAAATGCTCCAAATGAAGATAAAGATTTTGAGAAGAGTGATGTTGAAGAGAAGAGTGATTCACCACCACCTTCAACTTCGTCCCAACCAGCTGAGGTCACTGAAGACTGTATGTTGCTTAAAATTCTTAATGAGCACTCAGTCGTAATGCTGAACCAGAAGAGAATATTTATTAAAAATGCGTCACCATCGGCGACATGGCGAGAAATGTATACATTTTTCCAAAAGTTTGGTGAAGTTGATTTTGTTAAAATCTTTAGAAAGGCACCTCCAATTCAACGTGTGTGCATCGTCTTTGAAAACCCTGATGGAGCCGAAAAGGCTGCGGAGTGTCTTAATAAGAAACTTGTGCAACTTCAATTAGCTAATAGTAATTCTTAATTAAAAACTGCACTAATTTTTATGTACTTGAAGTTCAAATAAAAATTATTCAACAATTTTGTTTTCAATAATCTGACATGGTCCCACTCAATAGATTGATGTGGATTATTTTTATTAATTCTACTACATGCACACACATACAAGGGGTGTTCAATGTAAAATGAGCAAAGTTGTATTAGAACTGTCATGTGCCTCGAATATTGTGCGCCAGGTATGCAGAGCCAGTGATCTTTCGATACCAATAGATTGCATTGGCACATGTTCGAAAAAAGGTAGCATCCTTGCAACAGCACACTAAGCAATAGTAACAAAACGTTGAGAGGTTTTTTTGGTAAAGCACGAAACCTATAGACTTTCATTGCTCAATGATAATTCAGTATGATGACAGGTGTGAGTTACAATACAAGTGTATGAATAGGCAGAGAAGTTCAAGAATGACATCACTAGTGTGGAGGATTCTCCTCACCTAGGTGGCATCACTAATGAGAGTAATTGTTCGATCAACCTATTACATTCATGATGAGTCATACCATCCCCTTGACACTGATATGCCACTTTTTGCATATCACGTTCTCTACAGTTGGAATGTTGTCTTGCATGATATGCTGGACCTATGTGAGGAGAATCCTCTATGCTAATGAGGAACTTCTTATCGCTTGTTTACAACTCCTCGTATATCTGTTGCCATACTGCATTCTGATCTGATGATAAATCTCTAGGTTTTATGTCAACGCTAAACAAAATCTGGCAACACTTTACTATTTTTACTTGGTGCATTATTGCAAGAATGCTGCCACCTTTTTAAACTGTATTCCTGATTTTATGTATGAAGCTTAAACTGTATTCCTGATTTTATGTATGAAGCAGGCATGCTATCTATTCGTAACTCACTCGAGGTCACCGCGTCCACGTGACCAAAACACAATATCTGTCTTATATGTGAGTTTTAACACACTCTTCCAGTTTTAAATAAGTCTACTGCCTGAAGAATCTCTGGAACAGTTCTGAAGTGAATACTACGAAGTGGTTCCTTCATCTTAGGCATTAAGTCATAGTCACAAGGACTTAACGCCTTGCGACTATGACTTAATGCCTAAGATGAAGGAACCACTTAGTGACATTCCCTTCAGAACTGTTCCAGAGACTCTTCAGGCAGTAGACCGTTCCATTCGAACTATCAACACAACAGGCGTTGGTAAAGATATCGTACAAATTCCAGATCGATAGCAACGGGTTGTGCACTATGCGGGTGACTACATTTAGGGGCAGTAAAACTTGGTAACATGCATCCATTTTGTGTCCACTGTAAACAAATAGTTGTGACTATTAAAGTTCCAACCCTCGTATAATATATGCAATATAATAATTTTGTATTTAATGTGTTTTCTTTACTCTGTTAAAAGTGCTTTTCTTATACAAGTGTGGTGGCGGCGGACAGAGGGGGTCGTAGATCTTTTGGTTACTATAAAAGAGGGTCGCGAATTACTTGGCTACTATAAAAGTGGGTCATGGCTTGAACCACTGTGCAAGTTACTTAGTTCTTGTTTCAGCTCACTCTAAAGAAAGGAGAAAAGTTAAACTTGAAATTTCAGTATGTGAATTTATTGATCTTTAATTCAACTATAACTAATTTAACAATTTTCTTCTTTTGAAGTTAGTACATGTAGTTACATTTTTAAAAAATTATGTACATTTAAAGTGCATCCAATTGCATTTCCTAGAATGTGACCTTACGTTACGACTAACCTAATAAGGCATTCAACATGAAAAAGTTCCCCCATCTCTGTTCATAATATAACATAAATTGTAAATAACTCTCATTTACTCATGAGATGCTGTGGAATGAACATATTAACAACTCCAATTTTAAAGTTTTTAGAGCTTAAAATTCTTCCTCGCCACTTTCTAAACAACTGAGATACTGAAATTCTATAGGATAATCTATGTTGTTTTCCATTTGTGCGAAGATTTGAAAATAACCCAAGTAACTTTTTAACATAACAATAATAAATCCTTACAATACTCAGTTAAACCTAAAAAAAGCCCACCTGGGTTGGGTATTTAAAAAAAACCTGGTTGTATCCAACCCTAAAAGGATGCAGTATTTCAGTGTTACTACTATCTTCAGTGATGTGAGAGTTCCAATGTGTAATGACGTTGACATGAGGGGACAAATGCATATATTTAGCCGTTGTTGGATGATGTTTGTTAAGTGGAATAGGTTTAGATCTTATATGAGGATACTTCAATATTTGGCAAGGTAAAGCAATGGAGAACGCTAACGTAAGGTGATGTCTTTTTTTTTTTTTTTTGCAGGGGGTGGGGGAGGCATGTCAAGGTTTATACATTTTTGCAGAATGATAACCTGGATATCAACAAATGACTTCTTTATTTTAATTTGTGGAGTTTTATAATCATAAGATTCTATAATGTTTAATTTTAATGATTACATTTTTCTATTAATATAAACATAAGGTCAACAATAATTGGTTAATTTTGGCAATTTAATGGCATTTAGGAACATGATCACATTCCTACAAAACATTGGAGATATGTGGCTGCATCATTATCCATTAAATGAATATATATAGAGTATTTTCTATTAACCAGTTTTCTGCCGCATCTTCATGGGATGCTTGGGCCTCTTCCTTCCTATATTGAGAGTTCATTGTTATTAAATAATGGAATGGTTGAATAACTTGATGCATTCTTTTCACTGATTTCCTTGTAAGGTTCCAATTTCAAACTTTCTGCTAAATAAAACCATGATTCCGCAGTAAGGATAAATTTGATATCTGACTGAGAAGGATATATAGAATTCAACTGACTTTTCAACTGCTTTATCAAGTTTAAAGAATTCCTGTAAATTTTCGTATGGAAAGTTATAGTGATGGGGCTCGGGATATCGTCCGGCATTTAGGTACTGAGTCTGCATATACTTGTGGTAATTTTTATAAGTAATAGAAGTGTTTTTTTGTGTGGGGGCAAAATTGATACAACCCTGGTCAGTATTCTTATTTTTATTTTTTAATAAAAAATAAAAGAAAGTTTTACAAATAAATGAATTTTATCTTACCATAGAGTGTGAAATAAATTGAAAAAATTTCCGTTCCCATTATAAAATTCATATATTGTACTTGCCAACGTTAAAAAATGTGCATCAATACAATTATGCATCATGCTATATTATCCGCGATACAACCACAAAATTGGTTGGCTGTATTTTTAAGGTGCAAGAAACCAAAAAATTAGAACAATTGCTAACATTTTAGAAAATAAAAGCTCAAATATTAAAAACTTTCCATTTTAATAAATTGATTTATTTAAAATTTATTTTGATCTCCCTACCAATCGCACAAAACAAATGCAATTACAACGCAGCTTTTAAACGTGTATCAGCAGTGGCTTATCTCCTCAAAATCACCATAGTAATGGGAAGTGGAAAATTTGTTTGCTGGTAGTAGTCGAGTAGGCATGGAAGGAGAATTGGGAAGGGTGACAGCTGAAGGCGGCACTGTAATCCCAGACAGCATAACCAACCACCAGGCAGTTAAGGAGAGGGACTATTTGATTGTAGACCATATACATTGCACAAGGATGCATACTCACATGTGTCATCATTTAACGTGAACCGAAACCAGCTGCAATGGAAAACGGCCTCAAAATCTGATCCGGGAACACACCCTGAAGCCAGCCGAGAACCCTACAGGAACCAGCCAATCTCAGAACGGAAGGTGTGGAGCACCGCCACAGAGACGGGAGGCTCTGGGTGGATCAAAGAGGTCAGAAAGAACTGGTGGATTGTTTGTTGGTATATGGGCTATTGTAATGAATTACAGCCAATAAAAAAAAAAAACCGTTCAGAAAAAGAATGCAAATGGATTGAATATGACATTATGGCTGGATTTAAAATTTTTAAGCATACACATTTTCAGAGAAATTTAAAAAATAACTGAGTGTGTGACTGTAAAAAAGAAATTCCCCTCCCCCCCCCAAAGAAGAGACAGAGATTCTTAAAATAAATGTACAAATTTTACACATCAGTGAAATGTCCTATCCTACCTACGACAAGGCAAAACTAGTGCTCATGGAACAAAACGAACCTTAGGACATTTTATTACAGAGTTCATAAACTCTGAAGTAAGATTGTTGATTATACACTTAGTAAATCCAGAAATATGGCTTCAAACAATCCATAAAGATAACATGGAATGATATGGGGTAGACTTTGGAATTCTGGTTTGGGGCTTAGCACAAGTAGCGGGCAAAGTAGGCAAAGACCCAGCAGCCCAGAGCAAAATTTTATTATTATAATTAAACACATTTTTAAAAAAATTAAGAGTTTCTATATTAGAAGAGACTAATTTCTTTAAAAAATTCAATTAAAAAAAACATTGAAGTACTGTGTATATGTGTGTGTGTGTGTAAAAGGCCATTTATATATTAAAAAAAAACACAAAACCGATGCACAATCTGTTAGCTTTTGAAAACTGTCTAGATGGGAGGAGGAGGAAGAGAATGAGAACATGCTGAACTTTCTGAGTGCTTGTAAATCTTGTCCCTGCCAGCTTTGTCAGCAGTTGTAATCCCACTACATAATATAGATGGGACTTAACGTCCAACAGCTTCACTTCTGACCAACCAGCAAAGTGAATCTTATTGCGCAATGATTGCTTCTGGAAATGCCTTCATAAACACACGAACATCGCAGATTATTTATGCTTAACTAAATTTTGATTAAGCATCCATTAAACATGAAACAAAAAAGGAAAATATTTTCATATCTCAAGGAATTTGCAATGATTTATGTAAACAACAGACCAACTGGGAGCCCTGAATTAACTACAGTAGTGCTCAAAAGTATTTTGACATACAGTTTTTTTTCAATTATTTTATTTCCTCTATGTTCTATTCTATCTAAATACAAAATACCTTAATAGTAAAAGAATATATATTTAAAAACTTATAAAACAGCATTTACTTCAAAGCTTGTAATAATAGAAATTATACTTGATCTTAATCTCTTGGGTCATAAGTATTTTGACAAATGTTATTTTTATAGCTCAGTCTTGTTTTGACTGATAACTTAAAAGCAAAAAACACTTCAGTGTTTAATATTTGTTTGGATAGCCACTGGAAGCAATAACAGCAGTGCACCCTTTTGGCATTGTGCTGATTAAATGTACAATGTACTCTTGGGGAATATTACACCACTCACGACACAGTGCATCGAAAAAGGTATCCTTATTTGTGTAGTTTTGGCGTCTGACACGTTTGTCTAGTTCTGACCACATGTGCTCGATTGGGTTTAAATCTAGTTTTTGATTAGGCTAATTAAACACTTGCACTTTCTTCTGCTTCAAAAAGCTTTTGACATGTTGAGATGTGTGTTTTGGGTCATTGTTATGTTGGGAAATCCAACGAGCGTGAATTTTCCTCCAGGTATGGGGTAGCATATGATTTTTAAGTATATCACAATATTTGAAGCGATCCATGTTTCCATTAACACAAACTAGAGGTCACCCAATGGCGGAAGAATCACCCCCATACCACAACGCTTCCTCTACCATGCTTGTTTGTTAGAACTTAATATGTGACAGCATTTCTTTTGTTTGGAAGGCACCAAACATACTGATTTCCATCAGATGAGAAACTAAACTTGCTTTTATTGCTCCAGAGGACATACGACCAGTTCTTAAAAGTCCAGTTTCGATATTTCGGGGCAAAGCTAAATTGAGCCTTTCTATTCTTTTTAGATATAAAAGGCTCCTTGCTTGACCGGCGGCCATTTAAATTTGTTTCATTTAGACGTCTTTTAATGGTGGAAACCTGCACTTTAACTTTATAATTTTCCTGTAAATCATCTTTTATGTCTATAGCAGTTAGATAGGGATTAGGTACAGATTTTCTTCTGGGCATTTTATCAGTTTCGCTGGACGTTTTTTTATAGCCGTCCAGACTAGGATTATTAGATGCAGTTCCCCTCTTATTGAAAACTTTATTCCACACACTTACAATTTGTCTAGATGATTAAAATCGAGCTACACTTGCCTTAGAGCAAACTTCTCTTAAAGCTGAAATTACAGCTTTTTTTTTTTTTTTAAGTCTTCAGAATATTCCTTTTCTTTTGGCATGCCGTCATAATCAAAAATGACTAAGAGAAGGCTTTTTGCAAAATATAACACATTATTTAATTAAGTATATCTAAAAAAACAAATTACTAATTAGCATGTAAAAACACTTTTGAACATCGAATTTTCTTAGTTGAACTGAACGAAAAGGCAATTACTTACGCAGCACGAGTTTGTTATCGTAGAATGTGCAACTCTGTAATGAATCGTGACATATCCCTACGCAAGTGAATGGTTTAATATAGATGGTGCTGGCAAACAAACCGTTCGTGAAAATACTTATGAGTGCTACTGTACATATTTTACTTATTAGTGAATTCACTAAAGGGCACTTTAAGAAAGACACATAATTCTGATCATGTACTAAAGTGGGTGGAAACAATGTAAATTTTACTTCCAGCATCTTTGCATAATAAATTTTGTTTTCTGTGACTATTATGCAGGGTGCTCAGAAACTATCTGGCAAAATATTAAAGGGTAGTAGTACACATTAAGGCAATATTCACAATGGAACCTAGGGCCAAATTTCACTCTTATTGCTGGAAAAAGAATAAGTTTGGAAAACTTTCAGCATACGTATGTATGCACGAGAAGTGCAAGATGCAGCTCAGGTCAGATGGATTCAAGTGTGTAGATGATTAGGGCAACACATCTTGTGCAGTCAACTTACTAGAAGAATTTTACAAATGAAAGTAACATTGATCTTAATGTTGATGACTAAATGGTATTTCCTTGTTTCCATATTGATTTAATAGACTGGACAATCACCAAAAGGAATATAAAAATTGTATATTCCGGGAAAAAACTTAATTTTGCAACAAGACAAAATCGGTATCCATCATTTCTGGATTTAGAAATATTAAGCAATTTATTAAATATATAAATCACCATGAACAATGAACACGAGTAACACCAAGTATTGAATACATATACCCACTTTTAAATAAGCACTTATAGATCAACATATAGATCATCACAATTATAGAATAACATTGAAATAAATATTTCTAAATTACGAAGCGCAAGCATAGTTTCCATTCGTGTCTTATTCTCAAAGAAGAAAATCAAAATTTTTCCACTTGTTCAGTTAGCAGTTTCTTGTAATTTAGAAGACAATAAAAGAATGGTGCAAGGAGTTCTAACGCATACGGATACACTATCCCGAACTTAGAAAGCCAGCGTGACAGCAATGTGCCACGTAGGAATTACGGGAAATGTGAGAGCTGAAATTTCCTTGATCATGGGGTCATTTTAACATAATTCTTTGACATTTCCTTGGTTTTTCTGGAACAGTAAAATTCCCTGACACATATAATTTCTTGATTTCTCAGTTCTATTTCCACCCTGACTGAAAGGATGTGGTTGTAACTACCAAGCTATACATGTGAGATTTAAAATATCTTATACACATGAGCACATATATTTAAAGTTTAATAAAGTCAATACACACATTGAATTAAATTAATATAAACAAGTCTAATCGATCAAAACAAAATGGAATTCATTTAATGAACATAGTAACGTACAAAAAACTTGCAGATGTTACTTTGTGACATGATAAATGCATTAGTAAAGTATTTGTTCTTTTTCAAATTGATCAGCATAAGTGGACTAGAATGTTTCTAGGCAAAATTATGTATAAAATTCAGCGTTTACTGTTTACTAAATTCTTCCTATACAAGATGTTACAGCACCTGCCATATTATTTAATATTACAACCAAAAACAAAATGTAATCAAATACGGAGAAAAAAACTGTGCAATATTTACTTTGACCATACAGGTAATAATTTTATTCATTGCTTCCAGCATATGTTCATGTGGTCAATAAATAAACCATAAAATTATATTAAGACGAAATGTACACAAACAAAATAAATACGAATGAACAGTAAGGGTTGGAGTGGCACATTATTGCAGTGATCACATAACAGAAATGAAACTGTAAATTCTACCACCATGTTTCCAGAATAGGCAATGTCAATGGAATTTGTAAACTCAACATGCCCTTTTAAAATACATTATCTCAAAATTTATGCAAACGAAGTATTTACTAAACAGAGTTTCACTTCTTTTCCTTTGCTATGTACAAAGACTTGAGATTGCATCAATTCAGCTTTAAATCATGTGCTGTATAATGACTTGTATAATATTACAATAATGACTTGTTACAAACTGACCACTAGCTGCAAGGTTCGATAATTGGTTGTGAAGTTTAATCCTTAAAATATTAGTGTAGTAAATGCAACATTCAAATGACCTTTTACTTAAAAATAATACTTTTAGTTATTTTGTTGCAAGAATTCACAAAACTTGTAGTCAAGAATAAGTGATATAAACCAACTTTTCTTTTGAGATTCTTAATCAACCAATAAACCTTTAACAAAAAATTTATAATGATTTAAATATGTAACATGACAAGCAAATGGCAACGGATGGTTTAGAGCGAGATTATACAGTTAATACAATCAACTCTTGACTAATCAAATGTTAGCTAATTATGTTGAAAAATTAAGACATTTTGACATCTGAAAAGTATTAAAATTTACAACTAACTTATAAAGACTTAGTTTTAGAAAACACGTTATATAGCAACTAAACTTTGGAAATAACTATTTTAGTGCACCATTTATTGACAAAAAAAAGTTGGGTTAATTTAAAAAAACTACTACTAAGTAAATTAATTCATTCACCGGTTTTCACATTCGAAAATTTGCATCTATGAGTAATTTCATGATCAAGAGTGGACAGCACATTAATTCAATAAAATTCAGTGTACTTTCTTTCACCTAGGTTGTAATTAACTTATATTGATACAATATACAAATAATGAAACATGCACATTAGGGTGGATCGAAAAATAAAATTTTTTTTCACGAACTTTAGGGAATAGGGTCAAAAATTTGCCTTTAGGTAAGAGAAGACGTCAGGCAAAATTTGGTAAATATTAATTTCTTTCACCCACGCAAAGCCATTAAAAATTTGAAAAAAAAGATGGAAAAATTACATTTTTTGGAAATATTTTTCGAAGATAATTCTTTATTTTAACATAAAATTTGGTGAAAAAGTAGCATCTAATATTAAAATTGATCATAAAAAAATAAACTGAACATTTGAAGTTTTTTTTTTTTATAAATTGAGCAAGAATATTGAATTTTGCAGAAAATCTGTTGTTTTACGGGTTTTAAGATATTGTTTATGATTTTTTTTTGCATGTTTTATTTCCTTTAACATTTTCATTTTATCGTTGTTCTCTCCTCTCTCCCACAGACATTTAGAATATTTTTATTAAACGCCTGTTTTCAAGTACATACAGGCCTGCACAAAAGTTTAGACACAGAGTCAAATCGTAAATAAAAGCGAGAATTTGCATTGAACTTCGCCGATATTGTATCTAAATAATCCTAGAACCAATAATAAATTGTGCAACTTAAAAGATTACCAAAAGTACTGAAACAAAATATCCCAACACCGTAATATTGGAATCTGCATGCCACAAATGTTTAGGCACATATGTCAGATTTATGCAAATTAACGGCGCGAAGTTCCCAAGTGATCGAAGGGGCGTTTCCCAGAGTTGTTATATAAGGCCTGAAATAATTTAGAATGCTTAGAACGATGCCGATGTCAAAGCAATTTACGAATGACGAGATTTCGAAGATTTGGAGGCTGAAAACTAAAAGTAAATCGGTTACTCAAATTTCTCTTGCATTGAACCGTTCAAAGCGAGGCATTTATCGAGTGTTATCCCGGGGTGATTAGAATCAACCAAAATCACGATCTGGGAGGCCTCGAGTGACCAGCATTCGGGATGATAGACAAATACGAAGATTGGCTTCAAATGAAAGCCTGTCTGCAAATCAAATAAAAAACACGTTAGCAATGCGAGTGTCAAGAGAAACCATACGTAGAAGGATTGTAGAATGCAGGCATTTGAGATATGCAAAAATGCGCCGCAAGCCCTGCTTGCAATTACATCATAAACAAGCACGACTACAATGGGCAAGGCAGCACATATCATACAGTGACGAATGGCTGCAGGTGTTATTTAGTGATGAAAAAAAGTGGAACTTAGATGGTCCCGATGGCCTTTCGCACTACTGGCACGATCTTCGAAAACGCCCCTTAAGTCGGTTCAGCAGACGTCAAGGAGGAGGTTCAGTCATGGTTTGGGGAGCCTTTAGCTTCAATGGACAGACTTCTTTGGCGTTTTTGAATGGAAAACAAGATTCCAAGGCATACCAGGCAACTCTTGAAAGTCACCTATTACCTTTTGGCGAACTTTTATGTGGACGAAACTGGGTTTTCCAACAAGATAATGCGTCCATCCACACATCCAGGTCAACAAAAGAATGGATGAGCGCTAAAAATATTACAGTTCTCGATTGGCTCGCCTTGTCCACAATCATCGGGAAATGTATGGGGCATACTAACGAATGTTGTGTATGCCAATGGAAAGCAATATCTGCCCGTTTTAGAACTTAAAAAGGCTATAGAAGAAGCGTGGTTTAATTTTGAACCAGAAACCTTTCAAAATCTTGTGCTTTCAATGAACGACCGCGTATTTAATCTAATACGAAGTAATGGTGGCTACATTGATTATTAAAATTGTTCATTTCCTTATGCAAGTGCTAAAATTTATGTTTGTGCCTAAACTTTTGTGCCACATATTTTACTTATTTTAAGTTATATATTGCAGCAAGTTCGCTACTGATGTGATTTCTGTTCTCAAATTTTTAATTTGCATATTACATGTGTTCATACTTCTGCATTGGGCTCCACTTCTTCCAGCTTCCTATTAGCATTTTGTTATACTCAAATTTGTGTTGTGTCTAAACTTTGTGCAGGGCCTATATGAGTACCCCCCACATAAGGGTAGAATTCAAACAAGGAAACAAGCAGAGTGTCCTATTGGGGATGCAGAAGATTTAAATGAAAGAGTGTTACCTACATATCTTCAGGTATTTCTGATGGAGAGTTTTCTAAAAAGTTGGCTGCTAAAAGTCCTGGAAAACTTTCACATGCTAGGTGGATAACACAAGCAAATCACATTTCACGTCTTTATGCATCGACTCCTACTCCCACAGAAAATCTTGTGCATTTAGCTAATTTTGTAATGAAAGTGTATAGTCCAATGTGGTTTTTAATAGGGAGTGATTCTACTTGCACAGAAGGTCCAAAATATCTCCAGTGATCGATTCAGCTCAGCAGCTTCCTTCTTAACTCAAGATCTTAAGAATATTGTGCATACGACGATACAGAGGAACGCATACTATTCTCACCCTGAAAATATCCTATTCACAATGTTATTCGACGACAGAAAATATATTAGAGAATTTTCTGTTCGCCGTATAATGGAAACTAGAGATATCCCAAAGAATGGAATAAGGAAATTCGACATTCACGCAGTAAACTTTGAGGTCGAAGAATACTATGACATGGTAGCATGGCATAAATTAACAGTGTATGAGCCACCATTAACACGTCACCTATCAAAAGAAGAATTGATTGCTCTGTATGAAATTCGGAAAACAGA
>QLNU02014796.1:0-28302 GCA_006491805.2 Dysdera silvatica | reverse complement strand
AAAGGATTAATCCAGAATTTTGAATTACTCGATTTATTGAAATACATTTTATTAAAATAATCGTTTATTAAACGCTCCAAACGGAGATGGTTTTCTGCGTCTAATTTATGAAGCACGCGGCTAATTTGTCAAGAAACAGGATCTTCAGTTTTTCCTGGAATGCAAGCTACAAGACCTCACTTTCCACCCCCTGTGCTTTGTAATCTCTTATCAGTCAATTCCAACGCCCGCCCCACTCCCCCGGAATGTGGTCGACTGTTTTGTTTGTATGAAGGTCAGTGCTGATCTCGCGCGTTTTACGAGAAATGGCTAACATTTACATGGGCGATGGTGTCAAAAACATTTTTTTCCCTGGGACGCTTTACAATTTTTAAATCCCCCAGATACTTTTATTTCATTTCCGGCTTACGACTTCCCCGTACTAATTTCTCTCTCTATTGGAAGTATTTATTTGTGTGAGCCCTACTCACAACTATGAAAGGAAATAAGTCTCCCGTTTGATCCAGACATACTGACGTTCGCCTTAGGTCAGTTTTGAAAGTAACCCTGCGAAAAAGATTTCTCCCGAAGTGAGAGAAGCTAGTAACAGGGACGAGATACCAAGTGTCATGAAGAAAACATTAAGTTTATTGTTCTCTCTCTCTTTTATACTATTCGAAATAAATGTACGTTTCTATGAAAGTTTAAATTTTTTTGTTTACGGACCGCATGAATTTAAATCTTTTTTATTTCGCCCGTGTTGAACTTCGAGTTTGACACAGTTGCCCTACATCAGCAGTTTGTTGTCGCGACCCCGAAAAATTAAATGGCAGACTTAAGCGACAAATTTTTGATATACTGCTTTACAATTACATTAAAGAAATTTAGATTAAATGACTGATGTTGAATACAATAATTATTATTATTATACGTGTTATTACAAATGGCAGAAAATGTTAATTGGGAACATAAAATGTTATGATTTTAATTTAAATAAGTGCGTAAACTCAGATATTTATTAACGCTTCCTTGGTACTGTCATCTTGCAGAAAGCACTGCAATGTCTGGAATTGTGCTCACTGACAGAGCGCATCATATGAGGCCATGCGATGATCGAACGAACATGCCTAAATAGTGTTCCTGTTTATTTATGAGATGAATCATCTACTTCGCGTGGACTCCGACTGCAATTTTTTTACTATTGGCAGTTTTGAAAAAATTAGGGAATATCTAAAATATTTTTAACACATCTCCAAATTTCACGTTTTTTCCTCCGTAGAAAACCGTAAGAAAACACACCATTTTTTTTTAATAATAATTATCGGGCTCTCCCTAACCCTCCGGGACCATGATGGGGTCGCGATCGGAGGTTGGGAACCCTTGCCCTAGATGGTTGGAATGACGAAGCCACTTTCAGGGCCGGCCATATACCGATCAACCAATTTAGCTGAATCGGGCCCCATTCCATGATCGCTAAGGAGGTTATAAGAAGAGGGGGGTGCAGTGGCGGACACAGGCTTTCATTTTGGGGGGAGTCAAGGACAGAATTTGCCATGGTCTTGGAATAACACCCTTCATTTATCATGAAAGTTGGAATTTTTTACAGTGAAAAAATATATTTTGGGGGGTCATGTGGGACCCCTGTGACCACCACCCGTGTCCGCTTTTGGGTGGGTGGGCGCAAAAGTGACCCAAATCAGGTTCCGCTCCAGCTATGACCTGTCCTGGTCATTTTGACCAGGGTAGGATGGTTTTTCATCGTTTCATTTCCGTCATCCCTAAATCCATACTGAGATAATCGAAAGCCATTTTTTTAAAATCTAGAACGGGGTTTTACGCTTGATGATTCCTTCAACGTTTAAATGTAAAAATAAATTGCAAAGCACAGAAATCGTTACGTTTACGGAACAAAAGCTAGAAATTCAAAACCATGTGGATTATGCCAAGTTGAATAAGACATATAAATTGCTGTAAAATTCGTGACTAAAAAGAATACTTGATCGACGATTTTAAAAATTCTAACCTGCTTGTGCAATTAATCAGTTTGAGCGTGTTCCAGAAAGAATGAGAATTGCTAAAAACGGAAAAGTTGAAATAGCGCTGATGAGGTAAATCAGAGTCAATCGAGTGCAAAATCTTACTCGCGCATGCACTATGTGCCCCAAAGTATCCAGACACTTTGGATTTTTTAATTTTTTTGAATTTCTAAAAAACTGCTCAGCCAATTGTTCTCTAACTTCGGAAATATGTATTCGTACTTGAATGCACACTTTCTAATAAAGTTTCGGTGACTTGTGCATTTAGGGCACCACCCACATATTGACAAAGTGAAAAAATATATTTGATCACCCTGTATCATAAAAAGCTGGAAATTATTTGTAACTTTCAGAAAATATTTAACCAGCTATGCTTAATGCCTGTGTGCATTTTTGTAAAGCAAACATGTATATTCATGAAGATAGAAACGTTTCTTTTAGGAAACTCAAATTTTGTCACAGGTTTTTTGCTTATAATATCAAGAATTTTCAGTCAAATTTCACGAAACTTACAGAACATTTGTCAACGTACAAGAAAAATATTATACTTAAATTAGAAATTAATATATTGAATACACGATGAGATATGAGCATTTGAAGAAAATAATTTTTTACTGCGCATGCGCGAAAGATATGAATAACTTTCTTTCATAATTTTGTAGTCAATAGTATAGGGCAGCTTCGAAAAAAAAAAAGAAAAAAAGGGGGATATCTGTCATTGCAGCAAAAGGTGGTCCCACTTCATAGTCATTTTTGACTTCTTGTTGGTTTTGTTGTATTTTTATGATGCAAGGACAACAATGGTCATTCTGCACCAAACAAGGTTTTTGACTTCTGTTAAGCAGAAGCAAAACATGCAGGTACTCGAATACTTTTGATCCTTATTTGCATAAATCTGGAATATTTCATTTTCAGAACAGGGGTGTTTGGTAATTTGGAATACGACAATTTGTGGAAAAACCCCTTATCATCTAGCTACTTTCAGAGAATTAGAGAAATACGGCTCACTATATCATCGATAACTTTCTGAATTTTCAAGATATTCCACTGGTATTTTTCTTTTAAGTTGCTCTAGGCTATTGACTACAAAATTATGAAAGAAAGTTATTCATATCTTTCGCGCATGCGCATTAAAATATTATTTTCTTCAAATACTCATATCTCATCGTGTATTCAATATATTAATTTCTAATTTAAGTATAATATTTTTTTTGTACGTTGACAAATGTTTTATAAGTTTCGTGAAATTTGACTGAAAATTGTGGATATTATAAGCAAAAAATATGTGACAAAATTTGGGTTTTCTTAAAGAAACGTTTGTATCTTCATAAATATACATGTCTATTTTACAAAAATGCACACAAGCATTAAGCATAGCTGACTAAATATTTTTTGAAAGTTACAAATAATTTTCGGCTTTTTATAATACAGGGTGATTAACTATATTTTTTCACACAGAATGACTCTTGCTGTCCGTGTGACGTAAAAATACAACCAACCAACTTCAGTTCTTCTGGCTCATTAGATTTGCTTTTTGGGGGGAGATGTAGTATAAAATATAATTTTTATAATTGCTCTCTATGAAAAATTTTATCAAGGAATTCTCTTTACATTTAGGTGACAATAATTTTAAGAAATATTGTGTGCAAATCACTGTATTAGGCCCTTATCAGTCTCTCATCCCCCCCCCCTTTTTTTAAAGCTGGTCCTTATTTTCTTAGTTTCTTGTACGAAGTCGACTGGGAGCCCTAATAATTGCTCTCTCCGTAAAAAGACTAATATTTAAAAAAAAATTAGAAAAATGATATCAAGGAACTCTCTTTACATTTTAATTGAAATAGGGGGGCTCATGCAGCTTAAGTATTACGAAATGCTTTCTGATAACCTGAAGTAGGGTTGGGAATATAGGAGGATAAAAGGTTTTATATGTTTATTTTTGTATATAAGTGTATAACAAACAGAAAGGAACATATAGAATTTAATTATAGTTTTATACCTTTTCATAATTGCCACCCAGTTTCTTAGTTTAAAGCTTTCTTAAGATAACTAGGCTCCTTTTAAAACTAAGGAATCCAAAAACTGAATTATTTTGTTTATTGACTGCTTTTTTTTTTTTTTTTCGTGGAGCAAAGACTGCTAAGACCATACTGAGCCAAACGAGGTAAGTTTATTACCAACCAAGAAACCAAGAGGGGGATAAATGCCTTGCATAGGACTTTTCTTTTAGGCTACTCCCAATCCTTGTAAGCACGGCAGGAAAATCTGTCTTTTTCATGTGTTATATGGGGTGTAAGCAATGTGCTGTACCTAGGGACAATTTTGCTTTTGTTTTCAATTTGCCAAATACAACTGGGATACCAACTATCAGTTGAACCACTTCACGAAATCAATAGACATTATTACAAAAAACATTTAGAGTCTGAACTTTATTAAAAATAACCTTAAAACCATTTTTAGTGAACCTAATCGAATTGTCCCTAAGTACATACCCTTGTTGTACATGAGGACAGTTATTTATAAATATTAAAAACTATGTATATATATTTAAACTTGCCAAGAAAAATATATTTGTCGAAGTTTTTATAACAAAAAACAATTACGAGTACACTCTAACCGAGATAGTCTGTAAACGATATTAGAAATTTCAACTTTTTTGTGTTTCAGAATTCCACCCAATGCAGTTGGAGATATAAGCCTTAAGTTTAATGCCTTCTACATTTACTTCAAATAATTCTGTGACCTTCTTAATCCTGAACCATGATGAATCAAGGCTTTTTTTAAATCTTTCACTACAAATATTTTTTTGCTCTGTCATTTTTGCGACAAAATATTTAATGCTCCCTTTTCTACTTTAAATTTAACTAAAGAATGATCATTAAGTTTCAGTTCTTCCGTGTTTAGGCTTTGTTCAAAATCCTTTGCCCGGGATCAAGGCTTCAGCAGCTAGATCTTCCAATTCACCACCACTGTTGCTGTCGTTAAACAATGCAGTTAACTCACCTTTACTAAAATCAGAAGATCTCTCTTTAACTTTGCTTCGTTTTCTTCCTTCTTTATTTTATTTTCTTAGTCTTTTTGGTTTTTATTTCGTGAATCTCTTTTCATTTGGAACGTCAGTTATAATTTTAGGGTTTGACTCTCAACGATACAAAGAACGCTTACTCAGAGATCTCATAAAGATCGCACTGCTCACTGTAGTCCGGGGTTAAGATTCCACGGAAAATAGTAGGCCCCGCCACATTATGACCACTGTAGTCCTTGAGCCGTAAAAACCACAAACAAATATAACTGTAGACTTCCCTTTAGAGCATCGTTTTCCAGTATACTTTTTAAGAGTTTCAGCTTATAGGGTTAGCTGTATAGTTTCAGGAATCACCGTAATGGAGTTATGTTTCTTTGGGTTTGGTGTTAAAGGCTGAATAGTTACTGACAGCTGAACTGATGCTACTTCTGATGATGTTGGTTGAGGTGAATGCCATGGTGAATTGTCTGATATCAAGGACTGACCTATTGTTTCTGTCGGCTCAGAACGATCAGTGATAAATGCAAGTAAGAACTTGTGATCCTCAAAACTGTTTTGATTTAGAGGGTAAAGGTCAGTCACTTGAAATCCTTTAACAATGAGAAAGACTAAAGAATGAATTGTTCTTTGTAATATTCATAACAGAAGTGATATTTTTACTGGCTGGATGAGGTTTTTGTTTTTTCTTTACTACTTCCTATCTTCTAGAGCACCTATGAAGAAAAAAATGATTCATTGATGTACCTAGGGATGCCCCTATGTACACCAGGCTCACTCTCCTTAGGTACATCACTGCAGTTTAAAAAAAAAGAAAAGAAAAAAGACAGCAGTTAATTATACATTAAAAATAGACCTAACTTAACCATGGCTTGAATTGTAAAATGAACTAATAATTCAAGTAAAATGAACCAATAATTCAACCACCAGTTCAACTAAATTCATATATGATTAGTAACCAGGGTGCGAATCAAACTTTTTTACAAGGGGTGGGGGATAAAAAAATTCTAACTACAGCGAAAATCGGTTATAACGACCTTCAAGGGAACCGTGCAAATTCGGTCGTTATAACCGATAGTCGTTATAAACGATATCTTTTTAAAATCATAATAGCCTGCAGTATAGTACACTCTAGAGTTTTATAAATTATTTTGATAGTAAAAAGTATTAAACTTTTTGGTTTCAAAATTAAATAAAAATGTATTTAATTATAATGAATTTAATTTCCCTTAACGTTAAATAATATTTATAGCCACAGTAAATAAGTAGTATTTTTTATTTTTTTAAATTGAAAAAATTCTAGAAAATACTAAAGTATATAATGTAGAAAACAAATCTAATGAATAATATTTATTGTATTACACTAATGACTTTCGAACAGTGCCGGTTTAAGAGATTTATGGGCTCTATGCTGAAAAAATAAAATAGGCCTCTAAAGAATATGACCTTCGTGTTATTCAATTAATAAATCACGTGTTTTTTAAGGTTTATTATCTTCAATATTCAGGTTTAGCAGTAAAGGAGTTTCAAGTATTACGTAAGCAATATTTTGGCCATTTCAATCCCCCCTCCCTAGTAAGCAAAAATTAACATTGACCAACATAGGAAAATAAGCAAAAGAGCAACCTCCCAAAAAAAGTGCTTACGTAATACTTGAACACTTCCTAATAAAAATTTCTGACACATTTATAAATAAACAAGATTAGAATAACACATTTTGGTAACTAACTTTAAATTTTAATAACTAACCCACGTGGTTCCGATTTATGACTGTCAAGTCGCGTCGTTATATCCGATACGAATTTCCCTGCTTAGAATCTTCGTACACTACAAAATCGTCGTCGTTATAGCAGGTTTCGTTGTTATATACGATGTCGTTATAACCGATATATTTAGTATGGAGTAGAATAGCAAACCCAACGTCTTGTAAAAATTCCATCATTATATGCAATTGGTCGTTATAACAAGCATCGTTATAAACGATTTTTACTGTATACTACAGTTCATTACATTCAATTTGACAAAAATTATAATACTATTACTAAAATACATCAAAACTTTAAAACGAATAAATGTAAAAAAACCTTGCTTTTTGCTCCTTTATTTTTGCGAAATTATTGAAAATATCTTTCAAAACCATTTTGTAAGATATTATTACCCTTCTCAGGGATAACACAATTGCCAAATAATGGTCAACACACAAAGCCATCGGGGAGAGATTTTGTGAGTTTTTCGTGGGGTATTTTTTATTACAAATAAATTTGACACCAACGTATTAGTAGCTCAATCTAGAGCTATTTTTGTTTAGGAAAAAACAGACGCCGTCCTCATCCCGGATTCGAACCAGGGTCCCCGCGGTGTCTTGACCTACTAGACGAATGAGAACAAGAAAAAACGCTTTTTTCTTCGAATATTAAGTTGTAAGATATTATTACCCTTCACAGGGATAACACAATTGCCAAATATTGGTCAACACACAAATCCATCGGGGCGAGATTTTTGTGAGTTTTTCGTGGGGGATTTTTTATTACAAATAAATTTGACATCCACGTATTAGTAGCTCAAACTAGAGATATTTTTGTTTAGGAGAAAAAGAGATGCCGTCCTCATCCCGGATTCGGATACCCTGGTTCAAATCCGGGATAAGGATGGCATCTCTGTATCGCCTAAACAAAAATATCTCTAGTTTGAGCTACTAATACGTGCGTGTCGAATTTATTTGTAGCAAGACCATTTTACTGGCATGTTTAGGCTCAGTAGCCAATATTGCACATTCTACTTTGACCAATAGTATTTCTTTTGTAAACTTTTATTATTCATAATTTACTAAATAATCTTTCGGCAGAGGCAGCTGATACGGGTAGGGTAAAAAATAGCATGAAGTAAAAAATTCCGTAAAGTCACTTTCTACAAGCATACCATTACATTTTGAAATTAGTAAATAAGAAAATTGTCTAATAGACATGTCTACCGATAACTTCTGTTTGACATGCGTGATTAAATTTCAGCATTGAATGGGCAGTTGCGGAGAGAATACAGATGAATAATTTTTTTATGAAATTTTAACACTCAGCAATTTAGCATTTGACATGTTTATTATTTTTTCCATTCTAATACTACAAAATCTTTTTTACTAATTTCATGCTTTCAAAACGATTTTTAATTTGCATTATAATTTGCCTAAAACATAGTAAAAAACATTGATTTTAAAAAATTGATCTCTATTATCAAACAAAAAATCTGAAGCTAACTCGTCATATTGTTTTTTAATTCTACATTATAATTTATTTTCAAATTTAGGATCTATCCTGCACTTGTATGAAATACGAATTACGATGTTGTGTTTTCCACCACTAACACTGAACTATTGGTGTTTTAAAGACAGTAGACGCTATAAATAGGCAGTACGCGCTGTACCATGTGGTCGTGATTCATTGGTGATCGACATTCGGTCTGAAAATTTAAAGTTGATAAAATGAAAACAATGGCGCCCCAAACCAGAAAACCTAAAAATGCTTCCGAACATCAAATTGAGAAGTTTTATTTGTATCATCGTATAATGGTAATTCAAATCATAGAAGGAGTGGGGGCAAAGCATACCTTTTTCCCATGTACAAAACTATTAAGAGGTTCTTTCAAGCTTTTTGCTCCCACCCTCTTTTGCTACGTCAATAGGCGTTGATGAAAAAGGGGCCCCGAGGCTTTGGCTTTGCCTACTTTTGTTATATGGTATAGCTAAGCCCCTGAATCAACATGTATAATCCACATATTTAAGATAAAGTAAGATTGCCGAAATTTGTAATAATTATCGATATTTCTATATCATTTACTTAGTACATCCCTCCCTCCTTCCCCTTACTCACTCCCTCGAAAAAATTTTTAGGGTCACTCTTTTGATTATAGAAGGCCTCATAAAAATCCACTATTTAATTCCTCACAATATTTACTGCCTAAAGTCTAGCTGTTCGAGTCTTGCTATTACGACAGAAAAACGTTATACCATTATAATACCGATATTCAATTTTCACAGTGATTTTAAATGATAATTTGAAAAGATACGTCAGCTTACTTTATTTTGTTCAACAGGAGTCAAAGTGCGCTGTTTTACATTGGGTGGTACTTCCGTCACAAATGTCTTTCCCAGATAAGATGTCTGCAACCACCCTATACTCAGCCTGCCAACAATTAGCGGCTACTTCGAATATCAAAGGGATATCCGATGTTCCCTGAGAAGTACACCTCTATTCCCTTAGGGAATAGCTGCCGTTATTTTTTTAGCCCTCCTGCCTATTTCCAAATGGGCCCTATCTAGCTCTTTCCCAACTTCCCTCTCCTCCACCCATCCTGCCTTCACCAGGACCAGTGATATCACTCAAAAATCACCAAAACACTTTAAGAATCAAAAAATTATTGTGGGAAAAAAAAATGAAAGAAAGAATGTGAATATCGTTTTTTTCCCTAATGTCATGGGGGCGGAGGAAATAATCATCCCTGGCAGGGAAGTTAATTAAAAAATTTTTCCAGGGATAAATTTTCGCGAGCCGGGGAAATCCCCCCATCCCCCCCGTTAATTCGCACCCTGTTAGTAACTAAGTACTTACAAATAAACCAATATTTAAAAATAACTTTTTAGACTCAAAATTAATGAATTATTGTTAAACAAAGATCCAAATCAAAGCAGTTCACATAAACAAATACGTGGAACACACTAAAGAAGCAGTGTTGCCACATAATAAATCTCTTATTTCCCTTCATTTTCCCCAAATATAACCTTCGTCCCCATGTAGTTCGTTCACGAAAAGTGGTTCGATGGTACCGTTAGAAATAACGGGAACTGATGTCGCAAACGGCCTAGCCGATTACAGCAGAGGGGAGGACGTCATTTCAGAACTGGTTTTTAGCGAACATTTGTCTGTGACAAAAACATCTCACAATTGCCTATCACTACAATGGGCCCTGCAGTGATGCAGTGTGGTAATGCGTTTGCTTTTTTTCTTCAAATTTTTGTCGTATGATATAGTTTATGAGTTACTTTCATCTTTTCTTCACCTTCAATATTATTTTACAGTTCATTTTTAACTTTGTACAAATATATATTTACTAATGTTACAAAGGTCCCTTAATTTTTAGATTAGAAGTCGGTGAAAATGTCACAAAAAAAAAAGTTGATGTCTATAAAAATCATGGATTATCTTTAAATTCGATTTAATTTCCTCCATAGATATTTAGGCAGCTCTTCACTAGTTTTAATTCAAAAACTATCCAGAGCTCACCACGTGGAGGTGGCTGCCAGCCAAGCCCCACCCGCCCCTTCTTCCAACCTTAATCAATTCAATAATCATTAATGATGATTTTTAAGTACCTCTGGTTGCAAAAAGTTGTAAATTTGCTTTTGTTTCAACCATCCGCATCATTTTTCTCTCCTTTAACCTACATCTGATCAACCCATCCCTTGCCTCTTCTCCACAAACTAACTTTGATGCTTCTGATACCACTTCTACGCAGCGTTCTACTGCTTAGGTGTGTGAAGGTAAATTATACAATGTGGAAGAGCCATCTGTTTTCCGAATTTCATACAGAGCAATCAATTCTTCTTTTGATAGGTGACGTGTTAATGGTGGCTCATACACTGTTAATTTATGCCATGCTACCATGTCATAGTATTCTTCGACCTCAAAGTTTACTGCGTGAATGTCGAATTTCCTTATTCCATTCTTTGGGATATCTCTAGTTTCCATTATACGGCGAACAGAAAATTCTCTAATATATTTTCTGTCGTCGAATAACATTGTGAATAGGATATTTTCAGGGTGAGAATAGTATGCGTTCCTCTGTATCGTCGTATGCACAATATTCTTAAGATCTTGAGTTAAGAAGGAAGCTGCTGAGCTGAATCGATCACTGGAGATATTTTGGACCTTCTATGCAAGTAGAATCACTCCCTATTAAAAACCACATTGGACTATACACTTTCATTACAAAATTAGCTAAATGCACAAGATTTTCTGTGGGAGTAGAAGTCGATGCATAAAGACGTGAAATGTGATTTGCTTGTGTTACCCATCTAGCATGTGAAAGTTTTCCAGGACTTTTAGCAGCCAACTTTTTAGAAAACTCTCCATCAGAAATACCTGAAGATATGTAGGTAACACTCTTTCATTTAAATCTTCTGCATCCCCAATAGGACACTCTGCTTGTTTCCTTGTTTGAATTCTACCCTTATGTGGGGGGTACTCATGTATGTACTTGAAAACAGGCGTTTAATAAAAATATTGTTTAATAAAAATATTCTAAATGTCTGTGGGAGAGAGGAGAGAACAACGATAAAATGAAAATGTTAAAGGAAAAAAAATATGCAAAAAAAATCATAAACAATATCTTAAAACCCGTAAAACAACAGATTTTCTGCAAAATTCAATATTCTTGCTCAATTTATAAAAAAAAAAAACTTCAAATGTTCAGTTTATTTTTTTATGATCAATTTTAATATTAGATGCTACTTTTTCACCAAATTTTATGTTAAAATAAAGAATTATCTTCGAAAAATATTTCCAAAAAATGTAATTTTTCCATCTTTTTTTTCAAATTTTTAATGGCTTTGCGTGGGTGAAAGAAATTAATATTTACCAAATTTTGCCTGACGTCTTCTCTTACCTAAAGGCAAATTTTTGACCCTATTCCCTAAAGTTCGTGAAAAAAAATTTTATTTTTCGATCCACCCTAATGTGCATGTTTCATTATTTGTATATTGTATCAATATAAGTTAATTACAACCTAGGTGAAAGAAAGTACACTGAATTTTATTGAATTAATGTGCTGTCCACTCTTGATCATGAAATTACTCATAGATGCAAATTTTCGAATGTGAAAACCGGTGAATGAATTAATTTACTTAGTAGTAGTTTTTTTAAATTAACCCAACTTTTTTTTGTCAATAAATGGTGCATTAAAATAGTTATTTCCAAAGTTTAGTTGCTATATAACGTGTTTTCTAAAACTAAGTCTTTATAAGTTAGTTGTAAATTTTAATACTTTTCAGATGTCAAAATGTCTTAATTTTTCAACATAATTAGCTAACATTTGATTAGTCAAGAGTTGATTGTATTAACTGTATAATCTCGCTCTAAACCATCCGTTGCCATTTGCTTGTCATGTTACATATTTAAATCATTATAAATTTTTTGTTAAAGGTTTATTGGTTGATTAAGAATCTCAAAAGAAAAGTTGGTTTATATCACTTATTCTTGACTACAATTTTTGTGAATTCTTGCAACAAAATAACTAAAAGTATTATTTTTAAGTAAAAGGTCATTTGAATGTTGCATTTACTACACTAATATTTTAAGGATTAAACTTCACAACCAATTATCGAACCTTGCAGCTAGTGGTCAGTTTGTAACAAGTCATCATTGTAATATTATACAAGTCATTATACAGCACATGATTTAAAGCTGAATTGATGCAATCTCAAGTCTTTGTACATAGCAAAGGAAAAGAAGTGAAACTCCGTTTAGTAAATACTTCGTTTGCATAAATTTTGAGATAATGTTTTTTAAAAGGGCATGTTGAGTTTACAAATTCCATCGACATTGCCTATTCTGGAAACATGGTGGTAGAATTTACAGTTTCATTTCTGTTATGTGATCACTGCCATAATGTGCCACTCCAACCCTTACTGTTCATTCGTATTTATTTTGTTTGTGTACATTTCGTCTTAATATAATTTTATGGTTTATTTATTGAGCACATGAACATATACTGGAAGCAATGAATAAAATTATTACCTGTATAGTCAAAGTAAATATTGCACAGTTTTTTTCTCCGTATTTGATTACATTTTGTTTTTGGTTGTAATATTAAATAATATGGCAGGTGCTGTAACATCTTGTATAGGAAGAATTTAGTAAACAGTAAACGCTGAATTTTATACATAATTTTGGCTAGTAACATTCTAGTCCACTTATGCTGATCAATTTGAAAAAGAACAAATACTTTACTAATGCATTTATCATGTCACAAAGTAATATCTGCAAGTTTTTTGTACGTTACTATGTTCATTAAATGATTTCCATTTTGTTTTGATCGATTAGACTTGTTTATATTAATTTAATTCAATGTGTGTATTGACTTTATTAAACTTTAAATATATGTGCTCATGTGTATAAGATATTTTAAATCTCACATGTATAGCTTGGTAGTTGCAACCACATCCTTTGAGTCAGGGTGGAAATAGAACTGAGAAATCAAGGAATTATATGTGTTAGGGAATTTTACTGTTCCAGAAAAACTAAGGAAATGTCAAAGAATTAAGTTAAAATGACCCCATGATCAAGGAAATTTCAGCTCTCACATTTCCCGTAATTCCTACGTGGCACATTGCTGTCATGCTGATTTTCTAAGAAATCTATGCGTAATCCCGTCTAACTGCTGTAGACATAAAGATGAATTACAGGAAAATTATGAAATAAGTGCACGTTTCCACTATAAAAGAGATGTCTAAATGAAGTAAAGCAAAACGGTATGTTTGGTGCTTTCCAAACAAAAGAAATGCTGTCACATATTAAGTTCTAACAAACAAGCATGGTGGAAGAAGTGTTCTGGTATGGGGGTGATTTTTCCACCATTGGGTGACCTATAGTTCATGTCAATGGAAATATGGATCGCTTCAAATATTGTGATATACCCACAAATCATGTGCTACCCCATACCAAGAGGAAAATTCGTAGTCATTTGATTTCCCAACATGACAATGACCCAAAACACACATCTCAACATGTCAAAAGTTTTTTGAAGCAGAAGAAAGTGCAAGTGTTTAATTAGCCTAATCAAAGACTAGATTTAAATCCAATCAAGCACATGTGGACAGAACTGGACAAACGTGTCGGACACCAAAACTACACAAAGAAGGATGCTTTTTTTCGATGCACTGTGTCATGAGTGATGTAATATTCCCCAAGAGTGCATTGTACATTTAATCAGCACAATGCCAAAAAAATGCACTGCTGTTATTGCTTCCAGTGGCTATCCAACTAAACGTTAAAACACCAAAGTGTTTTTTACTTTTAAGTTATCGTTCAAAACAAGACAGACCTATAAAAATAACATTTGTCAAAATACTTATGATCCACAAGATTTCGATTAAATCTAATTTCTTTTATTACAAACTTTGAAATAAATGCTTTTTTATACATTTTTAAATATATATTATTTCACTATTAAGGTATTTTGTATTCAGATAGAATAGAACATAGAGGAAATAAAATAATTGAAAAAAAACTGTATGTCAAATTACTTTTGAGCACTACTGTAGTTAATTCAAGGATCCCAGTTGGTCTGTTGTTTACATAAATCATTGCAAATTCCTTGAGATATGAAAATATTTTCCTTTTTTGTTTCATGTTTAATGGATGCTTAATCAAAATTTAGTTAAGCATAAATAATCTGCGATGTTCGTGTGTTTATGAAGGCATTTCCAGAAGCAATCATTGCACAATAAGATTCACATTGCTGGTTGGTCAGAAGTGAAGCTGCTAGACGTTAAGTCCCATCTATATTATGTAGTGGGATTACAACTGCTGACAAAGCTGGCAGGGACAAGATTTACAAGCACTCAGAAAGTTCAGCATGTTCTCATTCTCTTCCTCCTCCTCCCATCTAGACAGTTTTCAAAAGCTAACAGATTGTGCATCGGTTTTGTGTTTTTTTTAATATATAAATGGCCTTTTACACACACACACACACATACACAGTACTTCAATGGGTTTTTTTAATTGAATTTTTTAAAGAATTTAGTCTCTTCTAATATAGAAACTCTTAATTGTTTTAAAAATGTGTTTAATTATAATAATAAAATTTTGCTCTGGGCTGCTGGGTCTTTGCCTACTTTGCCCGCTACTTGTGCTAAGCCCCAAACCAGAATTCCAAAGTCTACCCTATATCATTCCATGTTATCTTTATGGATTGTTTGAAGCCATATTTCTGGATTTACTAAGTGTATAATCAACAATCTTACTTCAGAGTTTATGAACTCTGTAATAAAATGTCCTAAGGTTCGTTTTGTTCCATGAGCACTAGTTTTGCCTTGTCGTAGGTAGGATAGGACATTTCACTGATGTGTAAAATTTGTACATTTATTTTAAGAATCTCTGTCTCTTCTTTGGGGGGGGGAGGGGAATTTCTTTTTTACAGTCACACACTCAGTTATTTTTTAAATTTCTCTGAAAATGTGTATGCTTAAAAATTTTAAATCCAGCCATAATGTCATATTCAATCCATTTGCATTCTTTTTCTGAACGGTTTTTTTTTTTTATTGGCTGTAATTCATTACAATAGCCCATATACCAACAAACAATCCACCAGTTCTTTCTGACCTCTTTGATCCACCCAGAGCCTCCCGTCTCTGTGGCGGTGCTCCACACCTTCCGTTCTGAGATTGGCTGGTTCCTGTAGGGTTCTCGGCTGGCTTCAGGGTGTGTTCCCGGATCAGATTTTGAGGCCGTTTTCCATTGCAGCTGGTTTCGGTTCACGTTAAATGATGACACATGTGAGTATGCATCCTTGTGCAATGTATATGGTCTACAATCAAATAGTCCCTCTCCTTAACTGCCTGGTGGTTGGTTATGCTGTCTGGGATTACAGTGCCGCCTTCAGCTGTCACCCTTCCCAATTCTCCTTCCATGCCTACTCGACTACTACCAGCAAACAAATTTTCCACTTCCCATTACTATGGTGATTTTGAGGAGATAAGCCACTGCTGATACACGTTTAAAAGCTGCGTTGTAATTGCATTTGTTTTGTGCGATTGGTAGGGAGATCAAAATAAATTTTAAATAAATCAATTTATTAAAATGGAAAGTTTTTAATATTTGAGCTTTTATTTTCTAAAATGTTAGCAATTGTTCTAATTTTTTGGTTTCTTGCACCTTAAAAATACAGCCAACCAATTTTGTGGTTGTATCGCGGATAATATAGCATGATGCATAATTGTATTGATGCACATTTTTTAACGTTGGCAAGTACAATATATGAATTTTATAATGGGAACGGAAATTTTTTCAATTTATTTCACACTCTATGGTAAGATAAAATTCATTTATTTGTAAAACTTTCTTTTATTTTTTATTAAAAAATAAAAATCAGAATACTGACCAGGGTTGTATCAATTTTGCCCCCCCCCAAAAAAAACACTTCCCCAATACTGTGTAAAAAATTATCACAAGTATATGCAGACTCAATTCGGGAATGCTGACGATATCCCGAGCCCTATCACTATAATTTTCCATAATGAAAAAATTTATAGGGAATCTTTGAACTTGATAAAACAGTTAAAAAAAGTCAGCTGAATTCTAAACATCCTTCAATCAGATGATACAGATTTATTCTATGCTGTAGAATTATGGCTTCACTTAGCAAAAAGTTTGGAATCAGAACCTTACAAGGAAATTGTGTTGAAAAGAATGAACAAAGCTATTCAACCATTCCATTATTTAATAAATATAATGAACTCTCAATATAGAAGGAAGAGGCCATCTACATCCCATGAAGATGCAGCAGAAAACTGGTTAATAGAAAAATACCCATATATATTCATTTGCAATGTATAATTACATACGATGCAAAATATTACCCTCCAATGTTTTCTGGGCATGTGAAGATGTTCCCAGATGCAAAGTGGTGGAACGTTATGGTAATAAGGACAGAAAAAAGAAACGATCTCTGATGACTTTTACAAATTCAATTCAAACTCATTGTTATGCCCTGCGAGTTTCTACTGCTATAGAGCGAATTTTTTAAACTTTTAGTGTGGTACGATTAACGCTCCATAACCACCTTGATGCAGTAAAGTTGGTCAAGATTTATAAATCTCTGCGCCGTATAATCACCGATATTGATAAATGAATTCCTTCTCTTATTTTGTAACACTAATAATAATAATGTAATGTTTTTAATATCAGTGAATCTATATTTTTCTTATCAGTGTAGTTTTCTATTAATATAAAAATTCAATAATAACTGGTTATTTTTATGCTTTCATAGTAAGTATATAGCATTTCAATAAAATAGGGGTGTACAGCATTTTCTTATCAGTGTAGTTTTCTATTAATATAAAAATAAGGTCAATAATAACTGGTTATTTTTATGCTTTCATAGTAAGTATATAGCATTTCAATAAAATAGGGGTGTACAGCATTCAACACCAGGGTTGTCTCATTTTTGCCTAACTCCAAAAAAAAAATGGGTTTTTGAAGAAAAACACGTTGGTTTAAAAAAAAAAAACCACTTAAAAACCTACTTCCCCAATATCAAGAAAATGGATTTCTAATCATGATGTTGAATTCTATATGCTCCTATTTCATAGATATGTTATATTGCTACTACAGATACGTGTACAAAATTAACCAATTATTGTTGACCTTATGTTTATATTAATACAAAAATGTAGTCATTAAAATTAAACATTATAGAATCTTATGATTATAAAACTCCACAAATTAAAATAAAGAAGTCATTCATTGATATCCACGTTATCATTCTGCAAAAATGTATAAACCTTGACATGCCTCTCCCCCCTCCCCCTGCAAAAAAAAAAAAAAAAGACATCACCTTACATTAGCGTTTTTCATTGCTTTACCTTGCCAGATATTGCAGTATCCTCATATAAGATCTAAACCTATTCCACTTAACAAACATCATCCAACAACGGCTAAATATATGCATTTGTCCCCTCATGTCAACGTCATTACACATTGGAACTCTCACATCACTGAAGATAGTAGTAACACTGAAATACTGCATCCTTTTAGGGTTGAATAAAACCTAGGATTTTTATTTTAAAAACTCAACCCAGGTAGGCTTTTTTAGGTTTAATTGGATATTTTAAGGAATTATTATCATTAAAAACAGTTACTTAGGCTATTTTCAAATCTTTGCACAAATGAAAAACAACATAGATTATCCTATAGACTTTCAGTATCTCAGTTGTTTAGAAAGTGGCGAGGAAGAATTTTAAGCTCTAAAAACTTTAAAATTGGAGTTGTTAATATGTTCATTCCACAGCATCTCATGAGTAAATGAGAGTTATTTACAATTTATGTTATATTATGAACAGAGATGGGGGAACTTTTTCATGTTGAATGCCTTATTAGGTTAGTCGTAACGTAAGGTCACATTCTAGGAAATGCAATTGGATGCACTTTAAATGTACATAATTTTTTAAAAATGTAACTACATGTACTAACTTCAAAAGAAGAAAATTGTTAAATTAGTTATAGTTGAATTAAAGATCAATAAATTCACATACTGAAATTTCAAGTTTAACTTTTCTCCTTTCTTTAGAGTGAGCTGAAACAAGAACTAAGTAACTTGCACAGTGGTTCAAGCCATGACCCACTTTTATAGTAGCCAAGTAATCTGCGACCCCCTTTTATAGTAACCAAAAGATCCGCGACCTCCCTTTGTCTGCCGCCACACTAGCAATAATATAATAATTTTTAACAGAGTAAAGAAAACAGATTAAATATAAAATTATTATATTGCATATATTATACGAGGGTTGGAACTTTAATAGTGGCAACTATTTACAATTGATACAAAATAGATACATGTTACCAAGTTTTACTGTCCCTCAATGTAGTCACCAGCATTATGTACAACACCTTGCCAGCGATGTGGAAGTTGTAGGATACCTTTAGCAATGCCTGTTGTGTTGATAGTTCGAATGGACCGGTCTACTGTCTGAAGAATCTCTGGAACAGTTCTGAAGCGAATACCACGAAATGGTTCCTTCATCTTAGGCATTAAGTCATAGTCGCAAGGCGTTAAGTCCTTGTGATTATGACTTAATGCCTAAGATGAAGGAACCACTTCGTAGCATTCACTTCAGAACTGTTCCAGAGATTCTTCAGGCAGTAGACTTATTTAAAACTGGAAAAGTGTGTTAAAACTTGCATATAAGACAGATATTTTGTTTTGGTCATGTGGACGCGGTGACCTCGAGTGAGTTACGAATAGATAGCATGCCTGCTTCATACATAAAATCAGGAATACAGTTTAAGCTTCATACATAAAATCAGGAATACAGTTTAAAAAGGTGGCAGCATCCTTGCAGTAATGCACCAAGCCAAAACAGTAAAGTGTTGCCAGATTTTTGTTTAGCGTTGACATAAAACCTAGAGATTTATCATCAGATCAGAATGCAGTATGGCAACAGATATACGAGGAGTTGTAAACAAGCGATAAGAAGTTCCTCATTAGCATAGAGGATTCTCCTCACATAGGTCCAGCATGTCATGCAAGACAACATTCCAACTGTAGAGAACGTGATATGCAAAAAGTGGCATATCAGTGTCAAGGGGATGGTATGACTCATCATGAATGTAATAGGTTGATCGAACAATTACTCTCATTAGTGATGCCACCTAGGTGAGGAGAATCCTCCACACTAGTGATGTCATTCTTGAACTTCTCTGCCTATTCATACACTTGTATTGTAACTCACACCTGTCATCATACTGAATTATCATTGAGCAATGAAAGTCTATAGGTTTCGTGCTTTACCAAAAAAACCTCTCAACGTTTTGTTACTATTGCTTAGTGTGCTGTTGCAAGGATGCTACCTTTTTTCGAACATGTGCCAATGCAATCTATTGGTATCGAAAGATCACTGGCTCTGCATACCTGGCGCACAATATTCGAGGCACATGACAGTTCTAATACAACTTTGCTCATTTTACATTGAACACCCCTTGTATGTGTGTGCATGTAGTAGAATTAATAAAAATAATCCACATCAATCTATTGAGTGGGACCATGTCAGATTATTGAAAACAAAATTGTTGAATAATTTTTATTTGAACTTCAAGTACATAAAAATTAGTGCAGTTTTTAATTAAGAATTACTATTAGCTAATTGAAGTTGCACAAGTTTCTTATTAAGACACTCCGCAGCCTTTTCGGCTCCATCAGGGTTTTCAAAGACGATGCACACACGTTGAATTGGAGGTGCCTTTCTAAAGATTTTAACAAAATCAACTTCACCAAACTTTTGGAAAAATGTATACATTTCTCGCCATGTCGCCGATGGTGACGCATTTTTAATAAATATTCTCTTCTGGTTCAGCATTACGACTGAGTGCTCATTAAGAATTTTAAGCAACATACAGTCTTCAGTGACCTCAGCTGGTTGGGACGAAGTTGAAGGTGGTGGTGAATCACTCTTCTCTTCAACATCACTCTTCTCAAAATCTTTATCTTCATTTGGAGCATTTCCATCGCTTTTGGTCATCTAAAATGGAATAAGAATAAATATATTCCATGTATGTACAGTTTTTGGTGACACATGTTACATAATATTTTTGATATGTTTCTAGTTTTGTAATTCAAAATTACTGATTGGTGATTAAGATCAAAATGGAGAACAGAAAGCTATAGCTTGTTACATGGCTCTCCTTCAAATGGGTAATATGTTACGTAGATCGTCTTTTACTTAGTTTCATTACTTTGATACTTTTTATGCATTTTTACCAATTTATTGATGAGTAGAACATCAATTTTATATTAATTTGTGGCCTTCTTTGAGAAACTATAATAATGATCAGGATGAAGCCCGAGTTAATGTATGTATTTAAAATTCAAATAGAAATCATAATGAACTTTGGACTGGAGATTTTTTAAATTTTATTTATGAATTTGTTATATGGCTTAATCATGTTTTAATGAGTTAGTGCTTACATTATTCAGATATGTTCTCTGTTGTCGTTAGTAAATGAGGAAAAAACCGTCAGCGTGTTAAGGCTTCATCCTGCCATTATCACAATTTTGTCTATAGAAAAACAATGCATTTGCAAATAGTATTTAAAAGCTTCTTTGGAGTTAATTTTGTTACTGACAAGGGAATCCCTTTCGCTGTTCACTGCACTTTGAGATCAGACCTATGGGAGATGATAGTGCTTGACTTCCTGATCACGAATATGTAATCATTTGTCTGCTAAAATGATATGACAATTTTTGATGAATGTTTGAAGTCCAAAAATGACACTTTTTTTCGCCAGGTTTGATATTTTTTAATCGCACTGTATGTGGCAAAAACAGTTTTGAAGTTGGTAAGATTATGATGGATTATCATATTTAATGGATAAAAATAAAAATTGTCTCAGCAAATTTAAACAGTATAAAATAATTAATAGGAAAAACAAACTTTTAGCATAGACAAATTAGCAACAATTTTGAAGAGTTGGTGGGACATTTAAGTTTCGCAATCCACTAGCTATATAAACTCGTACGCAAGTGTAACGTCAATATAGTTGTACGAATTTCCGATTGTGAGAAAATGAAAAATATAGTGAACATAGTTCAATCTGTTTTGAATTTGGTTAATAAATACGACACGCTTCCGTCATTAATAACAGACTAAGAACTTAAGGAAAGTCTGGAAGTATTGTCGAAAATCGAAAACATAATTTTTAATAACAATGTCAGTGAAAGTATCAGTTTAGATTTTGAAGACAATTGTGATTTCCGTATAGACGAAGAAAGTGATATTAGTGTAGTCGTTGACGAATATTATATCTGTACTGTAAAGGCCGATCAATTGGCAAATGAATTCAGTTTAGAAAATATGCAAACAATTGTTCAGTATTTTGACAGTTGTAAAAAAAATAAATTCCAAAAAACAAACAGGAGATATCCAACAGTAAAATACCCTACTTATATTTCGAGGTTTAGAAAATATATATCAAATATGGGCACAAATATAGAAAAGTATAAAATAATAAAAAATGAAATGTTAGCCAGATTTACAAAAGCTAGGGAAATTTTTTTACATGTTCATGATATAGATTAAAAGATGGGCGATCCTGAAATCCCAAGAGTTAGGATTTGAGGATTTTAAATGTTCTGATAATTTTATATATAATTTTAAGAGCCAAAACAAAATAGTTGTGCAGAAAGTAACAAAATACATCACTCAAATATACACCCAGAATATGGGTAATATAGAAGATAGTGCCATAGAATTTATTTTGCATACGAGAAATGTTACTGCTAATATTATAATCCCCCAACAGATTTTTAACTCTGATCAAAGTGGTTTTAATTATTTTCTTCCAAATTAAAGGCAGCTATCGCATAAAGGTGAAAAACAGACATTTTCTTTAATAGGGTCTGATTTTGGTAGAACACATTCATATACAATAATGCCAATAATATCAATGAATGGGGAACTGACAGGGAAAATGTTACTTCGTTTAAGAGAAGCTGTGAGAAAATTTGGCCCAACTGTCAAAAAGAATATATTTCAACCTCCAAACTTTTATATTATATGCTCCAAGTGGGGGAAAATTGATTTCTTGTTTGCCAGGATATAGTCAATTTCACTAGTTCCCCCATTTGGGTGTTTCCATGTCCATTTTCTTTGCGGTTTCTTCTTAAAAAATGAATTCATGATGCTAAGGTTTTCAGCTTCTGCAAATTCGATGAGTTGATCGCCACGTTCATTCCTTTCAACTTCCAGAAGACAGTCTTTAATTCTTTTGTTGATTAAGAAGCCAACACCACTTGTTCTTCCAGTTTCCGTTCCTCTATAATAAAACAAATGTCCACTTTTAAGTTCCACCAACTCTTCACCTTTTCTTCTAACTTCACTGAGTCCTACAATGTCCCATTTGATCTTGTCAAGTTCTTCTTCCAATTCCTGAAGTTTTGCTTCAGAAGCAAGGGATCGTCCATTAAACGTAGCCAAGGTCAATAACAAACGGCAGCCTGGGCCATTCCAGTGATTCTTAGCACCCCCTGCTTTCATGCCACACTGACCGCTGCCTTGATCAGGAGCACTCCAGCACCTGGAGACTAGGGGCCATGGTTTCTGGTGTGTCAACATAATGGAGGAATTAGCCATAATTTCACCACGCTGGCTAGACGGGTTGGTGAATTAGCCCTCCCCTTCCGCCTTTCTATCCGTGCAGCAAATATTAATTTGCCACATAAATAGAAAGCTCAGCCTGCACCACTTGAAGGCGGGGTAGGACACTAGGTTACTGGCCTGGCCGGTTCCACACATCGTCACATACGTTCAGCGTGTGGGTCTCCTTCCAGTTAGATACCAGCAACCCTTTTGCAGGCCATATATATATATATATAAAAGGACGTCTGTAGAAATCTAGGCAGAGGCAATGGCCTGAAAAAACATCGTTTTTGATTCTGAAGCCATAAATTTATCAAAAATTTGCCCATACCAACGATTGAGGGGGGGGTGGAGGTATTTGAGGCCCCCCAGATGTTGGTACAGGAAAATTTTTGATAAATGTATAACTTTTTATCAGGGGTGCCATTTCAGAAATTCTTCGGGGAGGCAAAGTGCATATAAGAACTTTGAAGTATAGTAAATTTTTAAAAATGCATAGTAACTTGGAATCCTTGGGGGGCATTTTACCCCAGCCCTTCCCCCAAATGGCGCCTCTGCTTTTTAGCCATTTAGATGACTATTTGACAAACAACCTTGAAAGAGGTAATGATTTTTCTTAGCCTCCCTTCCCCTAAAAGTACTCATATAGCATATGGGCATCACTGGCAGCGTCCATAGTTGTTTATATTTGAATAATTCATGAATGTTCCTTGGAGGCAAACATCACTTCCAATTTGTAAATAAGCATGTGTACTGCGCAAGCAAACCCTCTTTCATTGCCGATTCAATAACACAAAAAACTTATTTCGTTAATGAGAAGGACATTGAGATTATTTTCCATGTAGCATTTGCCGGGATCTCAAAATACGGCCGTTAACGGAAACGACTCGTTAATAAGAAGGACGTTATTGGAAGATAATTGTATATTGAACAAGATTTTCACTTACATCATCCTCAGGAAAAACACTTGCCATACTGCAACAATTACGTAAGTGGATTCACTTAGATTGGTTTCTTCAAATGGCTTTCACAGCAAATCAGTGGTAGCGGCCATGCAAATCTCAACTTTTCTAAATGACTTGACTCCACAGTAACTTGTGTGAATTTTGGCTGCTGATAAATGATTCGGTATTCCCTGCTCGGACGAGAGGAAATTTCGAGTATTTTAAAAACACAGATGAATAGTTTTATATCTGTGGATAAAACTGATAATTCGCCCATTTTGGCATTAACCATATGGGGTTATATTTTCAGATGTACAACTGTTTAAAAAAGTGTATATATATTAATTACTCTCTACTGTCCCCCGAAATCTTCAATCAAGGTAACTAGAATAGAACGTAGGTCCATCGCTTGAGGCGAGTTCACTTTGCCTTATAAGGAGGAAGGTTGTAATATCATTGGTACGCCTGTTTATTTCTGCTTCACCTCTCAAACGTGCATTTCGATTTGCTGTCCTTCAGTTTCATTTAATTTTACTCTTTTTTTTTTTTTTAACTTGTTAATTTACTTGTTACGTTTTTCACTAATCGATTGTTCATCCTCATGGAAGAAGTTGAAGGAAATAAAAGAGGAAGTAAATATTTTTTACAAAATGATTTTATTTATTATGTGAAGGGAAAACATAACAATTCCCAATATTTAAAATGCGTGGAAAGAAGTTGCCCTGGTCGGGGAATTTTAAAAGGGAAGTTTTCAGTTAAAGAATAGCCACACGCACGCGAAACAGACGGTAGAGTGTGAAAAGTTAAGATTCAAAGAAAAGCTTTTGAAAGCTGCCTCACAATCTAATGCTCCTTTAAAGAAAATTTATAACGATGTAGCGGAAAAGTAAGTTTTATGTATATATAATCTGATGGTGTGTTGAAGAAAATTGATGTGAACTATCGCTTAAAAACGCATGTCTGCTAAATGTGATATTTCGTATTTTCTGCTGTGATATTTTGTATTTTCTGCTAAATATAATTCATTGTGTCATTATTAATGCAAGTAATTAGAAAAAGTGCAGATGCTCTTTTGCAATACGGTAATTACTTCCGTTTTGGCGATTGTTTCCTTGCGTACATTTTTACTTACTTCGATCCTGATTTTTCCCTATTGTTTTTAACATAATCGCGGGGTTTTTTTTCTAATCTAAATTCAGTTTAGGGTAAAACTGCATAGTTCACCCTCTACTAAATTTTTTTAACTGTTTCCAAAACGGCTCCCAACTGATCTGCAGCCATGTAGTTTTCAGTATTTTTAGGGCCATGTAATTTTCTTGAATCAGTGAATTGGATGTATTACTGAGGGGCCCACACTCCCCACTCTGAACGGATAGCAAGGGTGCAGCCCGAAGCTGTCTGTTCAGATCACATTAGTGGTGTGCTTCCTGAATCAGTGAAATGTTAAACCTGCAAAATCGAAAATAAAATTTTGAGAAGTACTCACAAAGTTGTCTTGATCGGTGGTGTGTGATGAAAAAATGATTTTTATGGCTCGGAGAAATGCTGGAAACAAGTTCTCCATGCCTATCCTTTTTGCGGCGACATCACATAAATTCTGTAAAGTCGTCCACAAATCATGTTATCCACATGAGGCTTATCCCAAAAATCTCATCTATTCCTTACATACTGTACACTCATTCCCCGACGAAATTATTCCCTCTTTTATAGCTCACTCAAGGTAAGCACACTCCTCTTACCATTCAAACGAAATTTAAAAAAAAAAAATCCATAAAAAAAAAAGTCGTAGCAGATGCAATAGCACAAGAGGGGGGTATAAACATGACATCACAAGCCGACCTACTGAGATTCCAGACCTATTTCAAGAGGAGAGAGAGTGAATTAGGAGATGGACTGTTCAGTTAAGTCCAATTTTGTTTTTTCTATTCCAATTTTAATTTTCCTCAAAATTTATTTTTTTTATTTACCTAATGTGTCGTTTTTTAACTGTGGAATACTTGTTAATTATACAAACGAGCAAGATTGACAGCATCAGCAACATCTCTTGTAATGAAATGTAGTTTTTCAGACCTTTTTTTTTAGTCCAAGTACTTTCACGAAGATCATAGAGCAGGGTTCGAAATTAGTGGGTGCATTGTACACATGAAATTTCATCCGTGCACATAAATTTTTAACTTGGATGCATGCAGTGCATCTAACTATTCAAAATTATGACAACTTATATTTTTTTTTTACAAGGACAGTGACCTATGGAATAATTTTATATAATTTTCTCAATGCACTTGCTTTGAATTTATTACATTACGAATGTTCAATTATTTTAAAAAGTTGCATTTGTTTAGTTTACATGCTTAGTATTGCTACACTTGCATTTTACATGTTTCTAATGTTGAGGTTTACTTTCTATTCTGTTACTTAATACACATAACTAGTATTTTATGCACGTAAGTCGTAAGACTTGGGTGCATTTGTGCACCTGATTTAAAAAGTTAATTTTGACCCCTGTCGTAGAGCATGGCTGTTATGACAAAGAATGTGCTTTGTGGTCCATCAACAAAAAGAGTCCTTTCAGGGGCCTGTGACAGCCCAGTGTTTTTTTTTTAATTAAAAATAATAAAAAAAAAATCATCAATATCTTGGTATCAGTATTATGCCTAAGTAACCGAAAGGCTGCAGGGCACCACTACATGCTACCCGATCGTTCAAAGAGAGGGGCCACTCGCCAGTACTCAGGAACTCTGTGGTTATTTATTTAACCAAAACTTTTCGTCCTAAATAAAAAATAGCTCTAGTTTGAGCTACTAATACGTGGGTGTCAAATTTATTTGTAATAAAAATCCCCCACGAAAAACTCACAAAAATCTCGCCCCGGTGGCTTTGTGTGTTGACCATTATTTGGCAATTGTGTTATCCCTGTGAAGGGTAATAATATCTTACAACTTAATATACGAAGAAAACTGCGTTTGTTCTTGTCCTCATTCGTCTAGTAGGTCAAGACACCAAGGGCTCAATGCGTTGACCCTGGTTCGAGTCCAGGATGAGGAAGGCGTCTCGTTTTTTCCTAAACAAAAAATAGCTCTAGTTTGAGCTACTAATACTTGTGTGTCAAATTTATTTATAATCAAAACTCTGGACAAAAAAAATTATAATATTTGAAAAAAAAAAGCAGGGGAAAGCAAAGTAATTAAAAATGGGTTAAACTCCAGATGTATTCCAGTCACCAAGCTCCTTTCATCTCCAAATCTCATGCTACACTCTTAAAATGAGTCTGAGAATTCTGAGCACCCTGCCTGCATGTGAATTGCAGCATACGTTAAGCCTGGCTTGTATCTTGGAATGGTGCCAGAATGGATACTTAGCATCGGCCATCATTGTTTCATATACAAGGGAATTTTTTTACGAATCAGTGAAAGTCTAGTGTGGGGTGTCCCCACCATCAGAAAAACAGCACAGCGCGGAGACGCACTCTCCTGCAATTCAAAAGCTTGCAATTTAAAAAAACTTGCCTCTGTATATGCAGCGTTCGTAACGTTGATTAAAGGAAGACAGAATGTATTTACCTAACAGAACAATCCCCACCCACTAACATTCATTTTCCGACTTCAGCAAACTTCATGCCACAATATCGACAAAATGTCAGTTTATGATCTTCGTTCGAGAATGATTACCCAAGAAGGAAGGACGCATGCCTTTGGTGACTGAGATACATCTGGAGTTTGGCCAAAAAATGCATGTAAACAAAAAATTCGCCAAAACAGAAGTGGTTATATTGTAAAAGAACGTCAAAATATATCTTTAATACCAATTATGAATGAAAGGTTCTCATGGAAAAATTACTCGTTTGGCACATGCGTCAAACTTCCACTCACATACAGGAACTAGAGACCAGTAACATATTTGAACCAGATTATTTCATGCACAGAAAAATTTTATAATGTTCGATAATTGTTTATTATCACTTAGTTGTGGTCTCTGCACCATTACTTTAAATAATTCTAAGTTGAACAACCTCATGTGGTAGCACAAAATGGTGTGCTGAAGCTGACTCGGGAGAGCAGGTTGTTAATTTTTCAAGACTTTTGAAAGCTGGTGGTTAAACAATTACCCCATTAGGGTAGGTCGAATTTTCAAAAGTTGCTGGAATCGAAACGTAATAGTGCGGAAAAGTTGCTTTTTCTCGAGATAAGTACAGTGAAAAAATAAGTTTTGGAATCGGATAATATCTTCAGGTCACACATGACCCTCAAAATTTGTGAAATTAGCCATAAATTGACCTTTTTTAGAAAATTTTGAAAAGTGCCTTAAGTATATCGAATTAGCGTGAAACTTTAGTTGTGACAGTAATTGGTGACAAGCTAGTGGGAAATAATACTTTGATGGATGAAAATTCCCCCAAAGGGAGCGGGCAGGTGGTTGCTATAGGAC